>OZ018387.1:54378915-54964308 GCA_963969525.1 Ontholestes murinus
GTAGGTCATTGGACGGGCTATGAAGAGGATTATTTGGGTGTCTGATTCTGATAAGGGTTCGGAGTGCGGATCTTTCGGTGACTTGGATATGATATAGGGTAGAAGGACGACATTGGGTAAGAAGGATTGAGCCATAGTCTAACAAGGGCCGACAAATGGATTTATAAATGCTGACAGCAGTTTAAGTGATAATGACTTGGTTTCTGTAAGTCAATGGATTCGCCATTTAAGGAACCAGTTTTTGAGGGAATTTAAAGCGCTTTGTAGGGAGTTTAGGGCAGGAGAGGGTAAGAGCATGTGCAACTAATGCGGTGCCGTCCGCAAATAAAAGAGGATATATGGTGGGATCGAAGTATGTTGGGTCGGGGTGGAATATGTCGTGGCAGTAAACGTTGTAGAGAGTAGGGGAGAGTGGGGATCCTTGAGGTACACCTTGTTGTAGGGGGAATGATCTGGAGAGTGATTGTCGGATTTTTATTTGACAGGATCTATTGTTAAGGAATTCATGGATTAGAATGATAAGGTGTTTAGGGATGTTTAGAAGAAAACATTTATAAAGCAAACCTCAATGCCACACCGAATCAAACGCCTTTTTAATATTAAGAAAAACCACAGCGGATTTTTCTCGTTTTTGTATGTGTTTCGTTTGTGTGTTATTATCATTAGGTACGGCTTTATCTATAGGATATGTTGTTTTCCTTTTTTTATTATCCCATACAATGTCTGGTTTGTTTGCTACTATTGTTTTGTCTGTGAGTTTTGTTGAATTAAAATAACACAGTTGAGAGGGTTTCACATTTATTGTTCAATACTGCAACATGTTTCGCTATACAGTGGCTCCATCAGTCAGATGATTACCAAATTTAACAAATTACAGGTAAAAGATTATATACTATTAGACCTATTGAGAGGAAGGGGAAGGCGCTTGTTGTACAAAGGAGCAAGTTATTTGAGAATTTACATATTAATTAAAGGATAATTATTATACTTCTATTTGATCATTTATTAAAATATCTTTTTTTTATTATATTTATTAATTTCTAATTCTTCCAACAAATTTAACTTTTGGATTTTATTACAAAATTTATTACAAAATTTCAAAATTATCATTAAAGGTTTGCTGGTATTCGATTAAATGATTGAAGTAGGTTGAAGCAATTTTCTGGAATTGAAAGCATTTTTATGTCCTTGAATACTATCTGGGTAGCTTCGTCCAGTTTGTCAAACGTATACTTTAGGACAATCCCCATACTTTAACAAATATACGCTCGAGTTCGCCGATTTATTAGATTTATCTTTAGCTTAGTTAGTTGGTCGTTCTGAAAGATGGAGTTAAATTAAAAGATTTAAGTTTTCTGCTGATGGCAATTGATGGGGGACCATTATATGTTAATGAACAATATTTACTATTTTGATCGAAATGAACACGGATTGGGTAAACTAGTTTTAAAGCTTGTTGTTTTTGTTTTTTAAAAAGAATGTCTAATATTAGCTTTTGAGGAAATCCGTTAGTTAACTTCCTCCTGGGAATGCGATCTCCTTCGTCAGGACACAAAGCTGTAATCGATTGTCATCGACATTGCAGCTCGTGTTAAATAATTATTTTTTGATTCCAGGAATTTATAGTTCAGTAATTTACCTACATTAATGGACAGTTTATAAATATGTTGAACTTGTTAGGCCTATATTGTATATTTTAAATAGATATTTATATTAATTAATTAATATAACGCAGCGGAGCTCTGTTGATTTTCAATCCAATGCAAACTGGATTCACATTTGTATTTCATACAGAAATGCATACAAGTGTAAAATTATAATTAATTAGCAGTGATTTGGAAATTAATGAAATGTAGCTGTTATTATTTATTAAATGCATGTATTCAAAAGATATATCAAAATTTTAGTCACTATTTTCAAGATACATAATATAATTAAAACGAATTATTGATAAATTTTCGCTAAGGTGCATTACGAAATTATGCTTGTATCTTATACAGAAAACTGAGTTTATATCGATTTAACATAGAAATGATAGGTCAATAAATTATCATTTTTATGGCATTTCTATTCTTATAAATTTTTCAGCCTAACATTGTCTGTTTTACTTAACTTGTAATGTTTAGCATTTATATCTTAATAAACTTTAACTTGAAAAATTAATATTAAATGTGATTACTAAAATAGTAAGCATTTTGTATTAAGATAAGTAATATTGAATAAAAATACGTTTATATAAAGTAATAGTGTTGCGGAAAAATAAGAAATTACATAATTTACTATACCTTATAAATCCCTCTAATCAGAATTAATATCCAGTTGTAGTCCTCTCCATAAATTCTTGCCACGTAGATGACGATAGAAACGATGAAGATTCTAACTACATCACGATGTTCCTAAAAATAAATGAGTATATATATAAATATGAATAACTATAATTAAGTTAACAATTAATTGTAAAAAGACACTTGGTAATTACTATTATACCACATTTACAATTTTCAAATTTTTAAGCAGAGACGTCCACGAAAAACATGTAGTTTCCATTCGAACTAGATTTTGTTTTTATTATAGTATTTTTTTAGTTTTTATTGGATACACGTATTAAAAAATATTTTAGTTTTATTTGGTGGTGCTATGGTTTTTTATACTAGCTGTCAACTACTGATGGCCATAATAACTGAAATAATGTATTATATTATAATAGTTATTAATAAAAAATTTCGTTCAAATCGAATAAAGGGTTCAAATGTTAAAAACAAAAGAAATAAAATATTTGGGAACTTTGAAGATAAATTCCGGCTTAACTGTAAACTTTTGGATATAAATATGTTGTGTTAAACATCATATTTTAGCCCCAGTAATATGTAGTCCAGCCATGTTTCCTTATTAACGGGACACCCTGTATATATATACGTAATAGTTTTGTGACGTGTCTAAAAAACGATAACAGCACTTAATGCGATTTAGGTCATTTGACGGCCGATATTAATTATGTATTCTAACAATAAAATGTATTAAATTCCTTTACGTTGTAGAAAATTAACTAATAAATAGAAAAACCACGAAAACATTTCGTAAATCTACAACATATGAGTCTTATTAAGACTACAAAAACAAATTACTTGAAACGAAATGAAACAACTACTTTTCTGGCTAATACTTCGACAGACATGTTTTCGTGTTTTTCTAATTATTAGATAATATTAGTGAAAGTAGTAGTGTTTGGCTATCGACCAGATAGTCCTTCCACGTTGCTGCACGTCAGTTAGGGGCCGAATGCGCCACCACTGGCGTGTAGATAATATTATTTATAACAATGGTATTCTGGCACTCAGGAACAACGTCTACAGTATATAATCTAATTAAGGATATAAAGAACAGTATTCGATAAGAAGAAAAAAAGCATTTTCTACAATTTAAAAATATATAATAAATATAAACTAATGGCAAATGGAAAACCAAATAGAACACACAATAAAATAACTAAGACACATTTAATGGACAGACCTTATAGAATGAAAATAAACCTTCTAGAAAGCCAACGGAATAGGGAATAGTGTAGGGTGGTATACTCCCATCAATATTATGTAAAATTAATAAGAAAGATGTGTTGAAATTAAATCTTAATGCAGAATTATGTCTATATACAGACAACACATGCCTTATGTACCATGCGGTGCGTCGACACACGCACCATATGAAATTCAAGTTTAGAAATTGTGCAATTATTTTTTTCACAGGTCATTTTAGCAAAATAACAGTAGATAGCAATTTTGTAGGTATTAAAAAAAATACATTAAAATCCCCTATTCATAGTTCATCACAATTATTTTAAAGCGAGATATTTAAAATTACAAAGTGGCTTCTGTCACCGACCCCCTTTCGGCGTTACGTCCTGTTTGGTTGCGCGTGACTGGTCTGCCTGTGGTTGTTTGTGTGGAAGTATGTGTGTCGATCGTATTTGTATGATTACTTTTTATGACATTTATGTGTGTTTGTTGATTTTTTTAATATGTGTTTCCATGTGTTTGGGAGGCGTTGGGAATCATCTCTCGGGGTCGTATTTCTATTTCCAGTGCTTCTCGTATGATACGTGTGTCGAAGTATTTTGTTTTGGCTAATGTTCTTGTGTTTGTGAAGTCTATGTAATGTCCTGTGTTTAGGTAGTGTTGTGTCAATGAGGAAGTGGTTTGTTTTTGTTTTAGGGAGTTCTTGTGTTCTTCTATTCTAACTGCAATGCGTCTATTTGTTTGTCCAACGTATGACTGGTCGCAATCCTTGCAAAGAATCTCGTATACTCCTTGATTTTCGCGTGGGTTTATCTGTTAGGTTCTTGATTTTTGTTGTGGTTGTGAAAGCTGTTGTTATGTTGTGTTTTTTGAGAATGCGTGCGATTTTATCTGTGGTTCCTTTTATATATGGAAGTGATACCATTGTTACAGGTGGTTTGTCGGCTTTTTTGGGGGTTTGGATTTCAAAACTTTATTGATGTGATGTGATGTGAAGCCGTTTTACATAAGAGCATTTTCACGGTTTTCATTTCTGTTTATTTATTTTTTGGATCTTCTAGACGTTTTGATCGGGTCAATAATGTTTTGATTGCAGAGTTTAGTTGTGATGGGCGGTGGTTAGATTTGGCGTGTAGGTATCGGTTCGTATGTGTTTGTTTCCGGTAGACTGTGTGTTCTAGTGAGCCTTCTGGTTTTCGTGTTATGAGGATGTCCAGGAATGGAATTTGGTTGTTCTCTTCTAATTCTACCATGGTAAATTTGATTTTAGGGTGAATACTGTTGGGATGTTTGTGGAATTAATTGAGACGTTTTCCATGTCTCCAAATAACGAAAATATCGTCTACCTATCGTAGCCATGTGTTTGGTTTGTCTTGGGCCGTATCTATTTCTGTTGTTTCAAAATTTTCCATGAAAATGTTGGCTAGGATAGGGAAAAGGGGGATCCCTCGTTTTGTCTGTATCTTGTGCCTTCATACATGAAGTATGTGTTCGACGTGCAAGGTTTTATGAGGTTGGTCATATGATCCGGTATTAGAAAAAGTGTTAGATGTTGTTTTGATTTATTGTCCCAATTAATATTATTTCATTTTTATTTAATTGAGTAAGTTGATTTACTTATTAATGAGTGCAAATAAAAATACTATATTCATATTATATTTTTTTGTGCAAAAACCGTACGAGAGTAGGATGTTGGTGTGTGAGCGAGCGAAGCGAGCGAGTGTTTCAAGTTCCTACACGAGTGCGGAAAAGCGCATTTCATACGCGTTGTAACACTATTTTTTCACATACTGCATATAACATCAATTATAAAGTTGTTTGCCATTTCATTTTTGACACTGGCATATAAAAATTAGGTTATAATTACCGATAGTACGCGTGTTGTATATTCTACTCCATGTATGTAACTGATACTGACATTGATTAATAGTAAATATAACTAGTGCGAAAAAGTGTATCCATGCGGAAAGTGTTGCTTTGCTTGGTTTCGAATCAAAGCGAAAAATTGTTTTCGCATTTCGATTTTCTGAACGTTGATCCTAGCTTGTGTGAATCAAATGATGAATATAGTAAATCAAAAACATATTTATCTCAATTGCGCGTCGTAAATGACACGGCTAAAAGAGCCGTAGCGTTGGCTAAAAAGTTTAACACTTTGATAATTTAAAAATACGAAAACATTTCGTGAATCTACAACAATGAGTCTTACTAACACTACAAACCAAAATAATTTTGAAACAACAACTTCACTGGCTAATACCTCGACAGATATGTATATTTCAGTTTCTTTTTGTTTTCTTTATATATGCCTGTGTTTGTTAATACATGTTTAGTATTCTATTTACGCATAATGATTAGATGTGGATGGAAGAATGGTGGCTGTAACCTAACAAATTCCCACCTATTGATTCACATGTAGTTTAAGTTTATAGTAATTGTATGTTGTAATGTGAACATGTGAATAAATACTATTACTTTCCCTATATACGAAGTATATATGGGTTTTGATAGTTTGCTGGATTCTCTTACATTCAAAATTCATTATCTCCGGTTCTACTAAACGGATCGTTCTTGTTCTTCTACCAGATTACACCTCGTTATATCAGCTTTTCAGTTGCATACTGACAGTATATTTTTAGTGTCATTTAATATAAAATAATAACAATTGAATTGTTCAAATGAAGTTTTCATGCTGATACCCAGAACGTATGCAATTTAAAAAAATACCATGTATTCGCTATTTCTTAATCTAAAAGACCCATGTTTGAAAAAAGTGGGGTCTCTTTTCAGTCAGAAGATATTAAATATTAATTAGCGCGCGGCGCGACGCACGCATGCAGTTGCTTTTGAACAGTTCTTCTATTATATTATTAATTCAGAATGTGAATAGAATATACACTGCGGTCCAAAAAAACGTTTTGCTTTTACTTTTTTTCTGTAATCGGTCTTATGCAATGGTATGTCAACGTCCCTTTCACCGTTATGGCCATTTTAAATCTTGCCTCTAATTTTATTTCTTCTTCATTATATTCTTTATTTTCTACAAATGCTAATGAAATATTAGGGAGAGACTCTTTCGGGGTTTGGATTGGATTGCTTATTCTTTGAAGACTACTTCTAGCAGCCACCCAAGGCATCACACGTACCTTGCCGTGGGAAGTTCAAAAAAAAAGTGCCACTCTACAGCTAAACTAAAATCTTTTAGATGATGAGTGAGTATACAATTTTTTTTCTGATTTTATACTGCGCACTTACACAATCAGAAAAATATGTAATTTTTTCAATTTTGTTTAAGCTTTTCTTGACACATGCACGGCAATGGTATCATGATGCAAACATTCAGATATTACATTGGTTGATTGAGTTAGTGAAGATCAAATTAATTTAACGAATAAAGCACTAATAACCTTTCTTCACAATTTTATTTGATTTACCAAATGTACATTTAGGACACAAAGTAACCATTATCAATGGATTAGCACTGATAAATCAAATAAAATTGTAAAGAAAGGTTATTAGTGCTTTATTCGTCAAATTCAGATATTATTACGAAACTTTTCATTCGGGTTTCGCCCTCATCGTGCCTTTAGTAGATTGCAAATGGGTGCACTGTTGCCTGGTTGTTATTCCAGTAAATACCTTGTACAGCATCTTGAACAACAAAAGCATAGTTCTCAGAAAAATCGCAGATTACAATGCATTCATTTTCTGTCAGCTCTTTTTTTTTATTCTTCATAAAATCGTTCTGTTTACTTACAATGTATGAAAGCAGAATTAATTTTTCTAAACCGGTCTTTAATTTTTCTAAATATTCGACAATTGGGGATATCATAACTTGCATATTAGTCCTATCGACGTTCGACTATTGTTTGTAAGTTTCGTCAATATAATTATATTCGAAAATGTTTTCTAATTTGTCGATTAGATGTGTTGCACCAGGGCACTCAGAGCACGTTCTAAAATAACAATTTGTTGCTGTTTCAATGCAAATCATACGTCTCAAACAGTCGTGATAAGTCTTCATTGGGTTCGGAGTATCGGCCGTCAGGTTTTTAATATTCGATCCTTCGATTAATACTTTTACATTTTCATGAATAGCACCAATACAGAATGGGTTCCACATGCACCTTCTAGTACGCAATGTTTTGGTCTCAAAGATGCGAATTTGGAAAAACTACATTTGGCTTGTGGGTAACTTTCCTTGAATAATTGATGAAGTTCTTTCAAGTTCACTAATAGTAATCGCTTTTGCACGTGAATGCGTTTGTTATCTATTTTGACCGAAACATAATCTTTTCGTACTGGCATCATGCGACTATTCTCATCGAATTCATAAAAGCTGATTATTAAATCAACTACTTCTTTCTCTATTGACGGATGGCTCTTCGGCCTAGGATCGGCTAAGATTCATTCTTCTATGACAGTTTTCTCGCAACAGTGATCATGTGAATCGCAGCGGAAGGAAAATGATGTATTTTTCGAAAAGCCCATTCTTTCCATCGAATAGAACTTCTGGGAAACTTTTATCTTTTTAATAGGTGAAGTTCCAATAAAATCCAAACCCTTGTTGATTCAAACAATAAACTGTATCGTAGCGTGCCGAGTACGGCTGATTACAAACTTAGACACGATTGGGTGGGGCGCACGCTACACGACGCGCGCTATAAAATATTTAATATCTTCTGACTGAAAAGAGACCCCAATTTTTTTCAAACATGGGTTTTTTAGATTAAAGAATAGCGAATACCTGGTATTTTTTTAAATTGTATACGTTTTGGGTAAAAACATGAAAACATCATTTGAACAATTAAATTGTTATTATTTTATATTAAATGGGACTAAAACATATTTTTCCAACTTCCCACGGCAAAGGTACGTGTGATGCCTTGGGTGGGACTTTGAAAAGGTGGCTGCTAGAAGTAGTCTTCAAAGAATAAGCAATCCAATCCAAACCCCGAAAGAGTTTCTCCCTAATATTTCATTAGTATTTGTAGAAAATAAAGAATATAATGAAGAAGAAATAAAATTAGAGGCAAGATTTAAAATGGCCATAACGGTGAAAGGGACGTTGACCATTGCATAAGACCGATCACAGAAAAAAAAGTAAAAGCAAAACGTTTTTGGCCCGCAGTGTATATTCTATTCGCATTCTGAATTAATAATATAATAGAAGAACTGTTCAAAAGCAACTGCATGCGTGCGTCGCGCGGCGGTATTTGAACGGGGCGCGCTACACGCCGCGCGCTAATTAATATTTAATATCTTCTGACTGAAAAGAGACCCCACTTTTTTCAAACATGGGTCTTTTAGATTAAGAAATAGCGAATACATGGTATTTTTTTAAATTGCATACGTTCTGGGTATCAGCATGAAAACTTCATTTGAACAATTCAATTGTTATTATTTTATATTAAATGGGACTAAAAAAATACTGTCAAAATGCGACTAAAAAGCTAACATAACAAGGTATAAAATGGCGGAAGAATGGGAATGATCCGTTCAGCAGAACCGGAGATAATGAATTTTTAATGTTGGTGAATCCAGCAAACTATCAAAATGTTAAATTTAAATATTTTGAAAATACACATTTACAGACAAAATCCCGATATAGGGGTCGTTTAAATTAATAAGAAGGTGCTGAAAAAAAAATTGTGTGTAATTTAAAAATGTGATAATTTTTTTTTTCTCAAATCCGTACGATTTATAAAAGAATGACCCATATAGGGGAAGTATTGTTTTCGTGATTTTTTTGAAAAATTATTTTTGCGGAAATATCCGTTTTGAGGTCTCCTGAATCCATTATACTAATTTCTGAAAAAAAAATTGTGTCTGTGTGTGTGTGTCTGTCTGTCTGTCTGTCTGTCCGTGGCGCTGTATCTCAAAAACGAATGATCTGATTGAGATGAAAGAAATCATTAAAAACTGGAACTGAAAAGCTTTTGGTAAAAATTCATAAACCGGAAGTCGGTGTTTACTTCAGGCCGTTTTTTGTTTTTTTTGCGATATTTTTGTTAATATAAAAAATATTACAAAACTTTTTAAACAAAAGTTGAAGGGAATGATAAGATAAATAAGTTTTATTTAAACATATTTTTCATAAAATTTTTAACCTTTGAGAAAAATTATTGAAAATTTTGACATTTTTTGCCAATTACTAATAAACTATAGGAGTTACATGAAATTTATATTAGAAGTAATTGCAGAGAATTACAAACCGAACAAATTCATAAGAATAGAATTTTTGCGTAAACCTCATAGTTTTAGAGAAAAATATAGGGAAAGTACTATGACGGCCACATCAACATTATTATTATTATTATATTGAATCATACAAAATCAACTTGCGTGTTACAAATAGTATAACTATCAATGCAACACTAATTTGAATGAAGTTATTTGTGTTGAATAAACTAATAAATTATAAGACGTACTTTATATTTACTTACTTACTTACTTTTATATTAGGCTGGGAAGTAGCTGAATCAAAATTAATTTGTTTTGTAGTTTTAGTAAGACTCATTGTTGTAGATTCACATAATATTTTCATATTTAAAAAAATGTTAGGCATTAAGTTACCTTTTAAAGATACGCAGACGCAGCGTTATTATGGAGATGGAAATCTCCATAACAACTGCGTCATTACACATTTAGTACTTTTAGTTTGAATAATTTTCCCGCAAAAATGTTACATTTGAGTGGCATCGGACGGATTGACAGTGCGTTGTTATGGAGATAGAAACTTGAAAATTTATTTTTGTATAATTTATAAAAAAATGATTGTCAAAGAGATTAATTGAAATATGGAATAATATACAAGGTGTTCCATTAAAGAAAAAGAAAGTTTGCTTTACCCTGACTTTTTGGCTGATTATACTTCATTTGTCTTTATTCTGATAGTTTTTAAAAAATCCTAAAACTTTTGTATTTTAACATTGTTCGCTAGCTATTTTACTTAGGAGATATTCGACCGTTTCCATACATATCAGCGACTCTGTATAAGTTATATAGCATAGATTTACATTTAACAATTAATAATTGTTTTATTATAATTAAGTAGTTGCTAATGCTTTAGCGTAATTGTAACATTTAGCATAGGTTTATCTTAGATATTATGTTTCATAGAAAGACTTGTTACTGTGGACATTCTTTAGTCAGTCTAGATTTTATCCTTGTACTGTACAGACGTTATAAGCTGTAATAAAATAATTGCCTTTTTAAAAACACAAATTGGTGTACATAAAAATTAATTTATATATATATATATATAATAATACTTTATTAGTGCTAATGAGAATACAAATCTTACACACGTCAAATAAATATCTATTATATATATATATATATATATATATATATTGGTAAATACAATTAGAAATAGAAAGTTTCACTTCAAGGTGGATGAAACATCTTAATTAATGAATATTGTAAAACATAAGTAAACACGTAAAATTAAAATTAGTATATGCGAATAAAAACATAGAACTGACAAATAACTATAATATAAATATATAGATCAATAAATTAAATAAGTAGCTTAAAACAATGGACTATAACAGACAAATAAAAATAAATAAAATAGAATCAAATTGCCGATATAAACAAAACAGTCAATTTATAAAAATCTATGCAATAAATAATCAATATCTAAAAAACTTCTTACGATTAAACAATACAGTTGAACATATTAAAATTTAAAATGGTATAAATATAAAATTATATACATACTACAACAAATAAAAATCTCTGTTAGAGTGTGGTGGCGATTTCACAAGTGTATGTCTGAATCAGCCAAATACTGTTTCCAACTAAAATAAGCCTTATTTCGCAAAAGGGATTTGAGTTTTATTTTAAATTGCTTAATCGGTAGGCATCGTATATTTGCAGGGAGTTTATTGAAAAACTTAATTCCCCAATACCTCGGACCATTTCTTGCTTTTGTTAGCCTAGTTTTATTAACGTACAGTTCATCTCTCTGCCTCGTTTCGTGTGCGTGTATCGATGTTATGGCGCTGTACTGTCATTATACCCAACAACTTAAATAATTGTGTGCAGTCATCACGATATTTTGCCCCAGCTACAATTCTGACTGCTCGTCTCTGCAATGCAAATATACGATGTCTACCCGAGGAATGTCCCCAAATAAGTAAACCGTAACTCATTATGCTATGGCAAGTAGCGTGATATGCCGACTTTAAAATGTCTACAGAAACCTGGTTCGCTAAATTTCTGAGTAAGAAAATATTACTGCATAGTTTAGCAGCTAATGCGTCTGTATTCTGCAGCCAAGTTAGTGAGGAAACAATCACAACTTCCAAAAATTTAGATTCGTTTGAGAAAATATTAAGATCACGATCGCACTTTCGTAAAGTACAAAGCATTTCTATAGTTTTAGAAGCATTTAACTGAAGTTGATTTGCATTAAACCACTCCTTCGATATCACAAGCGCTTAGCTATTCAGTTGCAAACAGATATCTAATTGCTTATCCGTGCTTACTAAGGTGTTGTCATCTGCATATAAGATGGACTGTACTTTATCAGCGTAATTAGGGAAATAATTAATATATAGGTTATAGGTTATAGGTTAAGTAGGGTCTTAGTGAGGTGTGTTAGCCTCTCGTGAACTGCGACCTAACAGATCTATTGTTCTACCCTTAACCAATCACTTCCCAAGCAGTCCTACGTCCACCATGAACCTGGTGACTATCTTGGGGGTGATAATGCTCACTTCTTCGGGGGATAATCGGTCCCTGCCGAAGTGTGAAAGACGCTTGTGAGCAATCTCGACACAAGTGCATAGTATGTGCTCGGTAGTTTCATCTGCCGAATCAAACAATCTGCAGTTTCTACTTTCCTCTTTTCCCATTTTCCGCAAATGGTATCGGAGGGCACAATGCCCTGTAATGAGTCCGGTGAAAGTTCTTAGCTCGTTCCTTCTGAGTTCAAGCACCTTGTGGCTGTGATCGAGTTTCAGGAGTCGTTTTGATTGACGTAGAGCTGGTACATTGTTCCAATACTTACGTCTTCTGTCCTCTTCCCATTTTTGCACCACCTCTCTTCTATGTGCCATGGGGAGTCCACAAAAGGGCTCTGGTCCTATAGGAGTGGCATTTGCACCTCTTTTTGCGAGTTCATCGGCCACTTCGTTGCCATTAATATCCCCGTGCCCTGGGACCCACATGAGGGTCAACAAGTTGTTCTTCGCCAGTTGCGAGAGGGATCTTGGACATTCCCAGACAGTCCGTGAGCCGTAACTATAGGCTCGAACAGCCTTTAATGCGGCTTGGCTGTCTGAGCAGATGTATATATGCGCGCCATTTAGGTGTCTATCCAAGCATTCTCTGGCGCACATATCAATTGCAATCGTTTCCGCTTGCAAAATCGTGGGCGTCGTGCCCAGAGCCATGAAGCTCCTGTGGTTTTGGTTAGGCCCATAAATGCCTATTCCAGTACCTCTGGTATTTTTGGCACCATCCGTGTACCAGGCTGATATCCCTGGTCCAAACTCCTTGACTCTCATCGAAGCCGTTTTGGGGTCCTCGATCGACACCTTAAACGGTAATTCGAATTCGAGCTTCCTGGACATAATGTCCGTCGGTTTGGACAGAAGGGCCGGGTCGATTTGCTGCAGTATTTCTAAGTGTCCTGTCCAGTCCCCCGGTAGTGTTTTCTTCCTCTGGTGTAGTCGGAGGGCTGCCACAAGTCCCTCTTTTTGTACCACTAGATGGAGCGGTGTGAGACCAATGATTGCCTCCATTCCCGCGGTTGGGGTCGTTTGCATGGCCCCTGTGATGCTTAGACATGCTAAACGTTGAAGCCTACTCAGCTTCTTTTGCGTGTCTAGTTTTTGGGTCTTCGGCCACCACACGAGAGCAGCATAGGTGACAATGGGTATCACCGCCGTTCTATACAGCCAATACGTGATTTTGGGCTTTAATCCCCAGGTTTTTCCCATAAGCCGCCGACAGGCCCAAGGCGACATCGTTGCCTTCGCCATGATTTTGTCGACATGCTGATTCCAAGTCAGTTTGGTATCCAGAATTATACCCAGGTACTTTACTTCGTTGGAGAGATTTATCTCTATTCCATTCAGCGAGGGAGCCTTTATGTGCAGCTTCCTTCTACGCGTGAATGGAACTATGATCGTTTTATTCGGGTTGGTACTTAGTCCTTCCCGAACACACCAGTTATTGATGCTATTCAGTGCTTTTTGCATTAGGATTATAAGAATGCCTTCATGCTTGCCCCTGATTATTACGGCGATGTCATCTGCATAGCCTTGGGTTATAAAGCCCTTTCCATGCAGTTCATCCAGGAGTCCATCCACCACGATTGACCATAGTGTGGGGGACAAAACTCCCCCCTGAGGACACCCCTTTGTTACAGTCATAGATACTGTGGATCCTGCTAGAGAAGCCGTTACTAATCGGCTTTGAAGCATTGCCTCCACCCATCTTATCGTGGAAGGATATAGTCCTTTATTTATAGCCGCTCGTTTTATTGCAGAAAATGAGGTGTTGTCAAAGGTCCCCTCTATGTCTACAAATATTCCGATTGCTATTTCCTTGTATAGGATGGCTCGTTCTGCCTCTTTGACGAGGTGATGTAGAGCATTGACGGTGGATTTGCCAGCTTGAAATGCGAATTGCTTGGCATTTAAGGGTGTTCTTATAAGTGAGTCACCCTTTATGTGCTCGTCGATTATTTTCTACATAACCTTTAGGAGAAAAGAGGTTAAGCTGATGGGTCGATATGATTTAGGTTCATCTAGAGGCCTATTGCCCACTTTAGGTATAAATACCACTTCATTAATATATAGTAAGAACAATAGTGAACCCAGGGTAGATCCCTGCGGTACACCGTGTTCTACAAGACGCTTAGATGAAATAGTACAATCCACCTTAACCGCTAATGTATGATTTTATTAATTTGCAACTGTCTTCGCAAAACCCGTAACAAGACATTTTTTTAATTAATAGGTTGTGGTTAACGCAATCAAATGCCCTTGTCAGATCAATAAAGGTAACGATAGACATGCCTCCTTCCTCAAACGTATCCATTATAATTTCAGTGAGTTTGAGAATAGCATCCTTTTCTGAATCCAAATTGGTGTTCATTAAATAAATTGTTTCCTTATAGATAATGTACAATCTGATTGTACATTATACACTCGAGTATTTTTGAGAATACTGGAACAATAGAAATTGGTCTGTAATTCAAAGGATCGGACCTACTGCCTGTCTTAAAAACCGGCACTACCAATGACACCTTCATCAGGTCAGGAAGGCAGTTTGATCGTAAACACGCATTAAAAATATGGGTCAAAGGAATTAAAAATGAGTCTTTGCAGCTCTTAACAAGATCAACTGACCATCCATAAATGTCTTTGGTTTTACTAGATTTTAAGCGACATATGATGTCTCTGACATGTGCCACAGTTACTATTTTAAAAGAGAAGCTAATATTAGGTTTTCGGGGCGGCATAAACTTTAAGGCATCCGTATTACTAGTTGGAATGGAATCAACTATTCGTTTTATTGAATTTTGAAAGGCTTCATTAAAGTCGTATGGAGTAATACAAGTTGCCTCTGACCTAAGCGATGGGTTTGAACTGTTAGATTTTATGATTTGCCACATTGCTTTATTCTTGTTATTTGAATTACGGATTATATTGTCATTGGACTCACATTTTGCTTTTATAATAGCCATTCTGTATTGATTCCTGTACTCATGGTAAATTGTTTTTAGGTTCGAATTATTCTGATATGCTTAATATATAAAATAAAGCCTTTCTCTCATGTCCACAAGTTGATTATTGAACCAGTGTACATTGTTTACTTCATTAGATTTGCATTTTATACGCTTTTCCGGGAACGCGTTATTATATGATAAAGAAAACTGGTTATGAAAAGTCTCATACTTTTTATTGGGATCCCTAGTTTCAAATATATTATCCCATTTAGTTGATAACACACTTTGATATAATAAGAACATACCAGACTTAGTTATTGGCCTAATTAATTTAGAGTAGTTATTGTCTTTGTTGAGTTTACGTGGAGATTTTATATCAAAACCAATTCCTATATGATCTGATGGGACACTAGCGATTGGATATACATTGTATTGGTTAAAATTTACAAATACGTTATCGAGGATATTATTTGAACGTGTGGGGAATTCAACAGACTTTTCTCAGCCAAAAGAACTAAACATATCGCATAATGTACTTGTGTTAATGTCACTCCGATTATTGAAATGAACATTGAAATCGCCACCCACCACAACTCTAGCATTCAATACATCTATACAAGGAGAACGATAAATATTAATTAAAATAACGTTATCATCGATTAAATGAATAGCCGCAATTTTACAATGAATTTCAACAGATTTATTTATGAAATTATGTAAAACTTTGTCTTTAAGGAGTTTAGATATCAATATTAACACTCCCCCATGTATATGTTGAGTGCGGGAAAAATGCGCTACAGTAAAAAGGTTGTTAATGCAAAGCAAATCGCATTCGTTAGATTTCATCCAATGCTCGGATATACATAATGCACTGATATTATGGGAATACACAAGACATGATAATTCATTTAATTTTCCATTTAAACCTTGTATATTTAAAAACATATAGGTGGATGTTGACTCGGATATAGTATCACCCCCTTGTCGATTTGTTGGGGTCCCTTCTAAAAATATATCTGTTGACAGTGATCCTTTCAGGCCAGTTAGAAGGATTCATAAGTTTAGATTTATCTTCAAAGAGTGTGCTTATTTTAAATCCATTGTATGATGATACTTTATCTTCAATTTCACATGAAAAATTATTGTGCGACAAAATGTTACGCACGTGTTCCTTAACTGCATCAATGGATACATCCTTCTTCACACGATTTACATATACATGTACTTTACGAGGCTCGGCGACTAGAGTTTGTACCCACAATAGTAGTGGATTTCCTGTGTTTTCTGAGAGTGTTACGTTTGTAAGTAACAGTTTTAAATAAATCCTCAGATTCATCTTTCAATTCGTGGGTGTTGGAATCTTTGTCTATACTTTTATCGCCGAGAAATGTTTTTTTCAAACTTTCCGAATAGTCGATTGTTTGCTTCTGCGTTTTTGTTTCAGTCACTGTGTTTCCACGGGAGCATTTCGTGCTACATCAAATACGTCCGAGCGCATGTTATTCTCAGGAGAAACGATCGCGGTGTTAGTTGCAGGATTTGCCGAGGTTAATATTTTTCCTAGACTTGACCCCGCATTAGTAGATGGCGCGGGTTCATCCAATATGATAACAGATTTCTGTTGATTGAGGGTAGTAGTAGTATTGGATAAAGAAAACTGTAATAAAGCTATATGTTGCTTCATAACATTTGCCTTATCCTTAAGCTCTTCAATGATTATGACTTTATGATGCAATAGGTCTTTCAAATATTTAATTTCCACATTACCTTCATTTGTTTCTTCAGATAATGCAGAAGTGGGTAACGGGTTCTTCTCTTCTAGGCTAGAGTCGCTAACTGATCCAGAAACACAGCAAATTAGGGATGTTTCGTTGATTATTTTCGTATGTTTTCTTTTTTTATTTGTAGCACATCCTCTATTGCACACATTGTCACAGGACACGCACTTCATTTTTATGTTATCGTTCACTACTTTAGTGTTACAAAATAAGCAAACATCTACCTGATTCGCCATGTTTGTATTTATATATGTATGTATATATATATATATATATATATATATATATATATATATATATATATATATATATATACAGGGTTATTCACGCTATAAGGCACGGAATATTGTGGCCAAAATACGTGACTTTTAAAAAGTTTCATATGGGGGGTCTATTAGGGCTACTTTTTAAAATTACTTTCATAATATACAGGGTGTCCCAAAAACCCTAAAAGTATCAAAGTTGTGTTTTTTTAAATGAAACACCCTGTATTTTATTGCATTTTTGGATCCTTCGATCAAAATAAGTGTGTGTTTTAATAAGGTTTTTATTACTTAAACCTTAACGTTTTTGAAATAATTTGAATTTTGTAAAAATGTAACCTAATTTTCATGTTTCAAATACTTAAAAAGTAATTAAGTTATGCATACCAAATTTACACTGAAATGTAACAATAGATCATATTTTATTTGCCAAGTATAATAAATTTGACATCTTATACTGGGTGTAAAAAAATTGGAATTAAACAAATGAGAACTTTAAATGGCTATAACTTCATTTATTTAAATGGAACGCTATATTTATTAATTTATCAGCAAATGCACGTTTTAATTACCTATCGAATGGTATTTATATCTTAAATGTTAAGTCTTCTCGTTTTTACAGAAAACGTCAAAATATTGTTTATTGCACCGTTTTAGTACTTTTTAAGTAAACATTTTAATGTATCTACGACAGTCAAAATCTCTAAAATACTAAAAAAACATAATATCAAAACAATTTTTACCACTTCGCGTAAAATTGGACAATTCCTTAATTCCCCAAAAGACATCATTCCCCTTGAAAATCAAGGAGTATACAAAATTCCCTGTGCCGATTTTAATAAAGTTTATATCGGACAAACCAACAGACGTATGAATGTACGGCGAGACAAACATATCAGAGCCGTTGAAAAAGATCTACCATCCTCATCTCTAGCCGAACATTCCAAATCCACCGGACACAAGATAAATTTCGACCACACGACTTCCATCGCAGCATTAGACCATTTCACGAAGAGGATTATCCGCGAGGCAATTGAAATAGAAAAACACATCGATAATCTCAATAAACGCGACGACGTCCAACGACTACCCCCCACTTGGAAATCCATTTTATGCAAAATGCATATCTCTTTACCCGCTCCACAGATTTCAATCCCCACAGGTACCACCAACGTACTTCCGGTTAATCCGACCGGCCCTATTACAAGAAGCCGCACAAGCGCCGCCAAACGTCAACCGACAACACCGCAAGTATAAATAGCGCAGTTCCACGATCGCAGTTCCCCATCGAACACCGCCTGAAGAAGACAAATGCGACTTGGTCGAAACGTTGCAAATCGGTTCCTGTCGATTTGCAACGTTTCGACCAAGCCGCATTGGTCTTCTTGCAAATTCGAAGATTAAAGCCGAACATTGAAAATGTACATGTATATATATATATACGGATATTTGTGCGTAAGCCAAATTTAAATATTTAAAAATTTAAACATAGAGAATCGGTAACCATTACATGGCGCAACAATATAACCAACCTCATTAAATTCCAATATTTTTTCCGCTTCATCAGGGTAATCACTACAACTGATTGAAAGTTAATAAAAAACATAACCTCAAAACACAAAATCCTTACAAGTTGAGTTTAAGGACAGTAAAAGAAGCGAATCCATGTAAAAATAATAAACCCACGTTCACAAACACAATAAGGCAAGAGGTACTTGACTTGACCTTAGCCACAGCGTACGGCGCGCAATTGATAAAAAATTGGCGTGTACTCTCTGAGCCCTCCATGTCGGACCATCAAACGATCGCGTTCGATATGGAAGCTGGGAGTACGGAAATAGCAGAGTGCAGAGTGCCACGAAAAACTATATAACGAATGTCTATTGTTCGAACTTCAAGGCCTCCAATACAACATCGCTACCATAGAGGAATTAGAACAAGCCTCACTACACCTAAGCGATACCATTGTAGCAGCCTATGAGAAAAGCTGCCCGGTAAAGAAGGTAAACTTCTCGAGAAACGTTCCTTGGTGGAACAAGGAATTGGATCGACTCAGGACTTCCGCCCGGAAATCCTTCAACAGAGCCAAGAAAACAGGTAACTGGTCAGCCTACAGACAGGCTCTGACTGAATTCAATAAGCAACTGAGGGAGTCTAAACGAAAGGCCTGGAAGGCCTACTGCGAGGGGATCGACAATCTGACCCCAGCAAATAGACTCCGGAAGGTCCTATCAAAGGACCATACCAATGCGGTCGGCATCTTAAAACGAACTGACGGCAGGAAAGTTTAGAGCTACTCCTAGATACTCACTTTCCGGGATCAAAAGTATTGACTAAAAACACAATTGCGGCTAGTACCGGCTCAGTGGCTCACTGTTCCAACCGCGACAGCCGCTGCTTAGCGGGGAAAATATTCACGCTCAGCAAAATGACTTGGGCCATAAACAGCTTCAAGCCATATAAATCCCGCGCTATTACAACGCGGCTTGGATACAATTGCTCCAGGACTCAGGGAGATATATAAAGCAAGTTATGCACTAGGGTATATACCCCGGTTGTGGAGGGAGGCAAAAGTGATATTTATACCAAAAGTGGGGCCTCTAGATGAACCTAAATCATATCGACCCATCAGCCTAACCTCTTTTCTCCTAAAGGCTATGGAGAAAATAATCGACGAGCACATAAAGGGTGACTCACTTATAAGAACACCCTTAAATGCCAAGCAATTCGCATTTCAAGCTGGCAAATCCACCGTCGATGCTCTACATCACCTCGTCAAAGAGGCAGAACGAGCCATCCTATACAAGGAAATAGCAATCGGAATATTTGTAGACATAGAGGGGGCCTTTGACAACACCTCATTTTCTGCAATAAAACGAGCGGCTATAAATAAAGGACTATATCCTTCCACGATAAGATGGGTGGAGGCAATGCTTCAAAGCCGATTAGTAACGGCTTCTCTAGCAGGATCCACAGTATCTATGACTGTAACAAAGGGGTGTCCTCAAGGGGGAGTTTTGTCCCCCACACTATGGTCAATAGTGGTGGATGGACTCCTGGATAAACTGCATGGAAAGGGCTTTATAACTCAAGGCTATGCAGATGACATCGCCGTAATAATCAGGGGCAAGCATGAAGGCATTCTTACAATCCTAATGCAAAAAGCACTGAATAGCATCAATAATTGGTGTGTTCGGAAAGGACTAAGTATCAACCCGAATAAAACGATCATAGTTCCATTCACGCGTAGAAGGAAGCTGCACATAAAGGCTCCCTCGCTGAATGGAATAGAGATAAATCTCTCCAACGAAGTAAAGTACCTGGGTATAATTCTGGATACCAAACTGACTTGGAATCAGCATGTCGACAAAATCATGGCGAAGGCAACGATGTCGCTTTGGGCCTGTCGGCGGCTTATGGGAAAAACCTGGGGATTAAAGCCCAAAATCACGTATTGGCTGTATAGAACGGCGGTGATATCCATTGTCACCTATGCTGCCCTCGTGTGGTGGCCGAAGACCCAAAAACTAGACACGCAAAAGAAGCTGAGTAGGCTTCAACATCTAGCTTGTCTAAGCATCACAGGGGCCATGCAAACGACCCCAACCGCGGGAATGGAGGCAATCATTGGTCTCACACCGCTCCATCTAGTGGTACAAAAAGAGGGACTTGTGGCAGCCCTCCGACTACACCAGAGGAAGAAAACACTGCCGGGGGACTGGACAGGACACTTAGAAATACTGCAGCAAATCGACCCGGCCCTTCTGTCCAAACCGACGGACATTATGTCCAGGAAGCTCGAATTCGAATTACCGTTTAAGGTGTCGATCGAGGACCCCAAAACGGCTTCGATGAGAGTCAAGTCGCAGTTCACGAGAGGCTAACACACCTCACTAAGACCCTACTTAACCTATAACCTATATAACCATGTAAAATAAAAACGTGAAACGTTTGCACAAACATCTATATGTAATAAAACACAACCATAACAGAATTCACCTGTTAATAAAACGGGGAAGTTACAAGATTGAAAGTCTCATATTAACATAATAATTGCAAGGTGGACATTTTAAACCTGACTTGAGCCCTTCCTTTTGACTCTGTTAAGACCACACTACAAATTTTCAATAGTTTTAATTCTTTTTTACAATTCACAGCTGAGCAGGAGACAGATCGTTCTGTCCGGTTCCTGGATTCTGGAATAAGGAAGGAATTCTTGACTGGTACCAAAAACCCATTTCGTCTCGGAGGTACATTAATTTTCATTCTAACCACCCCTTGACAAAAAAAATTAATATACTAAAAGCTACTAAGAATCGTGTCTCTAAAATTTGTAATCCTACCTTGTTAAACACAACCTTCTTTGTAACAATGGTTTTCCTTCAAATTTATTTACTAAATTGCTTTTCAATAGCGCAACTCATGTCATTGATGTGCCGCCGGATGATTGGTTGATTGAATTTAAATACAGAAAGTTGGCCTAGATTCCTAGTATCACTAGTAAGATCGTTAAGGTGTTGAAAGCGGAGAACCTCTGGATTGCCAAATATAATGTAAAGAAGAGCCGGATATTGTTCACGAATGTTAAAGATAAAACGCCAACCCCTCAGATCAGCGGTATAGTGTATAATATCCATCTAAAGATTGTGATAAATGTCATGTGGAACAGACTGGGCAGTTGTTGCATTGACGTGCGACAAAACATGATAAGAATAGAAAGGGCTCTTGTGTCTTGGCGTTTCATGCTAATTCCACCCTAATAATATAGATCTATAGTGCAACAATATAAGTCTGGCCAGTTGCGCTGTGGCAAATGGGCGGGCGTAGGGTAGGAGAAAGGGCATCGGTATAATACGGAGTGCGTTCGTGCGTTTGGGACATTCAATGACAAAATTTAAAAATCATCATAATCTGTTTACAACTGTGTGCCGTCCCTGTAGAGGATAAGCGTGCTAACCGAACGTACACCATCTCTAGACTGATAATAAACCGCCCGACTTTTGTTTTCGATTGAACTCGGAAAAATGTACGTGCCTCTCGCTTAGATTCTCATATATCACTTTCTGCGCGGCCCGCCTCCTCGGTGGCCAGACTGAGATTGTTGGACTATAGATGTTGAGTCTTGGAGATGGAGTCTACCTACAGAACATGGCTGTTTCTGGAAATTGTGCAAATCTCTAAATCCACTAACACACTGACGTTGAAGGTCTGAGTTCTCTCTATTCATATATCCTGAGCAAAGACTGAGGCTAAAATTAAAAATCAATCAACAAAAATTAATAACATACTTTGGTACACGGATGATCTCCGTGTAATGAGGGGAAACCCTAAATTTAATACGTGATGCGGCTCAAAATAGTGGTAATACTACTCTCTGTGATACATATAAATCTTACCGCCAGAAGTATAATATAGAAATAAAATTGGACAAAATAAAGGCTAATGATAATTTTATTAAAAATCCAATAATAAGGTAAAATCTATGTGGCAAATTATTAACTCTAGTCGGAAAACAAAACACAATAACGATGACAATAATTAATGTAATATTGATGCCGAACATTTTAATCATGAGTTCACGTCACATATTATAAACGTGATTAAGTCTATCGAAGGTTCTGGGCTCAATCCTTTAGACTTTCTTCCGAATCAATCCGATATCAGTTTCTCTTTTAAATCAGTAACAACTTCGGAAGTGAGAGGCTATCATCAGTCTAAAAACTAGCAGAAGCAAAGACGTTCATGGACAGACTTCAGATTTGTTAAAATGCTGCAAGGAACCAATCTTGTCACCACCAACTTCAATTATAATGCATGTATTATAACATCAACAGTACCTGACGAAATGAAAATCACGTCAGTGATACCAATTAGTTCGGTTAATATAATGCACTTAATTATAGACCATCTATTTTACCGGTTTTTTTCCAAGGTATTAGATAAAATTCTTCTACTACAAATCACCGGATATTTTGAATTAAATAATTTATTTAATAATGCCCAATTTGGATTTCGTAAATAAAAAGTGGTAAATCGACAACTGATGCCATTATGGCACTTATAAGTAATCTTTTAAATGGATATGAGGGTGAGTAATTTATCATGACCTCTATTGTGGATTTGAGTAAAGCATTCGATTGTGTAACTCATTAAATTCTTGTTAATAAACTCGCGCGCTATGGTTTCGACAAAGCTAGCCAGAATTTAATAAAATCATATCTCTCACGAAGAACCCAAACAGTTAAATATGGTGGTGGCAGTTCGAGTATATTGCCTATAGAATATGGTGTTCCACAGGGCTTCATATTGGGGCCACTCTTGTTCATAATCTATACGAACGATTTTGCATCATACGTTAATGATACTTTCAAGGTCATGTATGCCGATGATACTACCTTAGTTAACAGCGCTACATCTCTTAACGAGGCAATTCGTGGAAGCCAGAGCGCAAATGATAAATGCAGTGAGTGGCTCAGTAGCAACAAGCTGCTATTAAACAAAAAAAGGACAAATCAATTAATATGCTGTTTACACTGAAGAAACATGACTTTGATATTCCACCATCAGCCAAGTTTTTGGGTATACATCTTGATCCTACAATTACATGGAACGCTAAAACTGAATCGTTAGCAAACATATTATGTACAGCAATTATTCTCTTACGGAATATGTCAGAGTCAGTATCAAATAAAATTTTAAGAACAACCTACTTTGCCACATGCCAGTCAGTATTAGCTTCCAGCCTTCTGGTACGGGGCCACTCTGCTCATAGGCATCGCCTATTTGGACTGCAAAGAAGAGCTGTGCGCGTGGTTGCGGGTATTGGTTATAGGGATGATTGTAAATCACAATTTCGTAAACTTCACATTATGACATTACCAGGCCTTTTCATATATATGTGCCTTATCCATCTTAAAAAAACCTCTCATACTATCAAACATCAGACTCATTCTACAATCATAATACCAAATCAGACTGTGTAAGTCACACAATGGCCCAAATTACTGGGCGCCTAAATTTTATAATAATCTGCCTCCTGTAATTAGAGCATTGCCTTTAAAGCAATATAAGACATACTTGAAAAATTACATTACTGAACATGCATTTTACTCCTGGAATGAATACCTCAACAAGAGATAAATGCACTTCCAATTAAATTTGTATCTGATTTTTAATTTTTTTAAATTATTATAATATAATATTTTTACTGATTTTTATAATGACTGTGCATTTGTTACCTATTTTATACTAATTTTTAGTTATTTATCTATTTTATTTATTATAACAATTTTATATGTATGAGTGTTGTTCTCCAATCCGAGCATACCTTTATGTTTACATTTATTTATAACATGTATTTATTGTATTTTATTATATATGTAACTTAGCTTTTAGAATTTATTGATTTTATTTATATTATTTATTTACTGGTTTTATTTATACATTGTTTTTATCTACTACTATATACTTTATTTATACACTGTGCTTATTGATTTTATTTACACATGGTTGTTAATTATTCTATGTATATACTGATTCATTTATCTATTTATTTATTTATATTTTGTCATTAATTGTTCTTATTAACATTTTTTATACATTGTCTTTTTAAATTTTATTTAAACATTGTTCTCATTAACTTATTTATATTGTATCTCATTATGTACATTTATATTTTTTCCTTTATATGACATATGTAAACTCTGTTGTAGCACGAATAAATAATAATAGTAAATATTATTATTATTATTAACCCTTCCTCGGCGAGCGATAAATCTGCGAAGTGTCGCGATAAATGCCTTGGTTAATCCGCTAACAAGCTCTAATTGGATAGCCCTTGTTACTAACCATATAAAGAGGGCGGCATAAGCCTTGCGGGGCATTCCCGTTGAATTAAAGGGTTGTTTCTATTGTATTCCTCCTCGATCCCCATATTTTGGTAAGCTTTGGGAGACAGGAATAAAACATTTAAAATTTCATTTGACAACAATACTGTGCCAGATAGAAGCAATTTTAAATTCATGTATTTTGACGCCTCTCTCCAATGAGTCTAACGATTTCAGCTACTTAACTCCTGGTTATTTCCTAGTCGGAGACTCGCTGACATCGGTAGCCAACTCGGATTAATCCGGGATCAAATTAAATCGACTTTCCAGATGGCAACATATTCAATTTATCAGGCAGTTCTGGAGGCGTTGGACGAAACAATACTTGCCAAGTCGTCAACGAGGATGGAAATGGCTAACAAAAACTCAAGCTCCAAGGGTCGGCGAACTAGCTCTCATCAGAGAAGATAACCTTCCGACCACGCAATAAATGGTGGGAAGAATTACCTAGCTACACCCAGAAAATGAAGGTGTTCCATGAGTAGTGTCCATCAAGAGGTCCTCCGCCGAGCTGTAGGACTTATCGCTGTGCTGCCCATCGAGTAATCAATGGAGGCTGCATTCCTACAGGGGGAGGCGGCATGTTCGGTTTCGACGGTAACTTGAACCGTAAATTACTGCCTGTTTACCGAATTCACATTCTATCGACCCTATTTTATGGTGATATTTTTGGAAAAATAGTATCGGAAATTCCAGTCAGGACCACGCCTTAGACAACGTCATCCCATTCGCAATTCAAATAGCGCCCGACAACAAAAAAGGCACATTATACACCGACATCGTTCAGCGTACATTTGCCTTTCAATTTGTTGCTCCACAAAAGCAGTCCTGACCTTGGTCACACACTGCTTTCTAGCCGCATTCTATATTCTATTCATTTCTCGATGAGTATGAAATCTTCAGCGGAAACGCTTTGCGAATTGGACCTATTCTTAATGGAGCTTGACAACGCACAAATTATCGTTTAGCAGCTGACTCTACGTTTAATAAAATGGACAGATATCCATTCTAGGGCTCCGCACTTTAGTGGCCTTTGGGAGGCTGCGGTAAAAAAAAGTGAAAAGTCATCTGCATAGAGTTGCAGGAAAAATATTTCTCAGAAACAAAGAATTATGACTGATGACCCCAACGATTTCAACGTACTGACTCCAGCTCATTGTCTGATCTGTGAAGCCACGACTACCCCCAGTTTAACCAGATCTTCGAGGAATTGGATCACTGCATTTCGGTCCTGATGGGATAACAAGAAGTGCAGTTGTTAAAACAAATTCAACCACCGTAGTGAAATTGTGTCAATTACCAACTGAATAAATATTAAACAGTGCGTCATGTCGAGAACGCGAGAATTTAAAACAAAGTTGATTTCTGGAACTTTAGTTTAAATTACTAAGCTACTTCTTTAAAACAACCAACCCTCATCTCGAAAAATCTAACACAAAACAATTATTCTCCAACCACCGACGGGATGAGTTATATTTATCACTGTGAACTTGTTGTCATATTTACTTTTTATTTATTTTAACTTCTCTTAACCTAACTTAAATTCTCTAAATTTATATTTTCGTCACTGTTCTGTTTTGCTTTATTTACTGTATATATACTTGTTTTAATCGTTTGTATTGTTTAAATGCTTAATTTTTGTAATATATAAATTTATTTTTATTTATTTATTTGGACCCCTTTCTTAAAAATACATATGCAATAAATCAATTTAAAAAATATGCTGCAAATTTCGGCCGGAAGAAACATAATAGTTGTGAGAGTTACCTTCAATAATCCCCAAAAATTATTTTCAGGAATTAAATATATTCTATGTTGATAAAATTCACGATATTTTTATGTGTATTTTAATTTGTTTTTTCAGTCTGGCTTAACAAAATATTATTATATATACAAAATAAATCAATTTTATGTAAATAAATATTATTTACAGTGACATATTGTATTTACAATATATTTATAAAATAATATGAAATAATGAATGACAATTGTTATAATAATAAATAAATAAAACTATTAGAAATTATCGTATTTTTTTAAATAAATGCTAAATTGTATAGAATATGACGCTAAATAATCTATTAAATAAAATCCGAATTAAATTAACCGTATTTAGATAATTAGCATAATTAGTGAAAGGATGTATTATATTATGGTACTTATTAATAATAAATTTCATTCAAATCGAATAAAGCGTTCAATTGTTATCAACAAAAGAAATACATTTTTTTGGAACTTTGAAGACAAATTCCGGCGTAACCGTAAACTTTTGGATATAGATAATTTTTGTTAAATCATCATATTTTGACCGCAGGAATCTATGGTCAATTTTCCCACATTAACGGGACACCCTGTATATAATTTATTTGAACTGATTAACAAGGCACTTAGATGAACATCCATATTATATTTACTTAATAATAAGTGGTTGATTTTCATATTTTTATTTAACTCACAATTGATTTGCAGAAGCCACAGTATGGCGAAATAATTATAGTGAGTTAAATAAAAAATTGAAAATCAATCATTTACTATTAATTGGATTACTTTTTTTATCTAAATTTTATCCATCGGTAGATTTGGGCGTGAAAACGTACAATGCCATTATTACATTTATTTTTGTGTGTCCCCGCGTTTTCAATTATTCGCTATTAATTTTAATTTTGACATGTTTATTTTGAATACAGTTTTTTCTACATAGTATATTGATAGATAGTACTTGATGTTGTTTCTAGACTTTCCAGATATTTCTTTGATTAATAATTTTGTTTTTTAAATTTTATCCAAAAATATAGCAGTTTCGTTATACAGGGTATCCCGTTAATGTGGGGAAATGGCTGGACCATAGATTCCTGGGGTCAAAATACGTTGATTTAACATAACTTATCTATATCCAAAATTTTACGGTTAAGCCTGAATTTGTCTTCAAAGTTTCAATTTTTTTTATTTCTTTTATTAATAAAAACTGAACGCTTTATTGGATTTGAATGAAATTTATTATTAATAACTAGAGAGCGGATAAAAACGCTTAAAAAATGTGAAAAAAAAAAAACACTTAAAAAGGCACCAAATTTAGAAAAAAAGCACCAAAAAAGAATACAAACAGGAAAAAGGCATAAAAACACGAAAAAAGCACTAAAAAACTATATTTTCTTAATATGTTACACGTTTATCAACATGTTTTACATAGAAATTCTGCTTAAAATATATAATATTATGTAAGTATTTAAAAACTTTATATACATTTCAAAATAACTAAAATCTATTCATGAAAACAGTAGATCATTAAATGTTGTTCTAGGGGTTTAATTGTAAAATTATTACCTCTGTCGCTCAATAAATTTTTGAAAGTGGAAAAAATTTATTTTAAATTATAGCTGGATCCATTTGAAAATTGCCATTCAAAATCAAGTTTAATTCATTTAATATTAAAAATCCTTCGTTTTTACCAAATATTTTCGATATTATTTTGATTTCTTGCCCAATGCGTCTAGGTATTTTCTAAATTGAATCTGCTTTTATAAAGATTTTATTGTGTTGCTCATAAAATTTAAACGCGATTTTGTGTAACTAAATTGTTTTGAAGGAAGCTTAATTGATTTGCTTGTCGTTTTGGGAAAGTTTTATATAATCTTATTAAATTCTTAAAATTGTTCTAATAGTACATCGCAGCATATAGCCAAGTTCCCCATTTTGTTAGCACTGGCTTATGGAGCAGTGAGATATCAGGTACTCACAGAATAATATAAGAACTATTTTTCCATATTTAATTAAATCTACAAATGGAAATTTCAGAAATTCGTTTCTATCCATGTGCTGATCTTGTGCAATGCACAAAATGCATTATTAGTAAAATTTTGTAACTGTCTACGGCAAAAATAAGCTTGTCAGTCCATCATTTATGAATTTTGCTATAATGTTATTATCAGTTTTCTTCAATTCTTTTGTATATATCAAAATACTGTTGGTAGGATGTCTTCATGTTAAACTCCTATTATTAAATTAAACAAGCGTCTGTGGTTTCATCCACCCCAAACCACATATAATTATTGTTAATAATAACTTTAATATGTTGTATGCTTTCATAGTACGCATGAGCTACATATTTTTTTTCTCAGGAATGCGCATTTTACAATATTTTCCCAAGAAAGAATTAAATGCATTATTTTGTAATTTTCTTAGTATTTTGCACAAATGTGAATTTAATTTAAATTGTCCATCGTTTGTTGAAGATGATTCTAAAGATTGTCAAATTGTCTGCTGTTTTTTTAGTTCAGCTTTGAACTTTTTCAAACGTTTTTGATGTAGCGTTGTTATAACATGTTTTACATACAAGTCTTGCGACAGGGTCAATCTGGCCTCTTCGGCACAAGTTAAAGAAGTTATTTTAACATCAATAAATCGTTGTTAATGGGGTGGCGCGAAATTAATGATCGTCTTTTATCGGCGTCTATAAACACTGCTTAATTGTGCTCGCGCGCAGGATATGGCGAAACTCATCATCGTAGGAGCATGAATCAAAACATCCCAGCATACGTGTGCAAATAAATAATTTTTAAGGAGGAAGCGTTAACGGAAAAAACAAATCTTCCTGGCATACTTGTGCATCGGAAAAATTAGTTAAATTTTAACTATCAATTGATTAACACGGAAAATAAATTTTCATGATACAATATTAAAAAATAATTATTTTATTTAAATATTGTTTAAATCGACCAAGAATATTCAGACCATGGGAGAGACTAATATTTTTTTTTAATTTAAAACATTCTTTCTTACGGTCCAAATTCTAGAGTGAATTATATAAATGTAATAATTTTACATTTAATTTACAAAAAAAATTTTTCTTATCCATTTTAACTAAGACTGTTGCAAGTTCAACTAAAAATATTATTATTATTATTGTTATTATTATCATTACTCATATATGCTGACCTTATCTAATCTAATCTAACCTAACCTAAACCTTTTTTTTTTTTTGGGTGAAGGGGGGAAAATCTGCTCGCCATCAAGGCTTCAGACACCACGCCGCCAGGTTGGCGTGGTAGTGTGGGGTGGCCTGGTGGTCTGGCCGACCCACTAAAAACCCCCCTTCTGCCTATTCTTGTGGTAGCCCGGGACCGCCTCTTGGCATTACTTCGGGGTAGGTAGGCTCTGCGGCATTAGGTGTGAAATACCGCTGGTGTTGAAAGATGTCCTGGCTTCCTCTCGTCTGTCTCGTCTCAGTCTCCGGCAGACTTGACCGTAGGTGGTCTACGATCAGTGTGCTCAATCAACAGCTCCTTGCGCAGGAGACCGTCTTTGCAAAAGATGATACTGCAATCCAATGTTCTTCCTGCTCGAGCATGCGATCAACAAGGGTTCTTGGCTCGTCCACCCTGCCGATCGCATCCCACATCCGCTCTCGCTCCATCGTCCACTCCGGGCACTCCATCAAGGTGTGGAGGGCCGAGTCCTTGGGATTGGGGCACCACCTGCAGTGCTCCCCGTCGGATTTTCCTATCCGGCACAGGTAATCCATAAAGCACCCGTGTCCGGATAGGAACTGTGTTAGGTGGTAATCCATTTGTCCGTGTTTCCTTCCTGCCCAAACTCCCACGTCCGGGATCAGTACGCGTGTCCAGGTGCCTTTGTCACACGCGTCCCACCTGGCCTGCCATCTGTCCATTAGCCGTGATCGGGCATCGTGTTTGGCGGTCGTGCGGCTCAGACCCTCTCTAACTGCTGAGTGAGTCGGCTCTCGCCCTCACTTCCAGGTCTGCTGGGGGAACTCCGCCCAGGACCTCGGCCGCGTCTGTCGAGACGGTCCTATAGGCCCGCGCGACGCGTAGGGCGCCCGGTCTTAATGCGCCATGTAACCGGTTACAGTTCCGTTCCACGTCCACGCACGAGGCCCACGCGGGGGCAGCGTAGAGCAGCTTCGACTTAGCCACTCCAGCGAGCAGCCGACGTTTCGCGTCCTCATAAGTCCGGAAACTGCTCTGCCCATACGAGCAGCACCGCGCGCGGCTTCAGTCACTTGAGCACTGTGTCTGGTATTGGTCTCTATCACTACACCAAGGTACTTCAGTTGGGCAGTCACTGATACCTCCTGGCCTAGGAGCAGAACCTTCATCACTCTGCCTGCACGGCGCCGGCCTAGCCATGCAGCACCCGTCTTTGTCTCTGCGATCTTGAGGCCAACGGACCTCATCCAACGGGCCACTCTCGACGCCGCGTCACTGGCCACGGCAACCACGTCCTGGATGTCCCGCCTGCGCACCACAATTAGTATGTCGTCGGCGAATCCGATGACGTCCACCCCTTCTAGCATCGCAACCCGGAAAACATCGTCGTAAACCAGGTTCCAGAGGAGTGGACCAAGTACCGACCCCTGTGGTACGCCGCCTTCCACTGGCCACCTTTCATAGCTGCCGTCCGTCTTCTCCACTAGCACGGCCCTGTCGCGGAGATAGTCTGCCACCATCCGGAGGAGATAACGTGGAGCGTCTTTCTCCTGGAGCACCCTCATAATTGCAGGCCACGGGATGGAGTTGAAGGCATTGCTTACGTCTAGCGCAATGGCTAGGCAATGCCTCCTGCTTCTTAAGGGACCGCTGTTCGCGTCATCGGCCAGCCTCCTAACTTCCAGGAGGGCGTCCACCGTCGACTTCCCCTTGACAAAGCCGAATTGCCTCGGGGAGAGGCCTCCCACGCCGTCCAGCCAGGAGTTGAGGCGGTCCCGGACGAGTCGCTCCAGCGCCTTACCCTCCACGTCCAGCAGGCATAGCGGCCGGTACCCGCTCGGGGATGCAGGATCCTTCCCCTCCTTGGGGAGAAGAACCAACCTCGCCGTCTTGTAAGGCCGCGGGAATTTACCTTCGGTGAGGCATCTGTTGAAATGTGAGGTCACCAGACCGGGATTGTGCGCCGTGAAGGCCTTAAAGGCCTCATTGGGGATTGAGGCCGGGCCAGTCGCCTTACGGGTGGGACGGGCCTGCGCGGCAGCCAATACTTCCTCTTCGGTAAATGGGATCAGGTCCTGGGCTGGCCCTGGTCGGGCGTTGTGTCCGATGTTGGGGGGGAACAGGGCGGGCAGAATGGTGGCCATCCCTCCAGGAACGAGCAATGCCGCATCAGGGCGTGATGCTCCAAATCTCCTGATCACGATTTTGTAGGGCTTGCCCCACGGGTCGTCTTCCACCTCGTCCAGCAGTTTTCTCCAAGCAAGGGCCTTGGCCTTCGTGATGGTCGACTTGAGCAAGCCTTTCGCAGCACTTGCTGCCTCCTCGAGACTCTCCATTTCGGGGGCCGGGGGCCGGGCATCCGCGCCCTCTGGCCCTGGTGGCTTGCCTCCTAGCGACGTTGGCACTGTCGCGTGCGAAGCGGACTTCGTCGCACCACCAGTGCATCCTCTTCTTGGCCGTCATGCCCCTCCTAGGCATCGAGGCGTCGCAGGCTGCTCGTAGTCTTGCAGAGATGTCAGCTGCCAGTTGGTCCGGGTCACCAGAGTCTCCGGAGGTGGTGGCGTCCAGCGCGAGACGAAAAGCATCCCAGTCGGCGCGCCGAACTTCCCTGACCTAACCATATATTACCTATTACCTATGACCTAACCATATATTAAAGATATTATTAATATTCACATATGCTGACCTTATCTAATCTAATTTAACATAAACCCAGCCTAACCCAACCTGACCTAACGAAACCTTTAAATAAAGATATTATTGTTTTTATTATAATTATTATTCACATATATTTAATATATTCTATCAAACATAATCAAAATTTAACGTTAAATTAATGTATCAAACTAAACAAATTAAGTTCATTTATTTGCACTACATTTTTTAATAATATTTTATTGTAATTTATTAAAAAAAAGGAAGAAACAGTAAGAAATATATTTTTAATTATACATATACAATTTGTAATGTTTTTAATTTTTTAAGGTGACCATTTAAACATTCTGGTAGATATAATACAATTAGTATTTCTAATCCAATATAAATGAATATTATTGTTTATGTCGCATTTCTCATGAAGTAATTCCCCGTGCGGAACTATTTCAGGAAACGGTAACTTTATACGACTCACTCTCGATCATAAATTTGGCGGCTTGTTTTCTTAATGATCCGTACACAACTAAAAAAACATCTTTATATTATGCCGCAGAGGCCACAATGTCTTGGTGCCCAAGTCTTGACTAGTTACGATTCACGCATATAATAATTTTAGATAAATAAGCAAAGTTTTTGGAATATCAATTCAATAGTACGGTATATGAATGCGAGTTTGAATTTGAAAATTAACGAAAATCATAAATATGCGCCAGTCGTCCCATTCGTATTTTTGCCGAGAGTAAAAAATTGATACGGTTGTAGAACACCTGATTATTAGCTATCACTTAAATTTGTTTACATTTAATACTTACTGGGGCCCCTGTTCGGGCCTAGTTTAACGACGTTTACATCCGGAATATCATAGGTGTGATTCCTGTGAAGCATTCGTCTGTATTATCTGAATAATGAGACGGTCTATTATATCTACTTATTTATAAACGAATCCATTGTAAAATGGTAATTTATACTAATATTTATTAAAAATAAAATTCATTATAATTATTGTATGATATTATAAAGATTTTAAACTATTATGTTGTCAAAAGACACGAAGAAAATATGTAATATAAATATAATCTATAAATGATTAGATACAGATTTTTACGAAAATTCTCTATATTAGCTCTATAATTTAATATCAGCGTGAAATTTGTATTAAATATTTTTTAAATGTTTAAGAAAATACTCTAAATAAGCATCAGAATCTAAAAAAAAACATGAAAATAAGCACAAAAAGTCAAAATAAGCAAAAAAAGCAAAAAAAAACTTAGCGCTAAGTAATGACATTCTTCAAGATTCGTATAGATATTTAGAATTTGTTTCGATGCTTTAATATTATGGATAAGCATAATGCTAGAAATCTGCTCTCTATTAATAACTACCATAATATGATACACCATTTCAGTTATTGTGGCCATTAGTGATTGACAGGAAGTATAAAAAACAGTAGTACCACCACATAAAAACTAAATTATTTTTTTATTGATGCATTTAATAAAAACTAAAAAAATACCACCTGAAAGACCGTTTAATTTAAAAACTTTTTTATCTCTTAATAATATTTGATATATTTTACGGTTTTCCCACGAAAAACATATATTTTCGATTTGATGGAAAACTAGATTTTGTTTTTACTAAGAGACAAAAAAGTTTTAGAATCAAATTCTCTTTTAAGCAGTATTTTTTTAGTTTTCGGCTTAACCGTAAATTTTTGGATATAGATAAGTTGTGTTAAATCAACATATTTTGACCCCAGGAATCTATGGTCCAGCCATTTCCCCGCATTAACGGGACACCCTGTATAATATAATTTAGATTTTGTCATTATTTCTGAAAGTTAATTAATTCATATAAATAACTTAGATTAGATCAGATCAGAAATTTAGAATTATACATAATATAATTCATATAATCATTATTCTTATCTAAACCATATTTTATTATCACAGGCTACTTTTGTAATTTGATCCGCGATTTTATTTTTTAATAAATGTAATAAATTATGAAATTCCGTAATTTTGCCATATTGGCCGTCTCCGGTAGTGGATTATTTGTCGGTAGGTTACGCCTAACATGATTTCATCGTTTGTGAGATTACCGAATTTAGAAAACAAACTGCTCATTGTAGGTGCAAATCTGGAAGTTTTTATTACTTCATTACTCGATAATATATTCAGGTCTATCCGTTGTTCCAAAGAAAAAAAAAGGCACGCAAATGTTAGGTAACGCCTAGTCTAGGTAAGTAATCTGGAAAATTCCCTAATTTAATTACTCGATACAAAAGTACCTTTTTCCCCTTGCGGTCCTTTACTACCTGCTACGCCGCCGTTTTGTATTGTAAATGAAATTGTTAAATATAAAATTAATATCGTAACAAAATTATAATAAAATATTACAAAAATTCACTATTTCATGTTTTTAATGTTTGAATTTAATTAAAAAAATTTGTCTATTATTATTTTCATTTATTATGAAACACATTGCATATGTATGTACAGGGTTAAATAGTACATACGAAATAAAAATAATCTGAAAAATTCCGTAATTTAATTACTCGATGCAAAAGTACACATTTTTCGCTTGCGGTCATTTACTACCTGCTCCGTCGCACGGCAAGGGGAGGCCATAAATCACGATTTCTATTCAGTAGAACTCTGAAAAGATTTCCTAATTTATGATAGTAAACACACCGCAAACTGCATCTGTTTTTATTACCACCTGGAGGCATTCTTAGAGGCTATGTCCAGGTCCGCGCAATTGCCCATAAAACCTTCGTCCGCATTTTTAATTTACGATGGTGCCCTAAAAATCGGTAGGTCGCATGCCGATGACAACTAGACAATAAGCTGTTGGTGGTAGTAATTTCACGTTTACATTTTAGGGTATAAAAATGGAATGGTACAAAATTTACATTTAGGTACATCAATTATATTCTTAATACCTTTAATAAATGCAAAGGCGCTTAAGTATTAAAAGAAAAAATTTACAATCGTGTCTTAAATAAAAATCGGTAGTTCGCACGCCGATGAGACGTAGAAATTTCACGTTTACTCGATTTTTAGGGTGTTAATGGGAAAGTACATTCTTAATACCTTTAATAAATGCATAGACACATCTATCAATTGGGGTCGGGTATGTTTTTCAGTTTTTACTTATTTATAATTTGGTATTTTCCAATTCACAAATATTCATAGAAAAGATTTACCAATCTGTTATATATTTAGTGAGAGTAATAAAATAAGCAAATGTTTTCCTTTGAACACAATTTTCAAATCTTCATCAGTTCTTATTGAAAGACTAAACTGTCAACATGGAAATTATCCAACATTCATCCAAAACTTTTTACATTTTTAATATGTATGTTTACGTAAAGCGCTACGACTCTAACGGAACTAAGTTTTTGCGTTGCCGAAATCGTCAGTGTACGGGAAGTGCAAAAGTGCGTGAAAATATAACTACCCAACTAAACGTACATAACCACGAAGCCAATGAAGACGAAATTGAAACAATTAAATTTAAAAGATCTATTTGTAATAAATCTGCAGAGAGCCTTCAACCGTACAAAGCGATACTTTTACAAGAGGAAATGGTTTATCCTAATGGTATGTATTATTAGTCATCTATATTCTTAATTAATTTGTCTTGTAATGGTATGTGAAATAGCTTAATTAAACTGAATTGAAAAATTCACTATGTTTTAACCACAAATAATTATTCTAAAAATATTATATAACGTGTACATATATTGTGAATATTTCAATTCAGTGTAAGTATGGATTACCACGTAGTAACGGTCGCAACCATTCTCTTTATTAGCTTAATTAAACATTAAATTTTCGTTATATCAGGTATGTGTCTATTTTTTTCTTATAGGAGGAAGTCATGTTTCCTACCGGAATGCATCTCAAATGATGTATAGAAGGAGGAGAAAGGAAACACCCGAAATTCCAACATCGTTGCTGCATGCGTTTAATACAATGCAAGAGCCAGTGTAAGTTTTAAATTTTTGTTGCATAAATATATATTCATATTTATCACTTTCAGTTATTCTCACATCGGGAAGGATATAGAAGGGGGAAACTTTTTGAGGATCTGTATAGAAGGCAATATTTTAATTTGGATGTCGCAACAAATAATTAACTTATTTATATTGCATAATATTAGAAATATTAATGTGGCAGTTGATGGCACATTTAAGTCTGTGCCAAATATTAATGCGTGTCAATTGTTCACTATACATATAATACATGAAAAAATGGTAAGATTTATTAAAAAATCATTAACAATATGCTAAAAATATGTATTTTTTTATTTATTTTAGGTATTCCCCACTATGTACACTGATGCAGAACAAGACAAGACAGGCATATTGTCAAGTTTTAAATTATTTCCGTGATAACATAGAGGGTAAGTACATTATTAAAACCATAAGACATTGAGATCATTATGTACGTTACTATTTTTTATCTTTTCTTTATTTTGCAGATTTAAACGTTGTTTCCGTAATGGCGGATTACGAAATTTCTATTCGCCAGGCAGCTCGTGCAACATTTCCCGAGGCAAACCTTTTTGGGTGCTGGTTCCATTACACCCGCGCCATTTTATTCAAAAGTTTGTTACTTGTTTAATTATATTATAAAACCTTTTAAAGCTTCTTTTTTAATTTTAGGTCGTGAACTTGGCATTTTTCAACAAGGACTATTGCGGGGAGTTATTAAAAAATATATGGTAATGCCATTATTACCCGCCGATGCCTTGGAAGAAGCCGCTCGGTTATTAGATGATACTCTATTGGCACTATCCCCAGAAATTGCAATACAATTTTGCAATTATTGGGGTCGCCAATGGAGTAACGCTAATATCTCTCTTGTGGGAACTCCCTATCGCACAAATAATGCTGTGGAGAGCTAATTTTTGGCAATTTGCACAGTTCATTAAAAGAAATAATAACTCTGCCGCAATAAAACTTCGAAGAAATTTTAATAATGTTGAACCAGCACACAGGCCAAAATTGAAATACAGGCGCCTCGATACCAGAATTGGTAAATACCTAAAAATATACCTTTAAAGTAAATTACATTAACATTTTAATTCGTTGCAGAACAAGAAAATTTTAGGGAGCGTGGAAATGTTGCCGAATTTTTACGGAGGGTGAGCCATTACGCTGGTGATATGATTAATCATATTTTACCTAGGAGAGGTAAGTAATTTTAAAATGTTTCGAATATAAAATTTAAAAATGCCATTATATTTTCAGATGAAATTCAACAAATCAGACATCCCGAGACGGAAAGGGGCAATGTGAATATTCCTTATTTCCGGCCGTGGGAGTAGGAGGAATCGAGTCCCGTAAAGATATGGGAGCCTGGAGGAGCTTGAGGAGAGGTTTTAGTCGGTAGGCACCAGCCCGTCGGGGTAGGTGAATCCGACACTCCCCTTAAACAAGGGGGTCTTTTGAAGATTTCCTCTCCTCGTCAAAAAAAAAACAAAAAAAAACATGTTTATAATTATAAATAAATAAATTTGATACAGGTAAACAATTTGATCCTTTTAAATATTAGATAACTATTTTACAGATGCAAAGTAACCATTGTTCAGACCTTGGAAGAAGAGGGAGTTCCGTAAATGAATGATGACTTAAATAATATTTTCTCTATTCTTTATAAAATTATTTCTTTTGTAATTTGTATGTAATGTATTAATAAATTAATGTATTATTTTATTTTTTACTTTCTTTCCTTTTTTCGAAATATTAATATTTAATATTTTTATTAATGACATAAAAGATATTATTAAACTGCGGGTTTTTATTATGTGCAGACGATCTCAAAATTTATAACTTTACTCGAGATGATGCAGGAAGATCTAATTCGTTTGAGTGAGTGGTGTTCTAGTAATAAACCGTTTTAAATATAAACAAATGCTAATAGAAATGCATGCATGTTGAAAATATGATGCAATAATTACATAATTATGACACAACAGTTAGCAATTTATAATTACATTTTTAGAGTATTCAATATCTGATTTATATATCATCCATCCCTAGACTGACTACCTGATGCCGGCCGAAGGGTAAAGCGCGCGCCAGACTTGGGGCAAATTAAGAATCGTAAATACTGGTTGCGGTTGAAATTGACAAGTTCTAAACAAAACATTATTAGTGGTCGTAATCACCATTGATAACTCACAATAGGACAATAGCCTTTCTTATGAATAGGACCGTAGCGGGGGATGCCGGTACCTGCTCCTTAGGGCAGGATGTAGTGGTCTCAGACGAGGCTACCAGGACGGCCTAAACGATCTGCGACGAGAGTCTAACTGTAGTAATAATAGAGAATACATGTGTTCAGTAAGAAGTAAAAGTGTTGAAACGAAAGAGTTTTTTAATTGACTAATCTCGCTGTTCACGTACAATCCACTAACATCAATTCAACATATGGTCCTTCGAAACGGATTTAACGGCAGATATCAATTAATTAAAACACTAAGGAGGATAATTTTCGCCACCACCATCAACGTAGTGACGGCCATTTGGGATTCACCGGCAGTGTCAAGATTGGCAGACTGCAAATTAAAGGTCAGATCCCTCCTTTTATCCTTTCTTACCTTTATTGTTGTTTCAATTTGAAAAAATGGATCTTAAATCTTTGAAAAAAAGTCGTAAAATTATTAGGGGTACTGTAACTAGATTTGGTACATATTTAAATCAGATTGGCATAAACAAAGACGAGTTAAGAAAGAGAATTATTAATTTTGAGCCATTGTTAAATAAATTTATTGACATTCAATCTCAAATTGAAGATCTTGAGCCACCTGTAGAAAATGTTAATGACGAAGGTGAACAAGAAGTCGGGATTGCTGAGTTCGAAAATAATTTTTATCGGCTACTAACATCAGCAAAAAAATTATGTCAAATTAATCAAAATATTAATAATGGAAATATATCAATTAATTCAAATATTCAACTAAATAAAATTGAAATCCCTAAATTTGATGGTTGTTATGAAAAATGGCTTCCATTTTACAGCGCGTTTAAAGCACTAATTCACGAAAATTGCGGCTTAAGCAAAATAGAAAAATTCACTCATCTTTTGAATTCTCTTACGAGTGATGCCGCGGATGTTCTTGCATCATTTGAAATAAGCTCATCACATTACGATGAAGCGTGGGAAATTTTAATTGAGAATTTTGATAATAAACGCAAAATTAAAGAACGTCACGTTATGGCATTATTTGATTTACCTCAAGCCACTGGGTCTGTAACATCGGCAAAAAACATTATTCGCGGAATAACAAAACATACGCGTGCATTAAATGCTTTAGGTATCAATACCGACACGTGGGATCCATTCATAAATTGTTTAATTAAACGCAAAATAGATCGCGATACTGAAGTAGAATTTGAGCGAACGTTAAAAAAAGATGATAGACCGAAAACAAAAGAGTTGCGCGATTTCATAGCAGTCAAATGTGAGTCCTTAGAAATGTTTGATAACACAAAAAATGTAGCAAATAGATTTATTCAACATGATAGAAATCTACCGGGAAATAAAACCGAAAATAAACAATGTTGCGCGTGTAACGGATTTCATTCAATTTTTAAATGCAACATCTTTAAGAATTCCACGATTGATGATAGAATTAAAATTGTTAAAACAAATTCATTGTGTTACGTGTGCTTAAAACGGGGTAATCATAAATTTTATAATTGCAACGCAATTTCATGTGAAGTTTGTCAAAAAAGGCATCACATCCTTTTACATAAATATGCTGCTGGTACCTCGGCAGGTACAAATGCCACACTTGTCGGGATTAATCATACCCAAGGATTATTACCAACAGCTATAGTGAATTTAATTACGGTAGATGGTGAAAAGAAAAATGGTCGCGCTTTATTAGATACTGGGTCGCAATTAAATTTAATCACAAGAGAAATGGCAAACAAATTAAATTCAAAACTAGAAGAAAATGTTATTCAAATAAAAGGTGTAGACAAAATTGAAACAAAATCTCATTCAAAAACGACAATTGAAATTAAATCTCGAATAGAAAATTTTTGTGAAGAAATAGATTGTTTCGTGGTACCGACAATTACGGAAAAATTACCGTGTGCATTAATTAACAAAGATAAATTAAACATTCCTAAGGGTTTACGATTAGCTAATAAACAATTCAATATTCCGGGAGAAGTGGCTATTTTGTTAGGCGCTAGTGTTTTTGCACAAATTGTAGTTAATAAACAAAATGAAACGTGAAAAATCTATGCCTCTTTTATTAAAATCTAAATTGGGATGGTTGGTTATGGGCGGTACAGGTTCGGAAACAAAGGGAACTGTTTGTAACTTAACCCGGGCAGTCGATTTTGACCTGCAACGTTTTTCGGAGATGGAACACGTGCAACCAACAATACCTCGCACTGTCGAAGATAATATTTGTGAAACACAAAGAAGGGCTCCAGATGGAAAATTCATTGTATCCTTACCGGTTAAACCAGAGGGTGAACCCTCACTTAGTAATTCAAAGAAACCAGCAATAAAACGATTTTTAAACTTGGAGAAAAAAATTGCGAACAATGAAACGGCTAGTGAGAGTTATAAATATTTTATGAACTTGCTCGAAAAAAGGTCAGCGACCGCAATTTGTTTATTGACAGGTAGCCGAGATTTCAGTATTTTGTCTAAATATTCCTCATGGAAAAAAATGATTAGCGTAGTTGCATATTATCGTAGATTTTTTAAAAATTGTAAAGATAAAATTAACAGGCAGTATGGAGAGCTAAATGTAACTGAAATTAAATAAGCAACCAATTTTATTGGTGCTAATAATGAGTTGCAGGTGTTATACGATTTTTTTGTGAATGAGGTAAATCAAAATCAAATGATGCGAGAAATTCGCAATGATGGCATCTCCTGGCACTTCAATCCAGCTAGGTCCCCTCATTTTGGAGGGCTATGGGAGGTTTCAATAAAAAGTCTAAAATATCATTTACCCCGAGTAAAAGGTCAATTAAAATTAAATTTCCAAAAATTGTATACTAGTTTTACACAAATTGAAACAATAATTAATTCTCGTCCTTTGACCCCTATTTGGCCCGATCCTAATGGTATGTCCTTTTTAACCCCTGGCCATTTTTTAATCGGCGATGAGATGACGACGTTACCCTCTGAAAATTTGATGGACGTCCCTGGGGACTCGATGGGAACATTTGCAGTACACGCGGCAGCATTTTTGGAAAAGATGGTCACTGGAATACCTGAGTCAAATGCAAAGCCGGACCAAGTGGAGACTGCATCCCGCAGCTGATGGTTTTGTGCGAGCCGTGACAGTACGCACAAATTTGGGCGAATTTAAACGTGCAGTGAATCGTGTTTGCGTACTTCCTTTTGAAGGAAATTGTGAGAAATGACATTTATTTTCTTTACATCCAATTCTATATAAATCAGTATGATTTACTTTTAGAAGGAACTGTATCTACCTGTTGTAATTGTTATTTGTGTTTATTGTCATTGTTAATTAATATAGATTATCAATGCTGGTCGTTTCAAGGGCACCTACCCAAAGCGAGGAATCTCCCTTTTTGGCCCCAATCGGCATTTTATAAAGATCGGGCGGGCGCTGTGTTAGTATCAACAAACCATTAAACATGACAGGCCCTAATATTTATGACAGAGAGTGAGCCGAGAGTGAATGGTGTTATATTACCGCATCTTGAAGTAGATACGTACGGTCTGCCGTATACCCAAAAATTGGTATATTATTTCAAAGGAAATGTTACATAAATTTTATCAAAAAATAATCATATAATATTTGTATTATACTAATTTTTCAGGTAAATAAACTAAATTATTATAATATTATTACCAGCGGAATGCAGGGCGAAAATAAATCAACTTATTTAAATTAAATAACAAATTTTTATTATTTGGTTATTGTATGCATTGTATTATATTTACGATTTTCAGTTTTGAAATATTCTGAAAAATTTTTATATGATTGATGGTAAAAGCTATTACTTTTTTATACGTCTTAGAATTATGAACGTTAAAAGAAAGTTTACGGTTATCTGAAAACGAATCGTGTGTGTCAGTACTAATTAACCGGGTGTTCTTCAGTGATAAAACACAATATGTAAAGATTGATAACCATATATCGAATGTAATTATTGTTTCTTCTGGTGTACAGCAGGATTCCCACAGTGGGCCCTTATAATTTTTATAATTTATTAATGTTTCATCTCATTTAGTTTCATGTAATTTTCTTATTTACGATTCAATATTTCAAAATTACATTTTCGCGCAAAAGGAACTGTATTGTTTTCGACTATCGTATAAATAATTTAATAAACAGTACAAATAATTTCTTAAGGCTGTGTATGTACCGCGCGCGCATATCTATCTGTACATTTGCATAGATTGGGTCATTTAATTAGAATGCGTTTTAATTCTCTATTCTACTAATTAGATTTGATTAGATAGTATACTTATTATGTTTCATATATGTATTTATCACGTTCTTGAATCTAGTTATAATTTAGCATTTTTCATTATAGTACTACTTATTATTTTGTGCATTATGTAAAAAGTTGATCACGTTAATAAATATTACTACTATTATAATAATAAATTATTAATATTAATATCTTGCTTTAAAATAATTAAAAATGTACTATGAATAGGTGATTTTTCGTTCTTTTATCAAGGCTAATTCAATTTGTTTGTCGGGAAATAGTTACTTCGGTTTTCTCTTATGTAAAGTAAGAAAGCATTTTTCAAAATTTTGAATAGTCTAATAATTGTAATTTAACTATATACAGTTTTCTAATTTTGTACAAAATAAATAAGAAATAGTAAAATGACTCTTATTCTGCTTATCAATTGTACCTTTAAGTTAACTCGTTTTAACAAGAATAGTGAGTATGTGCCTTTGAACTCTGTAATTTTAGAACGCGTGTACTTTTCAAAGCTCTGAACTTTTTCTTTTGTGGTGTAAGCTTGTAAAACTCAAATGGTATATAATAAAAACCCTTACTCGGTCAAGAATTTATGTTACCTATATAACAGATGTGTACGACAAAAAAATATATATGTTCATCAATTTGTTCCACTCGAAAATTCAAAAATATACCATTTTACATTTCATTATAGTTGCACCCTTTAGTATTATATTTTATATACAATTGGAGTAATTTAAAATTATCAGTTTGTTTTAAGAAAATACAAATTAAATAATGTAACACATAAAAATCTATAAAATGGCTATCGACTATAGGTCTTTTATCCTTTTTATTACTTATTAAAGAGTAACATACCTTTTCCTTCCCAGAGAGTCAAAAACATTTCATCCTTTCAAAATATCTTTATTAACTTTTAGAACTATTTAAAAATAATCAATAATTTTTATTCTTTCATCTTCATAATAACCCCCAATGTTATTTTGATTTTGATTTGATATTTCTGTAAATCATTATTATGACGTGTTCGAATCAAGTTATGTTATGTTATAAAACGTACAATTGCTTTTAGCAGCTTTATTTTGTAAGTAAAATTGTATAAATTTGTTAAGAATACGGTTTTATTTGTATCTATTAATTTAATATAAATAAAACGGCTTTAAAGTATTAATTATACATTCTTCATTATTGTTGATGATTTTATTTTATAATGTAAAGAACATGATATCATACATATACTATTATTACATTTTTTAATGAAAAAAGAAATAATCAAATTCTATCCATATAATAGTAAACGCGATTTTAAATTTACTGGCATATAAAAATAACAATTGCATTGTATATAATACTGGGCACTTAAACGGTTCCTTTTCTTGTCGCGGCACTAGTCTAGGAGTGTTTATAATATCGAGTAGGCCCGATACCAGATGTGTACGGCAAAAAAAGCCGAGGCCACAAATCCATCCTGGCCGAACAAAATTTATGACTTGTTTACACATGTTCACACCATTAAAAACATGTAACGAAACCTATTCTTAACAAATTTATACAATTTTACTTTCAAAATAAAGCTGCTAAAATGAAATTGTACGTTTTGTAAATAAACACTGGGGGTATTATGAAGATAAAACAATAAAAATTATTGATTATTTTTAAATAGTTCTAAAAGTTACTTGTAAATTGGTATTTCGAAAGAATTAAATGTTTTTGACTCTCTTGGGAGAAAAAAATATGTTACTCTTTAATAAGTAATAAAATAGATAACTTAATTAAAAAATTACCGAGTAAGGTTTTTTATTATATACCATTTGATTCTGGGATCTTAACTGCGTTCACTTCGTGGTACATTTCAATATTAAGAATAAAGAAAACACTTTCACTTTTTTATACCACTTTAAATTGTTAGTGACTAGTTTCGACTACACGGTAATCATTATCAAACTAACTTCAATCAAACTTAGTTTGATAATGATTACCGTGTAGTCGAAACTAGTTACTGAAAATAAAATTTAAAGTTTGTATAAAAAAGTGAAAGTGTTTTCTTTATTCTTAATATACCATTTGAGTTTTACAAGCTAACACCACAAAATAAAACGTTCAGTGCAATTACAGAGTTCAAAGGCAAATATTGATTATTCTTGTTAAAACGAGTTAACTTAAAGGTACAATTGATTAGCAAAATAAGAATTTTGAAAGATGCTTTGTTACTTTACATAAGAGAAAACCGAAGTAACTATTTCCCGACAAACAAATTGAATTAGCCTTGATATAAGAACGAAAAAGCACCTATTCATAGTACATGACAATTACTTTAAAGCAAGATATTAATAATAATTTAATTTCCCATGTATTTTCCGTTTTTATTTAATTTTGTACTAAAATTTATTCGGTTAAGACGTTTATATAAAAATACATTACTATTATTGTTGTTATTATTATAATCCACCTATTCATTCAATATATTGTATGAAATATGTTAATTAAAGATCAACATCTAAAATACTGTACTGTAATAATTTTGTATACTTATTTGTTTAAATGAAATAAAGCAAAATGAAATAGAATTTTGATAATTTTTTAAAATTTTTCTGCAAATTTTGTCATGCATACAATAAACAAATAATAAGTATTTGTTATTTAATTTAAATAAGTTGATTTATTTCCGCCCTGCATTTCGGTGGTAATAGTATTGTAATATCTTTGCCTAAAATCAATATCCGAAATTAAATTTAAGCAAATACCTGAGAAATTAGTATAATATAAATATTATATTAAGTATTTTTTGATAAAATTTATTAAACATTACCCTTGAAATTATATCCCAATTTTTGGGTATACGGCAGACCGTACGTATCTACTTCAAGAAGCGGTAATATAACACCATTCACTCTCGGCTCACTCTCTGTCATAAATATTAGAGCCTGTCATGTTTAATGGTTTGTTGATACTAACACAGCGCCCGCCCGATCTTTATAAAATGCCGATTGGGGCCAGAAAGGGAGTTTTCTGTTTCAAGGGGGGCGGCATGTTTAAGCGGCGTCTACCTGCTTCTGAACCCTCGCGCTTTAGAATAAGAGGGGGTGACCGAGGCAACCAGGATGGCCTAAACGATCTGCGACGAGAGTCTAACTGTAGTAATAATAGAGAATACATGTGTATATAAGTTGTAAATATCCATTCAGTAAGAAGTAAAAGTGTTGAAACGACAAGAGACAATTGACTAATCTCGCTGTTCACGTACAATCCACTAACATTAATTCAACAATAATAATAATTTCATGGGATTGTACATCTTATCTAAGTTCTATGATGGTGACGTTTTCATTGTTTTAACATATACATACACACACACACACATATATATATACAGGGTTATTCACGCTATACGGCACGGAATATTGTGGTTAAAATACGTGACTTTCAAAAAGTTACACTTTGGGGATATATGGGGGTCTATTAGGGCTACATTTTAAAATTGCTTTCATAATATACAGGGTGTCCCAAAAACCCTAAAAGTATCAAAGTTGTATTTTTTTAAATGAAACATCCGGTATTTTATTGCATTTTTGGATCCTTCGATAAAAATAAGTGTGTGTTTTAATAAGGTATTTATTACATAAACCTTAAGGTTTTGGAAATAATTTTAATTTTGTAAAAATTTAACCTAATTTTCATGTTTCAAATACTTAAAAAGTAATTAAGTTAGGCATAACAAATTTACACTGAAATTTAACAATAGATCATAGTTTATTTTCCAAGTATAATAAACTTGATATCTTATGCCGGGTGTAAAAAAAAATGGAATTAAACAAATGAGAACCTTAAATGGCTATAAGTTCATTTATTTAAATGGAACGCTATATTTATTAATTTATCAGCAAATGCACGTTTTAATTACCTATCGAATGGTATTTATATCTTAAGTGTTAAGTCTTCTCGTTTTTACAGAAAACGCCAAAATATTGTTTATTGCACCGTTTTAGTACTTTTTAAGTAAAAAATTTTATGTATCTAGTTTTCTATGGTATTTAAAAACGTCAGATAATTAATTTAGTCTGTTACTTTAGTTTAAAAAGCCTTTCTTTTGTTATGGTTGTCTTATTTTGCATTTTTGTGTTAGATCGTTAGTAATCGTTATTGTTTGAACTAACTAAAATATTTTTTTATTGGTGCATCCAATAAAAGCTAAAAACATATTTCTTGAAAGACCTATTAATTTTAAAACTTTTTTGTATCTTAATAATATTTGATATCTTTTACGGTTTTTCCACAAAAAAATTTAATATGAATATAGTATGCAGATTTGCATTCATTAATAAGTAAATTAACTTATTCAATTGAATAAAAATTAAATAATATTAATTGATACAATTAATCAAAACAACATCTAACACTTTTTAAACAATTTTCTTCGTAAAATCCTAATACAAGCAAGAACTCTGTTTGCTGCAAATGTGAATATTTATGAACTATAATAATGTTAACAATAAATGATTTAAAGACACTCAGTAATTATTATTTTACATAATTTACATTTATTAAATAAAGACGGCCACGAAAAACATATATTTTCAATTTGATGGAAAACTAGATTTTGTTTTTACTAGATAAAAAAAATATATTTTATTTTTTTGTGTGAAAACCGTACAAGATATCAAATTTTATTAAGAGATAAAAAAGTGTTAAAATCAAATTCTCTTTTAAGCAGTATATTTTTAGTTTTTATTGGATGCACTAATAAAAAAATATTTTAGTTTTTAGGTGGTGGTACTACTGTTTTCTATATTTCCTGTTAATTACTAATGTCCATAATAACTTAAATGATGTATTATACTAAGGTAGTTATTAATAATTAATTTCATTCAAATCGAATAAAGCGTTCAATTTTGAAACATTGAAGACAAATTCCGACTTAACCGTAAATTTTTTAATATAGATAAGTTGTGTTAAATTATCATATTTTGACCCCAGGAATCTATGGTCCAGCCATTTGCCCGCATTAACGGGACACCATGTATATACAGCCATTTCCCCGCATTAACGGGACACCCTGTATATACTTTATTTGCTTTATTCGATTTGAATGAAATTTATTATTAATAACTACTATAATATGATACATCATTTCAGTTATTATGGTCATTGGTGATTGACAGCAAGTATAAAAAAACAGTAGTACCACCACTTAAAAACTAAATTATTTTTTTATTGGTGCATCTAATAAAAAATAAAAAAATAATACTTAAAAGAACGTTTAATTCAAAAACTTTTTGTCTCTTAATAATATTTGATATCTTGTACGGTTTTTGTACAAAAAAATAAAATATGAAATAGTATGCTCATTATGCACTAATTAATAAGTAAATCAACTTACTCAATTAAATTAAAATTAAATAATATCAATTAATAAAATAAATCAAAACAACATCAAACACGTTTCAAACAATTTCCTTCGCAGAATCCTATTACAAGCAAGATATCTGTTTGCCCCAAATATGAATATTTATAAACTATAATAAAGTTAAAAATTAATTATTAAAAGACACAAAATAATTATTATTATACATAAGTAATATTTTTTAACAAAGACGGCCACGAAAAACATTTATTTTCGATTCGATGGAAAATTATATTTTGTTTTTACCAGAAAAAATAAATATATTTTATTTTTTTGTGGGAAAACCGTAAAAGATATCAAATATTTATAAGAGACAAAAAAGTTTTCAAATTAAATAGTCTTTCAAATAGTATTTTTTTAGTTTTTATTAGATGCGCCAATAAAAAAATAATTTAGTTTTTAAGTTGTGGTACTACTGTTTTCTATACTTCTTGTTAACCAATAATAACCATAATAACTGAAATAACGTATAATATTATGGTAGTTATTAATAATAAATTTCATTTAAATCGAATAAAGCGTTCAATTGTTATAAACAAAAGATATAAAATTTTTTGGAACTTTGAAGGCAAATTCCGGCTTAACCGTAAATTTTTGGATATAGATAAGTTGTGTTAAATCATTATATTTTGGCTCCAGGAATCTACGGTCCAGCCATTTCCCAACATTAACGGGACACCCTGTATATATATACCGGGTGTCTCAGACCACCCGTACCAGCCTTTTATTTCCACAACGCTTGGTCGAATGTGACTGGGACAAAAATATTTATTACCAAAGTGAACCCAAAGAATCCACTGGTGAGTTTATTTTTTACCGGAATAATCCGGAAGTACCCGGAACCGGAAGTAACTTTAAAATTTCAATTGGCAACATAGGTCGAGTATGGTATTAATTGATAGGTCTTTTCAAAAGAAACAACTTTTATTAAAATATTTTTTTAATATTTTGCATATTTACAAAAATAAACGAAAAAAACTAAATTGAAAATTAGTTATCCATTCAACACTAATTTTCCTCAAGTAGGCTTTGCTTTTTTGTTACAATAACAATTTATATATGTGTTAATATTGCAAATAACACGCCGGTGGGGGCGCATCGGTTACGGCCCCCGAACTGACGTGCAGCAACGTTGGTTCGGGTCAGTAGTCGGATGGGTGACCGGTACCATTCACCATTGGGATACTATTAATGGTGCTTTAGAGTGACGGGGGCGATCCTTTAAAGTAACAAGCTCATTTACACACACACAAATACACAAATGACACATGGCGGAAGGACCACGTGGTCGATAGTCTAACACTACTACTACTACTACTATTGCAAATATTTTTACATGATTCTTCGTATTGTTCCTCCATACTTTCATTGAGTAATATGATATTTTCTACACTCAGGTGAGAATAGTTCCTCTTATTCAAAACTGAAATATTATTTTATTATTATTTTGAGATGGATGGCTTCCATAGAACGGGTGTCTCAGACCAACCGTACCATCCTTTTATTTCGATAAACAAAAAAATACCAATTGTTTGAAAGTATTTTATTTAATAATTCAAATAAGAGTGTGAACGTAAAGAAAATGATAATTAAAACAACTATTCAATTATTTATGGTATGTTCAAATTGCCTTCCTTCTTGATCAATGCATCTTTGTAGCCGATTTAGAACGTCGTTAACGGCGCGTAGTATCTCATCTTCACTAAGTGAACGGGAGACATTCCGTATTCTCTTCTCCGTATTATCCCTCGTGGTTGGAAGCTCTTTATAGACTAGGTCTTTGATACGTCCCCACAAGAAAGTGTCAAGAGGCGTTATGTCAGGAGAACGAGGTGGCCATGGAAATGGTCCTAGCCTTCCAATCCATCGACCAGGGAAAAGGCGATCGTCGGTTTAACGAGAAACTCTTGCGTAATGAGCTGGGCAACCATCTTGTTGCAAATACATTGTTACACGGGTTGCATATGGAACGTCATCTAGAAGATCAAAAATATTATTTTCTAAAAAATCAGTGTATTTAGCTCCGTTTAACGAACCATCGAAAAAATTCGGACCAATTATTTGGTTTCCTAAAATACCACACCAACCATTAAGGGTTCACGCGTGTTGATTATCAACTTCTCTAAACCAATGAGGGTTTTTATTACTCCAGTAGTGAGCATTACGTAAATTAACAACTCCATTGCTTTCGAATGTCGTTTCATCTGTACATAAAATTTTGTGATAGAAATTATAATTTTTATGACACAACTATTCACAAAAATTTAACCTATCTTGAAAATCTCGCTCTTCAAGTTTCTGGTTTAGAGAGACATGATATGGATGGAATTTGTTTGTTTTTAAAACTCTCCAAGCAGTGGAGCGACTTATTCCAGCATCGATTTCAATTCTTCTAGTAGAGATGTTCGGGTCCAGAGCAATTGCTGCAAGAATATCTGATGTTCTTTAATCTTGTATACGTTTTCTGATACTTTGACCTTTGTTGTGGCTGGGCTCTAGCTTATCAGTTGTCTTAACTCATTCTGCAAGGCGCCGAAAAACATTTTTTGACTGATTGGCTCGTTGAGGGTATCGTTCAGCATAAATACGCTCATCAGCACGATAGTTTTGGCCGTAGTCATCTAATATCATCAGCACATCAAAACCTTAGAGGTTTGTAAAAACCATGTTGACACATTCAATACTTTTAAAATAAATTATTTTTACTTCAAATATTCACGAACGTCAATTATTTTGACATAACAAAAAACAAAGCCTACTTGAGGAAATTTAGTGTTGAATGGATAACTAATTTTTAATTTATTTTTTTTTTTTCGTTTATTTTTGTAAATATGCAAAATATTAAAAAAACATTTTAATAAAAGTTGTTTCTTTTAAAAAGATCTATCAATTAATACCATACTCGACCTATGTTGCCATTTGAAATTTTAAAGTTACTTCCGGTTCCGGGTACTTCCGGATTATTCCGGTAAAAAATAAACGTGGATTCCTTGGGTTCACTTTGGTAATAAAATTTTTTGTTCCAGTCACATTCGACCAAGCGTTGTCGAAATAAAAGGCTGGTACGGGTGGTCTGAGACACCCGGTATATCTATAATGAAAGTTTATTCATAGTTTGTTATAGTATTGTGTTTTTATAGCTAATGTTTGTTTGACTGACACATTATTTTATTTTAGCCGCAGAAGAATTAGCAGCTAAGAAAACAAGAGTAAAGCAGAGCCTGATGAAGAGAGCGAGATCGGTGGCAATATTTTCGTTGAAACTGAAGGAGAGACGGGCGAGAGAAGCCGCAGAGAAAGCAAACAAACCTCCTGTGACACCCACTGCTCCTCCTCCACCACCACAGTGCGGAGGAGGGGAGTTATCGTGTATTCCTATTGAAAAGGTAAAATGTATGCTACCATTGGGTTGAGTCTTAAGTCATTTCGGGTTTTTAATAATAATAATAATAATTTATTTAACGGAATCTCCTTTTACAACAATAATATTTGCATATTACAAGAAATGGCAAAAAAAAATCAACAGAAAGCGCATAAAGTTAGTTAAGCCTAGGTGTCTAGCCCCAAATGGTTTGACAAGAATAGAAATATTCATTATCTCAGAGTGTTACTCTTAAACAAATAATATAAAACTAATAAACTAATAAATAAAAATATAACAAATAACAAACATTGTATAAACAAAACAGTTAAGATAAGAATAAAATTAGAAAACGATTCATATATATGTGTATATATAGTAATAATAAAATGGCTAAAATAAATAAATCAAATAATAGTATAAATAAAATGTATGTAACACGCTCTATCACAAATGTTCTATCACAGATGAAGTGAGTGCAAAAGCAACTTATCACAGAAGACAAATAAAAAGATAATAAAAAAAAGAAACAAATAAAATGATAAAACTGTATGAAATAAATTAACACATTAACAAAAACATTTAAAAATGCATTAAACTAAGCCGTTTAAAAAATAATAATAAATTAAGATTAACATAATTCAACGATGTTGGTTAAATCAATATATCGTAGATGTCTTTTAAATAGACAAAATTACGTGGAAAAAAATATAAAATTCTTGTTTTCGTTAATGGCATTATACGGCTAATGGGGTTATACATTCCATATTTAGTAGGGTGAAACGTCAATCGAAATATTGGTTTATATCTCGATTGAGGACCACGCGGTATATTAAAAGAAGGAGTATAGAGTAAACTACCGCATTGAATAAAACCATTAATTAATTTAAACAAAAACGATATATCAGTAATTATTCTCCTTTTTCACCAATGATTTAATATTCACCAGGGACAACATTCTACAGTGACTAAAATCAGAATTATTATAACCCAACCGAAATGATATTAATTTTAAAAATCTGCCCTGTACCATTTCAAGTTGGTGAATTGCGGTTTTAGTGTAAGGTGACCATACTGGTGAAGCGTATTCTAGATGAGGCAGAACAAGTGCTAGATAAAGTGTTTTTATTGTTATCACCCCAAAAACACTGGAGAATCTATTAATGAAGCCTAATAATCTGAGGGATTTTTTACACACATGAGAAATGTGTTTATTAAAGTTTAGCTTCGAGGTAAATATCACTCCCAGGTCATTTATTTCAACAGTGTGAGATAATACATGACTATTAATTGTATAGTTAATGCTACGTGGAACTCCTCTACTGAATGATATGCATTTACACTTATTTAAATTTAAATCAAGATCATTTATTTGACACCATATCGCAACACTATTTAAATCATCTTGAAGTGCCAACTGATCTTCAACCGTTTTAATACTGCTGGATAATTTCAAATCATCAGCATACAGGAGAAAGTTACATTTTCGTAAATTTAAACCAATATCGTTGATAAAAAGTAAGAATAAAATGGGTCCACAATGTGAACCCTGCGGTACCACCGAAGATACTTGAATATAATCAGATAAATACTTACGATTATTTAAATAGCTACAAAGCCAGTTTAAAACATGGTCGCCAAATCCTATGAATTTTAGTTTATGTATCAAAATGTGGTGTTGAACTCTATCGAATGCTTTGGAAAAGTCAGTATAAATAGAGTCAACCTGCAATCCCTTCTCCATTGCATCCGATAGAAATGTTTGATACACCAGTAAATTAGTTAAGGTTGATTTACCTTTAAAAAATCCATGCTGCTCATCGATAAATATATGGGAACATGACCATTTAAGCAGTTCTGAAACTAATAAATCAAGCAATTTTGGAATGACAGATTGATTTGCCACACCTCTATAGTTGGCAATATTAGATCTGCAACCACTCTTAAATATAGGAACAATGTAGCTATCTTTCCAACAGGTTGAAAAAATACCAGTTCTTAATGAATTTATAAAAAGGTTATGAATTGGTCTACTCAATGTGTAAGCGCATCTTTTTAAAAAGTATGCGGGGATACCGTCAGGGCCCGCATTACAAGACTCGGGTAAAGAAAGCAAAGAGTTAAACATATCCGTAAGAGTAACATTAAGATTATGAATATCTACTGATTTATTGTTCTGCTGATCAGGAAGAATATTATTAAATGGTCTATATGTTGAAGCGAAATGCTCTGCAAATAAATCTACACTACGAGCAATTGTATCACTAACTTTATTATCTAAAAACATTTGTTTTGGAATTTGTAATATAACTCTTGTATAGTGAATTACAATTACAAAGTTCAAAACCTGTATTCTTATATTTCGCATGAGCAGTTTTTTTTATCTCTTTAATTTAACTAAATTATTGTTAAACCATTTGTGATAACTAGAAGATTTTAAAAACTTTATAGGTACGTACACATCAAACAAAGAATACAAAATATTATTAAAATTTTTAACACAAACATCAACGCAATCATTTACAAAGACAAGATTCCAATCTATACTTGCTAAAAAGTCATTGATCACAGAATAATCCGCTGATTTAAAATCATAAAACCAATCGATAGTATCACTAGTAAACTCCAAATTCGATATAGGTAAATTTAAACAAAACGGGATGTGGTGACTACTTGAGTTACAAAATGTATCACTATCGGTGTTTATAGATATACCTGGAGCATTCGAAAACACAAGATCTAATAACACTCCTCTCGGATTCGGGATCTGTTTAACTTGGTGCAACTGATAAAAACTAAGAACGTTAGCCAGAACGTCAGCAGGATAACAGTTGTTATTTGCACTTAGCACTTAGGATTCCGAAAAGCCCCAAACAGCGGTAGGGTTACGTAGTGAGAAATCTTCTGATTTCTTAAATTGTTTTTTACAGTAATTAAGACTCCACCGCCTTTACTTTTGCTGTTGTTATTAGGTGATCTATCCGATCTGTATATATCGTAACTAGTAAGGCCTAGTTCAGCGTTGGTAATGGAATCGTCTAACCACGTTTCTACTAACACTATAACGTCGTAAATGCAAAGATTCGCTTTTAGCATGAATGAATTAATTTTACCGCCAACATTCTGAAAATAATTTTTTTATTCACACTTATCTGTACTATAGATGGATGTCCCTGGCTGTATTTAATTGTAAGCCCAGTTTCACCTTGCCCCTTTAGTTTTTCCAGTTCATTTCGCAGATTTCTCAGGTGGTCACGTTGCAATTGAGTCATATCATTGTTATTCACCGTTTGATTTGAGTTGTGTGAAGTTGTCACTATTGAATTAAAACACTTTGTAAAATCCTTCCTTCGCATGTATTTATTTATTTATAAATGTGAAGGAAGGAAATTACAAAGTGTTTTAATTCAATATTACTGTTAAATCGAATACTACCTGTGACTGTAGCCCGAGTCACTTTTAGGATATCTACTGCCTCCTTCGGATTAGAAAATGATATTTTAATTGGCCGTGGCTTATTGTTGGGTTTTTCCAAACGGATTACTTTTACTGGTTCAAATTTAACCTGGGAATCAATTAATGCTTTTATACAATTTATATCTTTCTCTATTCTATCATTTGTAGGGCCGGTCTGCTCGGGTAAATTAAATACCAAGATATTATGTGATTTTATTATTAACGTTCATTTCTAACTTAGTAATCCGATCATCGAGAGATTTAATATAATTTTTTAAATCTGCTAAGATATTCTGCAATTCGGCTCTAAAATAGCGCATATTTTCATCTCGGAATAAGGATCTAATTATTTCAACTATGGGCTCGGTGTTGGATGGTGTCTGGCTAAGAGAGAGGGAAGGCCGTGCGTGAACGCCGCGGTCAAGAGAGGTACGCACCGGACGTCGCAGCCGAAGAAACGGTGTTGACACACACGCATCGCATTTCCACTGCTTGCTGTCCGACATTCCAGACTCTAACAACTTCTGACAATTTATTATAAATTAAATAATATTGGCTACATATGTAAACCTTGAAGTACTCGTCTTTACTTGGTAAAATTAAAGTCATATCAATTCTCGCAATATATTCTCTGCAAAAGAGAAAGTTTACGAATGTCGATAATTGAGTACCTGTGTGTGAAGATAGGTGGCGTTTATTTATTTACTTTGTTTTGATGAAGGAAGTTATTATTACCGTCGTGTACTGGTATTTGTAATATTACACCATACTTATTTTCAAAGGCCAGTTTTTATTTAATAATCAATTGAACCACAAGTATTTCGCGTTTCTGCAATTGCTGCCATACCCACCACACTCGCCCCTGCGACTTCTTTTGTTTCCTGACATGAAAACGTGGTTCGGAAAATAAGCCAGAAGAGTTTGACCAATCGTTTTTTGTTGTTTTATCAGTATCGTACGGATATATATTGTACTGAAAAGAGATTACGTTGAAAAATAGAAAAAAAAACTGTCCACAACAAAGTCTCATTAAAATAATTAATATAAGAGAATTTTATGAGAGAAAAGATAAAAAGCTGATTTATTTCCTGAATAAAAATATATGTAATCATTATATTATATCATGGGTATTTTTGAATTTGTTTTATTACATTTTTATACAGATAACCAATCGACTGATTAACAAATTTTAATCTTGATGAATCACTACTTTTGATAGATAGTTAGTAGATAGAAGTAGTCCTTTAAATGCTGTAACATAATTAATTCAAACTGGCACATGTAATTCGTAATTAATTAATTAAATAACAAATAACTCAATATCAAGAAAAATCAAAAATGAATTTCTTTTATAACTCTACTAAATAAGATTACCCATCTTATATATCATTATAGTAAGTTTGCATATGATTTGCTTGTCAAACTGTGTTTGAAAATAGGTCACAGGAGAATAAGATGCCTTGAGGGCATTAAGGCAATCTCCTTTCCACAGGTGATAGTAACTAATATTATTCGTCTGGAATAACGGTTGCTAAATTTTTCTTCGAAGTCTTGCACATTCTTCTACGATGAAGATTGAAGACTACGTGCATAGTCACTATGACTTTTATCCGTCATCGGGGAAATACGTTAACATCTCCATCGGATCTTTTGTCGCAAATCATTTAATTTTAATTCCTCTTTTAATTCTATCTGACTTTGTATTCATGTTTTAGCTAAATGATCTATAAATCTAAGGACAGGAAAAATAACAAGACTTATCCTAAATGTGCCATAATTTGCCAGAATAGCCCAAACTGTATCCTAAAAAAACTATAATAAATTAAAAATCGAAATACCAAAAAATACGTTGTTATTGATACATGAATGAATCCAGAACTAAAAAAACACAAATTATAGCAATTTTATCAAAAATTTACGAATATTTTAACTTATATAATAATATTTTAAGCATTGATTCTGTATTTCAGGTTTTATCGGTCTAGCAACTATCATTAATATTGAGATAGGTTTTCTGGGCTATATTATTGAATTAAAATCTATACGCTATCTCATGAATGAAGCTGTAACTATTTGCTAAAATATCAATTAATCGTTTAACTGAAAGTTAAACATATCCACAGAGAACTGTTGTTTGGATAAATGAGATATTATCTTATTTTCTTTCCTACAAATATTTTTATATAGAAAGAACATTTTAAATATATATATTCTTTTTGTTTTAGCTCATCCAATTAGAAGATCTAAGGCAAAACGCCCTGCGCTCCAGTCAGAGCGGAGCCACATCCTAGTGACTTGCGTTAGGCAGCCGCAAGTAAGAAGTCATAATTATCCATGTATAAACCTAAGGGATCTAGTGCTGTAAATCTTTTATAGTTAGTCCGTAAGCCGTAACATTAAGGTAATATTAACATAGTACAAGAGAATACATTAAAAAAATGCTTTATGGCAATAGTGAACGCTTCTTATGTGAACAGAAATGAAATTAGTTATACTCAGTGTACATTCTATATTCGTGGCCAGCCCACTTGATTGAGGAGACATTTTGTTGCGATGTACAAAATATATAATTTTTATAAGTACATATTGGGACATTATTTTTTTACACGGACTTTTCAAGATCCCGTCTATACCGATGTCTAAGGTGCATAGCAATAATATTTTAAACGTGTGGGAAGTTTTATTAATAGTTTAATACTGGGTTGGGTAAAAGCGACAAAATTACTTATTGATAGATTAATATTTAATATTTACTTGGAATGACCCTAAAGACCAGTGACAGTAAAAATCATCAATTGCAGATAGTTCTTTTTAAAATAGTACTGTTTTTGATTAAAATTACGAAAACACAATTAACTTCTTTTGTATATTTCGAACCTATTAGGTAACTAATAAATGGCAAGAAATTGGAATTGTGCGTAAAACCATTTAAAATCAGGTTGCAAGACTCTTGTATTATCTTATATTAAGGGATTTATAATTATTAAATTGAGAATACGTGTTTTTGATTCTTTGAAAATCTTTTTAGGGAGTCTTATTGTAATAACTTTATATAATTTCTTAATATAATTAATTTGCTACTAAAAGCTATAAATTGGTATTGATGATTTTTTTACCTGCATATCTGGAATGAGTAATAAATATTATTATTATTATTAATACATTACTACAGGAACATAAGTTAGAATTGGATTGTGATGATGATTATAATTAAGATTATATTATTATTACTCTCATTCATTTCATTTAAAACGAATATTTCTATTTATAATTAAATACGTTCTAGATGATTATTTTTTACAATTAGAACTTTTAAGAATTTTTCCTGATATAAAAATAAAATTTAAAAAAATAGACTTTTAATACCTACCTCAAAATTAATGTATTCAAGTAGATAATGTAAACATTTTTCTTGTACTTATGAAAAGTCAACCTCAAAAACAATCGTCCATTTTTTGCTCAACCCAGTACATATTGGCTCTAAATAATAAGAATTGAAAGAAAACTGATTTTTAAAACACTTGACCAGTTTCATATGATGTGTGAAATTTGAAAATATTTATTTGAATGGTCTTAAGATTATAACGTATGTTCTTTAGGAAACTGACCGGCAATTCCAATTTTTTAAGTACTTAAGTGCAATCGAATTTAGTTGGCGAACGACCATAAATTATAATCTTAGGTTTTACCGGGTTTCGGTTATCGATATTGGTTACACTACTAGTTTGTAGCAGTAAGTGTAATTTTTAGGAATCTTCAAACTTTATAGGGTATAAGTTTTGTTTTGTCTGTGAAAGCCGCACAGAATTTATTGGATGTTTTGTTTTTATACAGAGTGCACTCGAATCAATGCAGTATTTTTAGATTTAATTCTTAATAGAGTCATCTTATCTTGTTACCCAATATCAGGTGTACGTACTTTTACTATGCTTAGTATATAATGTATATCCCAGAATTTGAAATTTCTAATTCTTCTCGACGTTTATAAGTAGTTTACAAGCAAAATAAGAAAAAATATTGATAGCAATATTCACTTCTCACAAGTTTTATTGGAAAAAAATACATAAACAAAATTATTACTTAGTTTAAATTACTTTGTTTAGCCTAATTTCTTTCAATATTTCATTTATATGATTGGCACTAAATGAAAATAATAAAACCTAGGCCATCCATATAAATAAAGTGTAGTGTATTTTAAGCTGTAGTCAATTTTCTACAAATATTAAAGCAAAACATATACATTACAATTCGTCCATAGATTTGAAATAATATTTCCAATGATTAACTATTTGTAATTAATTATTATCATCTATGATTATAACCACATTTTTTCAAAAGGTGACTCTACTAAGAAAATATTGATACCATACTGCACATATTCAAAAAAGGTAACATGATTGCAGTTTTCTAAAATACCGATGGATTGTATATTTTCTTAAACGTGTTACCCACGAGATCGTGATGGTGACCCTTTTCTTTTATCACTCTGTATATATAAAATAGTAATACTACAAGAAGACTGCAATATATATTTTGTGACTGCATAAAAAAATAAATGAAAAGAAAATATGTTTAAATAATAAACGCTTCGTACAATTTTAATAATAACGCTATTGTTGCAACAGTATCAATTATAAAATTAATACATGACATCATGTTGAAATCTCTCATTGTTGAAAATTATGCTTTCTTAGATGTAAACCCTTTATAAACATATCCTATAAAGTAGCAAGAAAGAATAAAAAAAAATGTTTACGCCACTTGATATTGATATATTTTCTTAAAACGATGTGAAGTATATTTTTACAATTCGTATGTGTTATATGGATTAATTTTATAATTTACTGTACGATACATGTTGCTTACATGTAAGCTTGTTGGTTATGTATTTAATAATAAAGTGTTTCTTAAACCATGAATCAGTTCTTTATTTCGAGGTAAATTGGTTGTTCTTCCGTTATTACGTCGTAGAGGTCTTCTGAATCGAGTAATGGATCATTTGTGGATTTTGAATTTTCCAGTACCTTCTGTTGGCTCCACCTTCCATTGTCATTGCTGGGTTTTGGTGCGATGGCTGGTTTACCTTTTTGTTTTGTTGTAGACAATCGTAGATCACTCAAAGGGAATTTGTGGGAGCAGGTGAACGATCGAATGGTAAGGATGTTGTTTTTAACACTAACTTCCGTTTTGTTGAAGCGTTTTATACATGCCTGAAAAATATTTATTATATCCGATTTGCAAAGAAAAAAATTATGTAGTTTGAATTAAAATTATAATTTCTACATTTTTGTTGAAATATGTGGTAGATACCCTAATTTGTTCATATTATAATTTTTAATTCTTTAATAACACTGTATTTTTACATTATACTATCGTTCATTTTATTATAATTATTATATTTTAGTGTATATACAAATATATGGATCCTAAATTGGTTATTGCATGAATAATTATCGGTCAAAAAATTGTTCGCATTGGATCCTACATAATTTAACACTCGCTTGTATAGATTGTTTGATAGAAATACGATTGCTGTTAAATAAATACTACTACTATTACTACTAGTTCAATAACCTAGCAAGTGTTAAGTCATGACGTATGAGCCCGACAGTAAACAAAAGACCGTATATGTCTTTCTTAATAAATCAAATCCAACAAAACTTGTTCGCGTACGAAGCCCTTCAGGCAAATAGTCCTCTTTATTTTCAAAAAAAAAACGGATGTAGCAACTGTACCATGAATAGTGGTTGGGCGGTTTGTTTTATATAGTACACAAGCATTTGTTTGTCAGAAGTCTTTGTGGAAATAAGGAAAATTAACCGCCGAAGACCCTTCATTCTTCACTAAGACAATGCGAGCTTTCGCATATTAGCTCAAGCAAGAGGACTTTTTGAGATGTGAAAGTTTGATATAATTGGTAATCCGCCATGTAGCATCCAAAAACTTCCTTTTGTTATTTCAAATCAAAAATAAGTTACGGGGTGAATGTTTTTTGGTGCCTGAAGAGGCTACCCTCGTAATAGAATATGAAGACTATGAAGTAGATTTTTAATTACGTATTTAATAAATATTATTAAATATAATTATTGTAGAATGTCATACAAAGAATTTTTTTGACGTCTCTCAATAATTTTGGACTATTCTTACGGTTAAGACTCGTATCCGTTATCTCTTACTTAATTTTTAAAGCTGTCTCTTTAGCTCCACCGATGTATTAGAGTTTGGTTACATTTTCATCCTCTCAGTTTATACCTGTTGAAGATATCCAGGCCGTTGGTTTGTCCATTTTCACTCATTTCGTATTGTATACTTCGATATTTTTGCTTTATAATTTCTTTTTCATCTATTTTTTCCCTGTATACTTTACTTTAGTTCTAATGGCTTAACCTGCATTTCCTAAGGAGGACTTTGGGCGATACCTCTTCTGTTCTCCTAAAGCTATTTCTAAAGGATGCAGAAATCCGTCTAGATATTATCAAATATTCTATTACACAGTATACTAGATAATAATCGGAAGATGCTTAGAACATATAATATTTTTCTTTTCGAAAAAAAAAACGCCGGTGGTGACGCAATCGGTTGCGATCGAACTAGCATCGTTATTTCGGGTCAGCATTTGGATGGGTGACCGGTACGCTTCACCATTGGGATACAATTAATGGTGCTTTAGACTGACGAAGGCGATCCTTTAAAGTTATAAGCTAATTTACAAACACACAAATACACAAATAATACATGGCGGAAGGACCACGTGGTCCATAGCCTAACACTACTACAATTCAGTGTAACACTACTACTACTACTTTTACGTATCAACTCAAACGTCGATGGGAATGTTGAAATTATTCTCCATCCTTGTGTTCGACAACTGCACGAACTACAGCTTGTTTTCAGTACTCCTCTCATGTGTGCGTTGCCCTCTTGCCGCACTCAACCAACTCGGCCATTTCTGATAGTTGGAATTTATTATTGTGGTCTATTTGTTATCAAAACAGGTCAAGGAATACCAAAGAAGACAATAGTGTCTTATATTTGTCTTATAATGTTCGTATGTTATGCAAAAAAGGCTGTCCATAGTGAGCGCTTGTCATCACTCAACACAGAACGCTTTCTGACAGCTTTCAATAGATTCATTGCGACGTGCAATGAATCTATTGACAATGGATCAAAGCATGAAAAACCCTGGCAAAATGAAAAAAGTTTGCCGACCGAGTACTAGTTCATAAAATTAGATGTAGAAGGCACTGGTGTACACGGATTTAGTGCTGGAATGATGTTCCAGTCGCCAATCTACTTTGAATGGCTCGGCGAAGTTAATCTAACCGGAAACAGTAAGAAGTGGGAGTGTTCTACAATCATAATTCGAAATTCTTGCCTTGATCTGCGGCTTCAAATAATGGATTGCACTCCGATAGGTAAGCTTCACATAAATACACATGAATATATTGAATATATCTTCACAAATTTCGCGTTCCTTTCAAGATTATTTCCGCATTATGAAATATTTACAAATTAGGTGGTACGAAAATATTTCCGCGATTCTCCGCTTAGATAAATAACTTGCCAAGTTCGTATTTGTATACAGAATATGGGAAACCAAGAAGTAGCTGCTAACACCTGCTAATAAACTTATAAACTTCACTTTTTTGACTTGACTTGAGCGTGTTAATTACCGCCTACGTTGTGCCAAGGGTATAGTTGGGGGGAATCGCCATGGACTGTAATGATGTTGAAGTTGACGTTTGGATAACTCCAAAATTTTTGAAAGAGACCTCTAAAAATAGTCGTTCCAAGCATCTTTACGTCGAAAATCAAATCAAATCACTCGTTCCCTTTCAAATTGTTCTTGGTGGCCAAAATATAAAAGTAAAACAATTTTTTTGTAATGTAGACAGTAAAGTAAAAAAAGCTATTACAGAAACTGCATGATCTCCGTGATGTTACATCTGCACTGCAACATCCAAGCATTTCGACTGCACAGATCCACATGCGAGTAGACAAATTGATGAAAATTACCTTTGTTTCGTGATTCCGTCATTGAACGCATGGATTATATTCATGGAGTGGTTTCTGCATGCAGCATATAAATCCGGCGGTGATGAGAAAAGTAATAAGTGACAAACCCGCTCTCCAAAGCAGAAATAACCATACAGAAATAATTTTCTTAATATCTTGTTCGATTATAGATGTGCCAAAACCTGGATTTGACACATCGAATGATGATAACACCGCTAACGTTTTTTTGAAATTATAATCTCGGTGTTGAGAAGCGTTATATTGAATTGTACTCGTAGTATCCCATGCCGACTTCCGTACACATTGTGATTATTCACGGTTACGCCATCATGAAAGCTTCATCAAACAACAATTTTCGAGAAAATGTTCCCGCGTAAAATTAATGATAAATGTGTTCAACCGTCTCCTCATATCGTCCGAAACACTTCCCTGCAACTTCCAAAACCAGATGATGGTGGAATATTACCACCGGATGTTGGAAAATTATTACCTGTATCATCTTCAAACGAAAATGTCGATGGATATAATGAGAGCGATAACAAAGAAGAAGGTTAGTTACACCATGTATATAGATATTTTCTGAGTCTATAAAATATAGTTTACACTATTTCCTTTATTTATATCATTCACCAAAAACCTTAATGTATCCGTTTTGGAAGATCAACATGGACATAAACTATACATGTTTATGAATATTTGGTTCACCATATTGGATCCACCATTTTGAATTGTTGACATCAAATTCGTAATCAGCGACCCCAAAAACCATATAGGAAAGAATTTGAAGTATATTCTTTCACGTCTTCATATTTTGACCAGGTTTTTTCAAGCTGCGTCATGGAGATTTTTAGCGATAATGAAATCAACTTTCTTGGAGTCCAAAATTAATACTTCTGCTGCTACATTCTTGATAAAAACATATACTCCTATATGACAGGGGTGGATTTGTAAATTAAACACTTGTTTGGTTTCATAATTAATTTATCAGTTTCCTAGCTTACATAATAAATTACACAAGTGTTTAATTTACAAATCCCCCCCGTGAGTCCAAAATTGTTTAAAGGAACTTAAGCAATTTCTGGTTGGTGATTAAATTAACGATTCACTCAAAAACAAAATAAGTGGCAGCCCTTTAAAATATACAGGGTTATTCACGCTATACGGCACGGAATATTGTGGCCAAAATACGTGACTTTCAAAAAGTTTCACTTTGGGGATATATGGGGGTCTATTAGGGCTACTTTTTAAAATTACTTTCATAATATTGTCGCGGACAGGGGATATTTGAGACAGGAAATATCATGTCGCTCCCTGTCCGCGAGTATGTACGCCCGTGCTCAGCGGAATTCAAGGACTTCCTCGATAATTGTTAATAAGTAATTTTTATGCTGATAAGGGAAATCGAGGAAGATCCGTGGGACCGCTGGGGACGGACAGTCGCGAATTAGCTTGCAAGAAAAGAGGTTGCCCCAACATCTAGTTCTAGTTAAGTGTAGTAATAAATAGTTCAGTTGAAAGTGTGTTTTCAAGTAAGTAACCTTCCATTCCCTAATAATAATTAGTCAGTAATCCTTTTGCCTTTGATCTCGAAGTCGCGACGACCCCCACGCGACATGTGGTGGAGGCGCCAAACCCGTTTAATTTTAGTTTAATATTTAATGTGTTGTAGAAAAAATAATAATTTATGTAGAATTTAATTAATTGAGGTCAAGGGCAATAGGAAATATAAGTGTAATAAATACGTGCATGATGTGTGTTAACGAGTGTTATAATTGTAAGACGAAACCGCGACCTTGCGAAATATGTGTAAATTAAATGCAGTGCATTAACTCGGACTCAAATGTCTAAAAAGAAGCAAAATTACAACACTCGCTATCAAGCACAAATATTCGATCAGGAATTCGCTGAATTTCGTCCGACTACCAGAAGTACCGAAATTTTTGATACAAACGCTGGCGAAGTATTTACCGGTAGTAATAAAACCGCGCGTACGCCCACTAAATCCGTACCCGAAGAACAGAAAATTCATAACAATACATCGGCTATTTTAAAAACGGGCTACAGTCAACCATTAGAACCAATCGTATTTATTCAAGAAAATATCGACAATTGGTCCATGTCGGAAACGCAGTCGGCAGAATCAATTATTTCGAGTGACGATTTAAATACGACAAAAATCCACCCACCTCAATTCGTAGCCCAGGACATTACAGCGACCGCCGAATTTCCAAAAAGTGCAAACCAACTCCGGGAGCATACAACAATATCATCACAAAAAATGGCCAACTCGACAATTTATGACGCAAATCTTACCTCTCTCACGCCCGCTCAACCGAAATTCACAACACCCCCAACATTTGACCCCGCGACTCACAACGTTATATCATTTCTTCGTCTTTTTGAACAAGCCTCGTTTTCAAATGGTTGGGATGACAAATACCGGCTTCACTTTTTCGGCTCTTTCCTCACAAACGAAGCATGTTTTTGGTACGCAAAATTTAGGACACAACCAATAAACTTTGATAAAACATGGGAGGATGTCAAAGCTGCTTTTATTGCAGAGTTTGGGGGAGACGACCCAATGGGTGATATTAAATTAAAATTAGCTTGTCGGAAACAGGGTATTAACGAAGATATAAAAATGTACTACTACGATGTGAGTAGATTATGCGAAGAGTTAGGACAGGTCAGCGACGAAAGATTAATCGAATATTTTTTGGCCGGACTGCATCCCATCTACTTAGAAAAATATGTAGAGCTACGTTCGTCACGCATGACCAAAGCGAAATTAAAAGAAGTAGTATTAAAAATGAGCGACATTCAGAAAGCGGCACTAACTGCAAGATTATCATACGGTTGCAACCCCTTTATTCAAAATTCGAATCCTTTTCTGCAACAACCTGATCCCCTCGTCCCCCACCATACATACAACACGCATGCTAGCATACCTACACATCCGTTTCATAACTCGTACATATTCCCGACCAATAATTCGCAAACACAAAATGCAATAGAAAATTCCCATTATCACCCCAACAATCACCCTCCGATAAATAACGCTTTAAATCCGCATTTTCAATTACCGCGGCGCAACGGAAAAAACAACACTCATCGGCAATTTTCGAGGACCAGTGATGGTAGACCAATTAGCTTTCGATGTCAGAAACCTGGACACACCGCACGATCATGTATGGCACCTACACCACTTCCCGAAAACAAGTCATACAATAGAGGCTACCCAAACGAAGAGAGGCGTCACTAAAACTGCCCAGTGCCGCCTTTTACAACGCAAATTCGTACCACACCAAATCAGATATACTAACAACATTCGGAAAAATTAATGATGTAACAACGGAAATTGTAATCGACACCGGGGCTTGTCAAAACATCATATCAGAAAAACTTGCAGGAAAATTTAAACGAACTAAAGCAAACAAGCACTTATTACGTACGGCGGATAACAATATTACACACGCATTAGGAGAAGCATCATTTACAGTCACGGTAGAAAATTTAAAAACCCACTGTACAGCCCTTGTATTAAAAAATGTTCCGAAACCACTTATTTTAGGCAATAATTTTCTAAAAAACATGGCGCCGTGATAAATTACGTTGATAAGTCATTAGTTTTTAATGATAGGAAAAAAGAAGTAAACAAACAAAATGAATACATTGAACAATTAAACCGGGATATCCAAGAGCTTATGCAAATTGACGTTGATCATCACCCTACTCAAGAAACTAAAGCTACGCTGACGGAAACACTAATCGTGGAAGCAGGGCAGTGCATCACCAGCTTTGCAAAACTACCCACCAGCCCAGGGAAAACAACACTGCGTCCTAATTACCAGTTTTTAAACCCTAAAAACTTAGAGTTAATTGAGATTGCAGATTCAACAAACAACGTTGTTAAAATTAAAATAAAATCGCATGCATTCGTTGATACGAGACTTTTGGAAGGATCCACCATAGGATTCTTGCAAGAAGGCAATGAAATCAACAACGTGTTTACTTTAGCGGATGATCCAAATGGAAATATCTCAGAAAACCAACGTATACCGACAGGCCACTTATCAATTAATCAAATGGGCGTAGTCAATGAATTAATCGCTGAATTTTCCGACGTATTCGCCGACGACAATGACGACCTAGGCTTTACAACCCTTCAAGTACATGAGATCGAACTAAACCCAGGGACGACACCTATAAAATGTAAACCGTACCGTACATCTTACAAAGAAAAACAGGTTATTGAAAATCAAATCGAGGAAATGCTGCAAAATAATATTATAAGGCCTAGCAAATCGCCATGGTCTTCGCCTGTTGTATTAGTGAAGAAAAAAGACAACTCTTGGAGATTTTGCGTAGACTACCGAAAATTAAATTCTGTGACTAAGAAAAATAACTACCCTTTACCGTTAATTGAAGACGTCCTAAACTCATTTGGCAAGAGCAAATATTTTTCTACGTTGGATTTATTAAGCGGTTACTGGCAAGTGGGTGTTAAAGAAGAAAGCAAAGAACTGACGGCGTTTTGTACCCATAATGGCCTATACGAATTCAACGTGCTACCGTTTGGATTATGTAACGCGCCAGCAACATTTCAAGCGTTGGCCGATATTGTTTTTCACGGACTTAAATGGAAGGACGTACTAATTTATTTAGATGACATCATCGTTTTTAGCGAAACTTTTGAAGATCATATAGTTAAATTAAAAAACATTTTTGAGAGACTCCGACAAGCGAATTTAAAATTAAAACCCTCTAAATGCATCTTATTGGAGAAGGAAATTAAAGTGCTCGGATTCGTAATTAACGAAGAAGGAATTAAAACTGACCCTGAAAAAATTGCTGCAATCGAAAAATTCCCAGTACCCACAAACACAAAAGACGTTCAAAGTTTTTTGGGTACATGCAATTTTTACAGGAAATTTATTCGAAATTATTCAATGATTGCTCAACCCCTGCACAACGCAACAAAAAAGGGAGGTTTTGTTTGGGATGTGTCTCAACAAACATCGTTTGATAATTTAAAAAATGCATTGTCATCTGCTCCCGTTTTAATTCACTTCGACCCATCGAAAGATGTCGAATTAAGAACAGACGCCTGCGGATACGGAATTGGTGCAATCCTACTGCAAGAAAAGTATGACGGTAAACACCCAGAAGCATTTATTAGCCGAACCCTAACAAAGGCTGAAAAAAATTACACTATTTCCGAACTGGAAGCGCTGGCGGTTGTTTGGAGTCTCGGTAACTTAAGACACTTAGTTCATGGGCGGCACATCACGATAGTAACAGATCATCATGCACTATGCTGGTTAAAATATTGTCGGGATCCTACTGGAAAACTAGCGAGGTGGGCGATTAAATTGTCGGAGTATAATTACACAGTTGTGCATAAAAATGGTACAGCGCACAAGGACGCAGACTGTTTGTCTAGACATCCCGTCAAAACAGCAACAACAGCTGATGAGGAAATGCCAAACGAACTTCCAACATATCTATTAAGTGCAGATGATATCATAAAGGAGCAAAAGCAAGATGACAAATTACAAGAAATAATCAATATCATATTAGATCCCTCCAATACTCTCGGCACGCCCGCGATGCGAAGAAGAGCTCGTAATTATGTGATAGAAACCGGTGCATTATATAAGAAAAATTCCGCATTATCAGGAAATAAACACCTGCTCTGTATCCCAAGTCATTTAAAATTTGACATCCTCTATAGCAACCATTCTGAACCCATGGCTGGACATTTTGGCGTCACAAAAACACTAAATCGAGTAGCAACAAGATATTTTTGGGACGGCATGAGAAATGACATAATTAAATTCGTCCGTGGCTGCCCAGATTGTCAAGCAAGAAAAGGTATGGAAAATAGGAAACCTCTCGGCTTACTGCAACCAATCAAAGTAGGGAAACCATTTGATTTAATCGGAATTGACCTACTAGGACCCTTTAGGAGGAGCATATCGGGAAAAACTATGATTATTGTGGCAACCGACTACGCAACGAGGTACGCAGAGATCGCGGCAATAAAGGACGGTAAAGCGGGGTCAGTAGCCAAATTTTTGATGGAAAATATCATATGTCGCCATGGATGCCCAAGGAGAATTCTATCAGATAGAGGTCAAGTTTTTAAATCGGAAATGATTGCAAGCCTCCAGAACATTATGGGTATAAGGAGTAACCTTACCACGAGTTATCACCCTAATTGTAACGGTCTAACAGAAAGACTAAATAAAACTATCGTAGACATATTGAGCAAGTTTGTGAATACCAAACAAACTGACTGGTGCAACTACATTTCGCACATTGCATTCGCCTACAATACGGCAGTACAGGAAACAACAAATTATTCACCATTTTTTTTGTTATATGGAAGGGACCCCACCCTACCAACCGAAGCACAATTATTACAAGAGACAACGGATGAAACTGTGGACGAATTCCGAAACAAAATCCTAAACGCGAGAGCTGTCGCCGTGGAAAACATTCATTCAAAACAACAAAAAGAAAAAGTCAGATACGATAGTAAACACACTGAAAGGGAGTACGAAGTAGGAGACATAGTCAAAGTTTTTACACCTGTAAGGAAAGTTGGTCGCAGTGAAAAACTGTTACTCAAGTGGTTCGGCCCTTATAAAATTCTTGAGAGGAGGGGAGAGGTCAACTATCTCGTTCAAATGGGTCGGACGGCGAACGCCAAAACAGACGTGGTGCATGTTTCACGAATAGCACCTTACTACCAACCATTCGATGAAAAAATATCTGATTGAATTTGCAATAAAGGGTAATTAATTAATAAGTTAAGTTACTTAATTATACGTTTATTTTATAGGAATCCAGGGTAATCATTTATAAGGAATAAGTTATTAATTTAATTTAGTTTTAGATAAAGTACAATGGTCCGATACCTTGATGGAATAGTATGTTTGGTGATTTTACTTCGGCACCTAACCCAGGGAGCCAATTATGAGATGTCACCTATAAATACCACCGACGGGATCGCTTTCGAGGAAAGAGGAGAAGTGAAACTAATAGTTGGCGAATGGCGAGTCGCGGTCCACATGAATGTTGCAGAGTTTGGCATCAAGCTAGAAGCGGTACAGTACGTTCTAGGGGAGGCGGAGAAGATCTGCAAGAATATATCTAACACCCTGGAAATAGGAGCCTGTATAAGGGACTTACCAAGCGTCCGAGGAATAGTACATCGTACGGAACAGGTAATTTCGAACAGCTTTTCCTTTATTACTTCTAACCGCCAAAAACGTGGTTACATTAACGTGGTAGGAGACGTATTTAAAACTCTGTTTGGAACCTTATCTGACGAGGACAGAATACATTACGAATCCATTTTTCAAAATCTCAATAAAAATTCTGATATACTTTAACAGGCTCTATATGATCAAACCACAATCATTAAATCAACAATTCAATCCGTTAACACCTCATTTCAAAATTTTCAATATAATCAAAATATGCTGAAACAGTCTATAAGTAACTTGTCCCTTCAGGTAGTAGAGTTCGAAAGAAATATTATGCACAATATTGAAATTGAAGCCCGAGTAACAGAAATAATGTCTACATTAATCTTGTTAACCACCGATTTAGAAATAGAAGTGGAAAGAACAGTGGATTCTCTTTTACTAATGGAAAATGGCGTAATTCATCCTGCCCTATTACCCTCTAAGACCCTTTTAAACGTACTTAAAGCTGTTAACCCCCCAGCTGACAAATATTTTCCGTTTTCTTTTGATGACGATGGAATTGAGATTTTAAAACGAACGTGGAGGTTAACAGCTTGTAGAACAAATCAAGACATTCTTGTAACTGCACACATCCCACTCACCGATCATCAACTTTATAAATTATACAAACCTGTACCTATTCCCACGCTATGGCAAGGAGATATTTTTCGTTGCATAAGCCCCGCCACATCTTTATTTGCCACCAATTCAAAATCATTAATCAATTTTGATGTCGACAAAGAAACCTACGCTACCTGCAAGAAAATTCAAACACATACATTATTATGTCCACAAAATCAGCTGATATTTCACACCGACTATTCAAGAACTTGCGAATTATCAATTTTTAAGGGATGCCCATTATTAGAACAATCATGTGATACCCGCTTTATAAAAATTAAGTCTTCTGTTTTTCTTTCACTCCACTCTGATACGTGGATTGTTATCCCACATACACCTCAGGAAAAATATATCTTAACCTGTGACAAGAAGGTTATTCAGTTAAGTATTAAATCCCCTTCTAAATTAAAACTTGGCAATAATTGCATATTGTACTCGGGTCAGACCATTTTAAAATCATTACAGACATCCACTTCATCCTCAACACTAAATATCCACTTTAATCAAATAAATTTTAACGTAACAACAAAACTAGATGATAACCTTCTCAAAATATTATCACCCCCTATCATCTCGGAAACTTATAAGTCTACAGATGACTTTGCAAGGCACTTGAAAGACAGCAGCGAAAAGTTGACTGAGTTACAATCTAAACTAGCAGCTACAAATGGTTTCTTTAGTGATACTGCAGTCATTTCTATTAACCTAGCAGTGTCTACTGGGGTAGTAATAGTCGGCATCCTTTTCGGGGCCTGTTGCTATAAAAAATTCTCAAAATTAAATGGTTCCCGGTTAACGACGGGGGAAAGAAAGCATGCCTCCTTAAGACTGCCCAATGGTCAAAGTCTGAGATTTACTACTAATGAATTAGAACGAGGCATACGCGTAACAGAGACGCAAATGTAAAAGTTAACCCTATTTTTGCTAAGTATTGGCCCAACATGCAATTGAATACTGATGTACAAGAGAATGATTGTGGGTGCGAATGAAAATCATGTCAAAAATTTTAGTTTAGTATTAAGTTTAATTGTAATATTTGGGGCCTATGAAAGGATACCACAGGGATGGATCCCGTCGCTGCTGGAGCGAAGTACCTGCAAATATTGTAGGAAATGGGAGTTAAGTGTACGTTAACGGTGCCGTACCGTATTACTTGATCCAGCGACTCCACATTTTCGCTAGACGTTAGGTAGGCGGTACCAGTCTAAGGGCGATCCAAACGAGAAATGATTAAATGATGTTTACTATTATGTTGATTGTATCGATAGTTAACATGTGTGAATGTAGGGCGAATATGGCGCAAACATACGGTTTCAAATTTAGTTAACTTATTAGTTATAGTCAGAAAATTGACTCAGTAGAGATTTGTTAGGAACAAATAGGGTAAATGAAGGATGTAATAAAATTCAAATAAATGATAATAGGGGTAAGAATAAAAATGTAATTGGCACCATAGAGAAATCATACAATTATAATAATAATTGATCATTGTACTTAGATATAATTAGATTAGTATTGGTAGTAGGTAAATAGAATAGCAAGTAGGATAGTTATTTAGGAAAGTTAGAAGTAAAGCCTTAGGAGTAATTTTATTATTATTAGTAATGTAGGTGTAAGTTAAAAGTGTATTATGCTTCAATTTATTTTTATTACGAGAGAAATCTGCCGATATGTATTTTTGCAGCCGTTACACTACCCACCACACTGCCGAGATACCAAGGACCTGGAGGATGGGAGGCGACATCTGAAAGGAGCAAGTTGAATCGTCACAACACAATTGGCGCACCAAGATGACAGCAAGCAAAGAGTGCAGCTTACATTAATGGATGCAGCTGGCCCAAACCAAATCCAACGCAACGCAGACAAACTAACGTGCCCCGCAGTGCTGTAGCCAGGAACAAGGCATGTACAACGATCCTGACCTGGAAAATTAAATGGAAATCCACCAATGAAGCACCATATCTGTACTCTAACCAAGGGGGCCAGGTTGGCAAGTCGTTGGGAGGCCAGTACCATAAATGCTCCACCAAGCAGCTCACGGAAAACAGTCACCTGCTAAGATGCTTGACCAACTCAACTTGTCTCCTAGTAAGAGGTCAGCCTCGGACACATCAAGAGTGGATAGACTCACAAGTGATGGTGTAGTGTGGACTCTAGAGACCCTAAGTACTATAGGTTAGGTTAGGCTAAGATAGTTGTGTAATCGTTGGGGCACCGATTTACTGAAGGGGGAGTAATGTCGCGGACAGGGGATATTTGAGACAGGAAATATCATGTCGCTCCCTGTCCGCGAGTATGTACGCCCGTGCTCAGCGGAATTCAAGGACTTCCTCGATAATTGTTAATAAGTAATTTTTATGCTGATAAGGGAAATCGAGGAAGATCCGTGGGACCGCTGGGGACGGACAGTCGCGAATTAGCTTGCAAGAAAAGAGGTTGCCCCAACATCTAGTTCTAGTTAAGTGTAGTAATAAATAGTTCAGTTGAAAGTGTGTTTTCAAGTAAGTAACCTTCCATTCCCTAATAATAATTAGTCAGTAATCCTTTTGCCTTTGATCTCGAAGTCGCGACGACCCCCACGCGACAATATACAGGGTGTCCCAAAAACCCTAAAAGTATAAAAGTTGTGTTTTTTTAAATGAAACACCCTGTATTTTATTGCATTTTTGGATCCTTCGATCAAAATGAGTGTGTGTTTTAATAAGGTTTTTATTACTTAAACCTTAAGGTTTTTGAAATAATTTGAATTTTGTAAAAATTTAACCTAATTTTCATGTTTCAAATAATTAAAAAGTAATTAAGTTATGCATACCAAATTTACACTGAAATGTAACAATAGATCATATTTTATTTTCCAAGTATAATAAATTTGACATCTTATACCGGGTGTAAAAAAATTGGAATTAAACAAATGAGAACTTTAAATGGATATAACTTCATTTATTTAAATGGAACGCTATATTTATTAATTTATCAGCAAATGCACGTTTTAATTCCCTATCGAATGGTATTTATATCTTAAATGTTAAGTCTTCTCGTTTTTACAGAAAACGCCAAAATATTGTTTATTGCACCGTTTTAGTACTTTTTAAGTAAAAATTTTAATGTATCTAGTTTTCTATGGTATTTAAAAACGTCAGATAATTAATTTAGTATGCCACTTTAGTTTAAAAAGCAACGATGTTCAAACAATAACGATTACTAGCTATCTAACACAAAAACGCAAAATAACACAACTATAACAAAAGACAGGCTTTTTAAACTAAAGTAACAGACTAAATTAATTATCTTACGTTTTTAAATACTATGGAAAACTAGATACATTAAAATTTTTACTTAAAAAGTACTAAAACGTTGCAATAAACAATATTTTGGCGTTTTCTGTAAAAACGAGAAGACTTAACATTTAAGATATAAATGCCATTCGATAGGTAATTAAAACGTGCATTTGCTGATAAATTAATAAATATAGCGTTCCATTTAAATAAATGAAGTTATAGCCATTTATTTGTTTAATTCCAACTTTTTTACACCCGGTATAAGATGTCAAATTTATTATACTTGGAAAATAAAATATGATCTATTGTTACATTTCAGTGTAAATTTGGTATGCATAACTTAATTACTTTTTAATTATTTGAAACATGAAAATTAGGTTAAATTTTTACAAAATTCAAATTATTTCAAAAACCTTAAGGTTTAAGTAATAAAAACCTTATTAAAACACACACTTATTTTGATCAAAGGATCCAAAAATGCAATAAAATACAGGGTGTTTCATTAAAAAAACACAACTTTGATATTTTTAGGGTTTTTGGGACACCCTGTATATTATGAAAGTAATTTTAAAAAGTAGCCCTAATAGACCCCCATATATCCCCAAAAGTGAAACTTTTTGAAAGTCACGTATTTTGGCCACAATATTCCGTGCCGTGAATAACCCTGTATAATACCATCTTCAACGAGTAGCTGACAAGGCATTGCTAACAGCTGAGGAGCTTACAAATCTTTTAAGGTAGATTGGAGCAGTATTTAGCTTCCGACCACTCAGTTTCTTGATGATCCTAGGTTCTCTCATCCAACTATTTTATTATTTTGTTTGTTCTTTTCTGTCAAATTGTAAGGTTTTGTGGGTTAAGTGGTAGAGTAGCCTTAATGGCTAAACTTCGCCCATTTTTCTGAGCAAACCACGAACAGATTGATTCGTTGGGAGTTAATACAAAGGATAAAACAACGCCTGTGAAAGCGATAGTCAAAGGAATATATGTCGGAGTTACATACAATTAAATGGAATTCCAAGTATTTTAGCTTAGATTTGGTGCAACACGTCATCATCAATGATGATAATCTGCCAACATTGAAATGTTAACCAGGACGAATTGACAAACCTCTCCCCGGTCCAAATGGAATAGTTAGAAGTGTAACCATAAAACCATTATGGTAGAATGATAATCATTAATTAATTGTATTTTTAATGTAATTTAAAATTTATTTCATTGTATTAATTTCTGAATATTATTATTTGCAAATTTTTAAAACATCAATGTTCGTGTGAATACTTTTACATTTTTTTAATTCGTAGTATTTTGATATCTAAGATAAGATATTATAATAAAAACGGGAGACGCGTTAAACTAAGATTAGAACGAATTGTTCCTGAAATTGAATGATAAAGTACCTTGCAATAACATTATTCCTATATAACAATATTTATGTCTACACGCAGGTGAAAAAATCAAGGGTTTTACAAATTAGGGGTGATATTACAGAAAAATAGCACATATAACAGAAACCTAATAAAAGCAGCAGGAGTACTGGATACATACGGATTGGCAATGGAATAAAGGAATGACAGCAGCTTCGATAATGAAGATTTACACGATAAAGTTTTGGAATATGGTTGGAATTAAATTAAATACAAGGGCGGTGTGTCGCAAAAAGATTTCGATGATTTGGTAACTGGAAAAGACATTGTGGGATTAGTGGAAACGTGAATGATAAATGAAGAGTAAGAGAAAATAAAAGACTGGCTTCCAGCAGGCTTTAGGTGGCCAATGAAAGAAGAAACATAGTCTATAGCAAGGTAAGGGCGAATGGTGGAATAATAGTGGAAATGAGAGAGAGTATGAAATAAGGTAAGGTGGAGGTAGATAAGGCCTGGCATACGTTAAATCCTAGCGGGGAGTGTACTGGATAAATGTGGTAATATTGCATATTAATAGAAAGTGATATGAAATAAGAAAGTAAATAGATTATAGATTCGGCGAAGGAGAAAGTTGGATGCTGGAAGTGATTTTAATGTAAGATTGGAGAAAATCGGGTGGAGACTTTTAAAGGAAGGAAGTAAGAAGAGTAAAGTTAAAGAAGTAATGGGATCGTACCATTTACCAATGTGTGCGTGAAGTCGATTTTAATGTATGGAGTGGATGGATAAGAAGCAATATTGTATGGATGGATATAGCGAGAGATCAACTATGGGTGTTGAAGCATATGCTGGGGGTTAAAGGGTCGCCTATTTGAAGCATAGTGTTTCAGGAAATAAACAGAGTAAGTCTGTAGTATGAGGTGATGAGTGTCGGAAAACCTAAGTAGATTAAAGAGAAAAAGAAGGAAGTAGAAATTCATAAAAGGCAGGGATATATTGAAATGAGTTAAAACAATGATATCTTTAAAAATGCACGGTAGGCTGCCAAGTTACTTGAATAACAGAAAGCAGAGAGAAAAAAGTCACCTTGGGAAGAGCTACGTATGGTAAGGAGTGTGTGAGGAATGGGTGGGAAGAAACAAACAACTGGATGGATGAAGGAGGATAAATACTGAAGAAATCAAGGTCGGAAAAAGAGGAAAGAACGAAATTATGATATTATATTTATTATTATTTTGTTACTTAACCAAAAATGTATAAATAAATAGCGCCAGAACTTTTGAATTTAGAAATTTATAACTATATATAACTTATTCGTTATTGTGGTATATTATGTTAGGTAATATTCAATAAATATACCAAAATACAATTACACAAATGAAAAGTAATAAAAATACTTAAACAACATTCAAATAATAAAGAATACACAAAATAATTTTTACTCTATTTTAGGTTATAATATGAACATTTATATTAAAAGATGTTTGATAAATTACACATTTAGTTTAGTTATATCTAAATCCAAAGGTTCTGACAGTTTTGCTATTTATATTTGTTATTTTTATTTTCGTACACTAAATAAATATACAAAATAATTACAAACATTCCAAAATTGTTTTTGTTTACACCAATATATTAAAAAAATTAATGTACGTAAAATAATCCACTTATTGACGTAATAAATATTTCAAAATATCTTATTTTAATTATTTTCACATTATCTTATACACTAATATTTGTAAAACGCATTTATAAATTCACACAAAGAAAATAAATACTTACAATTGTTGCAATTACTACTATTCCATTCAAAATTAGAATAAGCACCAATCCAATAAAGTAATAGATTTGAATATTCATGGTTTCAAATTCACTACAGTGGATATTTTCCGTATCGTTTCGATTTTCCATGCTACTTATTATCTGATAAGTTAATGGCAAATCTACTGCTATACGATATTAATATCTTATCTTACAAACGTTTCGTGAAAAATCGAGACAGTTCGTCGTATTGCATAAATTTTTGCGATTTTAAATACAGAGATAGATTGAATAGTCAATGTTTGTAACGTAAACAATGCATAAATATGAAATAGAAAACATCTTTACTGTAAATGATTAATTACATTGTATGACATACCGTTTAAAGAATTCAAAACAATGAATTAAAGAAATATTATGTTTTGATTGAAAATAGTATTTTAGACATCTCACAATGTTGTAATTAACTTTTATACTTGATAAACGCTAGACAGAAAAGAAAACAAATTTATTGTAAATGTTTACTTACATTTTATCCTACAGCGTATATAGAATTCTTAACGGTTCATTATTAAAAACAATAAATTAAATAATAACTTTAACTAAACATTGTTATATTATTACGTTGTTGTAGCACTAAAACCAGAAAACATAACATAAGTACATATAACAAATTGTCGAAGGGAACTTCTTGAAGACTCTTATATTTATTTTTCTTGTGTTACCTTATAAATAAATCTTTAGCTAATGGTATTTTTCCACAAGCATTACAACTAGCGATAGTTAAGTCAGTACATATATTTTTTTCACATATATGCATACAATGCCTATTGCATAAGGACACCTTTTGCTCATCTAATAATAAAAAAAGGCAACTTTGATAATATAGAAAATTATAGGCCTATAAGCCTTTTATCAACTTTTTCGAAACTTTTTAAATATGTTGTCGGAAAACAAATTTTTCAAAAGTTTAATTTTATGTCGGATAATTAGCATGGCTTTATGAAACAAAATCGAAACACTGCATTATTTGATTTTATTCATTTAATTCATTGTCCCTTGCAAAGGGGTCACGTTCCTTGTGGAATGCTGCTAGATTTTTCCAAGGCATTTGACTGTATTAACCATAATTTACCTCTATAGAAGTTATATAATTACAAATAAATCTTCGTTTCCGTGGTACTGTTTTTAATTGGTATAAATTTTATCTCTTTATCAGAAGCCAATAGGTAGAATTAATAACGAAAGATGAAGTGTTACAGTCTGGTATCTTGGATATAGGCATGGGCATTCTGCAGGGCCATTTTCTTTTTAATGTTTTTATAAATGATCTCTACAAGCTATCAACTCCGAGGTTAATAATTGTAGGTTATAAATTCATTTGATGACATTATTCTAAATGGAGAACACGCAATAAATGCACTTACTCAATGATTCAAAAATAATAACTTATTACTAAATGAAAATAAAACTAAATGTCTTTTTTTTTTAGAAATAATGCAAATATTACAGCTCCTTATAATGTTACAATTGGCAATCTAAATATATATTAACTTTTCTCAATAGTCCATGTTTTTGGGAATTAATATCGATGAAAGCTAAAATGGAACTTTCATATTGAGTACATATTAACAAATGAAAACGTAAGTTCTATATTGCGTACTTTAAAACCTCACCTTTCATTGGCCATATTAAAATTTAGCAAATTCTGAGTCTATAGTCACACACGAAATAATTCTCTGGGATAGTTCTCAAATAAATAAAATATTTATTCCAAAAACGAGTCATTCGAATCATGTTGGGTCTTAAAACCACTACATCTTGTAGGTCTTTATTTATAAAAAAAAAAAATAATTTATTAGCAGTCATTGGAATTTATATTATAAACACTTATTTTCAGATAGCATTCAATAACGCCGTTACGATACACAGCATAAGGATCATCTAAATTACCCAATACACCGATAATCATTTACCGAAAAATGTGTAAATTACACTGAATGTAAGTGTTAATAATCTATTACCAAACATAAAATATGAACGCTGTTTGAAGACATATAAATCAAAAGTACGTACATTAGATATTAAACTATACAACTTAAATGAGTTTCTATAATTTAATTTCAATGATATAAATAAGGTTACTGTGTGAAATATATTCAACAAAAATAATTTCATTCAAATAAGTGTTGCTTTGATAGTTGTACTATTCGTAACACGCAAATTAATTTTGTTTTATTCAATGTCTGTCGAGGTATTAGCCAGAGAAGTAGTTGTTTCAAATTAATTTGTTTTGTAGTCTTAGTAAGACTCACTGTTGTAGATTCACGAAATGTTTTCGTACTTTTAAATTTATTATACAAATACAAATATTTTATTGGTTGCATATGAGAATGCAGGTCAATGTGTCAATAGTTATGGTAGTAGTGAGTTAGCTGCCGATAAATGAACACATATGAATAACTTATATCTAATAGTCAATTATACAGGGTGACTGACGAAAAACCTTTGGTGCTGTATCTCGCTTATTTTTGATCCGATTTAAATAAATAAAACATCAAATTAAATGATTTTTAAAAGATTTTAATATGAACTGTACTGATATTTATTCTTGCATCCAGTTTTTGACAAAAGACGATCAACTTTTTTTTTTCAAATTGCACTGTATATATATTTTGTACTGATCCGCAAGGAGATTTTTTTCTGAATCTAAATTTGTAAACGATTGTATCCATTCATCAAACCAAAGTCGAGAAATTGAGGATTACAAAAAAAATTAAAAATCAAATACCCATAGTAAAAAATATACAGAGCCTATTCCAAATGTCAAAAGTGACAGTGTCAGTCATTGGTACAATACTGCAATGATTTTTAATAATTTCATAATAAAAATGTTGCAAGATTTCAAAAACTGAAAAACGATTTCTGTAGAAGCACAAAATTCTAGTACAGTGTTTGAAATATTGCAACATTTTAATTATGAAATAATTAAAAATCGTTGCAGTATTGTATCAATGGCTGTCACTGTCACTTTTGACATTTAAAATAGGGTCTGTATATTGTTTACAATGGATACTTGACTTTTTATTTATTTTTTTAATCCTCAATTTCTCGACTTAAGTTTGATGTATGGATAAATTTGTCTACAATTTTATATTCAGAAAAAAAATCTCCTTGCGAATCAATAAAAATATATATACAGTGCAATTTAAAAAAAATGTTGATCGTATTTTGTCAAAAACTGAGTGCGAGAAAAAATAACAGTTCAGATCCTATTAAAGTCTTTTAAAAATGGTTTAATTTGATGTTTTATTTATTAAAATCGGATAAAAAATAAGGGAGATACAGCACCAAAGGTTTTTCGTCAGTCACCCTGTATTAAATAAAATAATACATAATTATACAATAACATAATAAATAAAATAATAACATAATAAATAAATAAAATAATAACGTCGACATAATACACTAAAATAAATTAAATAAAGAATTAAAAAATTAAAATGCATAGGTTTACGATAATATGTTAAAATAATAAAAACTAAAAATACTAAAGTTAAGTCAAGTAGGTAAAAAGTAGTCAATATTAGGATAATAAAAACATTAAATGTTTTCTAGTTAAAATATAAAAAGTTAGACCTTAATAGATAAAATATTAAAATGGTGCCATTAAAACTTAAAAAAACTTAAAAAAAATTAAATAATAAATTTAGGAACAAAATCAATAAAACCTTAAAAAGTCTAAAAAATAAAAATTCCTAAAATATCATAAATATGTATATGTATATAAATACAAAATATAAAATAAAATAATTTACTGAATAGGTTAAAATATTAAAGAACTAAAATTAAATTGGAAATATTCCTCCAAACTGTAAAATGCTTTCCCAACTAAAAATTCCTTAATTTTTTTTACAAATTTATTAAGAGGTAAGTTTTTTATATTACTAGGAAGTGTATTGATAAACTTGATTGCATAGAATCGAATGCCAGTTTGTGACTTGAGTTAGTCTAATCGCATGTGTGTAGATATTCGACTCTTGTCTAGTATGATGGTTATGTATTTCAGAGCAACTGTGATATAAATGTATGTGCTGTTTAATATATAAGAGGCAGTCAAGAATAAGCAGACAAGGGAAGGTTAGAATCTTCAAGTCAACAAATGCCTGACAATCAGAGACTTCAGTAATAGTTTCATTATGCTGTTGAGATACCGTGTTCAGATGTTGAGATTTATTAATCAGTGTGGTACCGTCAGCATATAAAATAATTTCTGCACCATAATCTGAATCTGGCAAATGATTAATGTAAATCAAAAATAATAAGGATCCCAAAATGGAACTTTGAGGTACACCATGTTTAATTGGATAGGCTGCAGAAATACTATTTTTTATATATTACGCTTTGTCTTCTCCCTGAAAGATATGAAATAATTAGGCCACAGCTGTCTGGGTGTAAGTTATAGAAGTACAACTTTCGTAATAGAATTTCATGAGAGACACAATCAAAAGCTTTAGATAAGTCTAGGAAGCTTGACATAGATATCAAGCCCTGTTCGAAGCCATCAACTACCATTTCAACTAGGTTTAAAATTGCATTAGTAGTAGAAAGGCCTTTTCGAAAACCAAACTGCTGGTTTCGAAAAAGTTTAGAAGTTTCAAAAAAATCAATTAATTGAATTTGAAGAATTTTTTCTAAAATTTTCCCAAATATAGGCAACAACGAGATTGGACGGAAGTTATCAGGATTATCCAGCTCACCCTTCTTATACAATGGAATGATTAGTGCACTCTTAAATGCATCAGGAAAAATATTATTCCGAATACAGATATTGAACAACTTGATTAACGGAGATATAATTGTATTTAACACACAACATCACAATTAAGTCCATAAATATCTCTACTTTTGTTATTTTTCAAATCACCTATAACCTTACGTACAGTATTTGAAGAAATCTCTGAAAATTTAAAATATTCTTTACAGTTGGGAAAATTCCTACACATTAAAATTACAGGGTCAACGCCAGGTTCAGGTAATTTATTAAATTCTGATTGCAGAAATGAGTGTATGTAATGATCTTTGAGAATTTACAATATCCCACATAGCCTTTGATTTCAATTTGTGGTTTCTTATATAAGCATTATTTGCATCAAACTTGCATGATTCGATAGCACGTATATAGGATATTCTAAGCTTATTTTATTATTATTAAGTGTAATAAATCTCTCATCTTTTTGAGTTCAGAATTAAACCATTTTATGTATTTTTTATCGCCGTATTGATTTTACAATCTTCTGAGGAAAAGATAAGTGGAAATGATTGATAAAGATTCCGAGAAATTTATCAACACAGTCATTGGCATTTAAGAACTCAACAATAAAACTCAATTTTTCTGCATCAAGCAATTGGAAAAAAGTAAATTTACCACGAACTGTAATCGGACGTTTGATTTCGTTCTTAAGATTACTCGTGGATGCGTCATCAGATACAATATGAAATAAGATGCCTCTGTGATCAGATATACCCGTTTCTAGAGGTTGTACTATAGAATCAGGATAATTAGTGGCAACATTATCAATGCAATTATTGAGACGGGTAGGAAAACTAACCACAAATTGCAAACCGTAACTATGTACAAAGTCAATAAGCGTAGATTTCTTATTATCATCGTTACCATTGAACCTGACGTTAAAATCGGCAGCTAGAAATACATACTTTCCATCATTTATTTCCATTTCTATGTGACGCCTATTTTTTATAATACGAATTTATGTATATTTTTGTATGTCTATATTTATATAAAAAAAGATTGCTTATTATTATTATATTATTATTATAATTTTACTACAAGATTAATTAAATTCTCACTTAACCCGTGGTGAAACATTTTTATGTTAATTAGATTTTTTAAATTAGTGTCGGATACCAATAAATATAATAAATATAATCGATACTTGTTCTGCTACTCTCTTGACGGAACCAAATTTTCAAGTTAGAAGAAGTAAAACTTTTGTTATGTTCCATTACTTTATATAAAGTAATGAACCATAATAAATATTTAGATCCACGTATAACAAAATCTAAGAATAATCTCTTATTAGATATTTACAGAAAACCATATTTTATTGATTTCGTTCTCCCATTATGCACATCCTCATAAATATAAAATGGCTGCGTTCAATTCAATGATCCACAGAGAATTGAGTTTGCCCTTACCGGACAGTTAACCTGTTAACATTGTCAATGTGTGTACATAGGGCAATTTGGTAGGAATTTCACTATTAGATTAAAGAAGATCTGCGTATTTTCTACCATAAACAAATTGAAAAATCAACTGTTGCCAAATGTCTAACAGACGAGAATTATTCTTTTGTCCACGAATCATTGGAAATTCATAAAGCCCGCGCTAATATGGGAATTCCTTTAATTAACGACCAGATTGACTTAATGTGCACTCCAATTTTCAAATTGTGGTTGAAATTACCTTTTTTGATTATGGCATGATAAGTTGCCGAAATTAAACAAAGTTAAAAAAGCGTTTTCATTTATATTTATTCTTAATCATGTCATTGCATTGTAAATCAAACAATTTATACATGTTATCTTCCCTTTGAAAACATATCAACATGCGAAGTATATGACACATCAGTTGGCTCATCCAAGATCAGATCAGAGAAAACCACTTAAGATCTCTATTTTAACAGTTAATGTTATATTGCTACTGCAATTACGCTTGCTTTTATTATTTCTCAGTATCTAAATGTCGTTGGTGTAGACAGTATCAGAGGCAGAGTAGAGCTCTGTGGAACACCTGCAGAAATCGTACGCTTGTGTTTGATTAATTTTCTAACCAAACAAAATTCCTGTATTGGAGCAAGTCGTAGATGACGCTAATAATATATTCAGAAAATTAATTTTTGTAAATAATTCTATTATGTGACATTCTGTCAAATTTTTTAGAAATATTGAGACAGCAGTATTCTCTTCGATTCAACGAACTTTATGAAAATAAAAACATGCACCACGGTGGGCTATACACACTCTAAGGCGCCTAGGTTCGCTTCTAATTAGGTGATTGATGTCCTCCTGTGGTATCTCATTCCAAGCAATTACTAACGTATTTCGAAGTGTTTCTAGAGTCTGAGAGGGATGCTGCAAATTAAAGAGTCTTCGGCCCATGATATCCCACACATGCTCAATTGGAGATAAATCCGTTGACCTCGGTGGCCATGCAATAAATTAATTTCAGCTTGCTCTAAAAAGTTTATTGTGGCTCTTGTAATTTGTGGGTGAGCATTATCGTGCTGAAAAGTTGTATTTGGCAATGTCTGAAGATAGGGTAGGAGATGAGGTTCCAAAATCCAATAATTATGGATTTCTTATTTCACCACGTCGTCTTCTGACTCTGGCCCGGTCATCATGCATCCCTAAATAGAATCTAGATTCGTAATTAATAATCATTTCATTCCTGGTCCCCTTTTAATAATTCTCTACACCACTCGAACCGATTTAGTCGATGCTCAGCGGTTAAAGGAAGCACCCAGTATGGCCGAAATGAAAAAAAGGCTAAAAGTGCGAATCTGGCGGTAAACTGTTCGTATTGCAATGGGTCTTCCATGCTCTTCATAATACTGGTTTGCAATGGACCTGGTGATGGAGAAACGATCTCTTAAAGCCAACAGTCTCAAACGCCGATCTGCACGCTCTGTGGTTCTTCGATGTGGTCCTGTACCTCTAGCTCTTAGAGCTCGATCCTACCGATTCTCTTGATTTTGAAACGACAAGAAAAGTACGGTATTGATGTGTTTTTTTTTTTCGATAAATACACTTTTTCCAACGGTGCTCTCTCTGCAAAGTAACCATATGTACCGTCAATGACCTCTTTATTTGAGGCAAATGTCTTTCCAGACAGCGATTTTTTTCAGATTTGGGAATAGGAAAAAAGTCGTTGGGGAGACTAATTCGTAGCACAACTCATTCAAGTTGGTCACGACGATGCTGGATAAATGAGCTTTCTTCGGAGCTGCCTGCCCGGAAAAGTCCACTGCTTCGACTGTTCCTTAGTCTCCGTTATGTAGTGGTTGATCCAAGTCTAATCTACGGTTACAAAACGCATGAAGAAATCTCTTGGATTGCGTTAAACCAGACACTCCTCCGAAACGGTCACTCGTTTTTGTTTTTGCTCTGGTGTGAGTAAACGCGGTACCCATCGCGCAGAAAGCCTTTTCATTTTCAAAATGCGTTCTTCTAAGATACCTGTTGATAGCAGACCATCTCTTTCAGCTTCAATCGGCGATCGGATAACATCATTGTCGACCATTTCATCGTTGGTAGCGGTTTTTGGGTGTCCACGGCGTGCTTTGTCACTTGTGCTTGCAAAGCCACGTTTGAACTAGCTCACCCAGAAGCTGATAGTCGAAAATGATGGAGTAGATCCGCCATGAACCTCTAGCAAAATATTTCGAATTTCAGTGGCCGTTTTCTCAACCATCCAGAAGTGTTTTATCACTGCATGAAATTCGATTTTATCCATTTTTGCGAAACCGCCTGACTTGTACACGCACCCTTAAACAACAACTATTTAAATTTTGACAGTTGCTATAAAAATGATTGCCCTTGCCGACCATCGTGCGCCATCTGTTGCCGATTCCGGAAACATTTCAAGGCGCCCTCGTATCAAACGCAGAAAGTTGAAAATTTGCCAGTCTTTGAACCTTAGGTATTGTAAAAAATAACAACTAAAGCTTGCCATAAAACCGCACTCAGTAAAATTCAAATCGTTACTATGATTACAATTTGTGCACCAATAAATAAACAAACTTTCTCTGATATAGATGAATTTCTAATCATTTTTTCTTTTCATCAAGGTAATATATTTTTTTCCAAAATAAAATGATTTATACTGGGTGTATCATAACTTTGTGAAAATTTTTTGGAATAATTTAGGAGTGATGATGCAAGACCGCATTTAGATTTAGATAACAGTTTATATAGGCCGATTACTTGAATACGGAGATGCCGAAATATATGAATCAGTATTCATCTGCCTGATGAAGTCACTGTGTGTTTGAATAGAAAATGTTTGTATTGTTTTATGTATATATTTATTATAAATATATTAGCAGGAATAACGAAGCTAGTGAAGAATAAAGACTAAAGAATATTTTTTGTTGGCAAAGAAAAATAAAAAGTAAACAACAGCAATAAATGTTTCAAGAGCTGAAAAATCATCTTCTTTATATAGTTTAAAAATAAGATAATAAACAGTAATCAACAAGAATTTTGATAAGGCTAGTAATATCTACGAGCCTAGGGCAATTTTTTGCAATTTATCAACTTATAGTGTCTAATGTAGAACGTCTTTGGACCACCATTTGCAAGTTTAATGAGCTCCTCTAGCATAAGGTGTGAATAGTATATTAAAAATACTAAGTGAGATCAATCTCGTCGATTTTGTTTTCCTTTCTATTTTGAGAATAAGTTTTACCGAATCAGGAAGTCACTCAAAGGGTTTAGGCTTAAATATACATAGTATAGAAGTTTCATGAACGAATTTTAAATTAGGTCACAGATAAGAGAGTAATCTGGATTATGATAAATTGAGCCGTGCACAACAAAATATATTTAGTGTAGTCGGTAGGAAAGTCCAAAGAATTTTCTGAACGAATATCAGATCAACTCTACAGGCTCTTTTCAACAAACAAATATGACATTAATCGCCTGATCCGTATATACTTGTCAGCTCCTTCAGGCGTTTTGCTGATTTGCCAATCTTGTCTCCTGCATGGACTTTAATAATTTCTCCACCCCCTGCAAAAAACCCACCACCTACGGCATCTGCGCCGGAATCCATGCCTCAAATAAATGCACCACCCTCAAATATGCCCAATGCGGTGCCAATTACACCGCATTTTCATCTAAATATCCCATTAAACAAGACACTGCAAAGTCATTAACTGACGAAACTACCGCCCCTCTCTAATTTGTCTTTCTGAATTACCACACTACTCTAGAGGAGAAACTCATCCAAATCATCACAGCCACACTTTCTAAACTTTATCCGACTCAATCGACTGTCTTCCAAGAGAAATTCTCGGCTTTCAAGAAATCTTTCCTTGTCACTCTCCCGCTCTCCCTTTCACCCCACGACCAAATTCAATCCCAACAATAACAGCTTAAATTTTGCTACAATCAATATCAGAGGAGCCAGACGCAAAATCCTACAAATCAGCTCCCTCCTATCCGACCTTAATAAATCCATCCATTACCGGTAAGAAACCTTTCTCTCTCCATTCACTCGCTTTTCCAACCATGACTAATACATCCTCCGTGCTGACAACGGCTAACAGAGCGGCGGCTGTGCAATCATTCTTCATAAATTCATTCCCTTCCGACCACTTTTTAATTACCCTACTGATGATTTCAGCATCAAACTAACCTCTGTCCTAATCTCTTTTACCAAACACCCTTCAATCTCTGTTCACTCCATTTATATATCCCCTCCCCCTTCAAACTATTCAACTTTCTTTCCTCTCAATCCAGCACTATCATCCCAGGCAACTTCAATACTACTTCCTCCGCTTTTGTGGACAACGCTACCAACGGTCGCAAACTTGAAACCTCCTCTTCATCTCCCCCTTTTCCGTCTTCAATGCAACCTCCCTAGGTTCATAAACCATCAAAGTCACTCCATCATCGACGACATTTTGATCACCGACTATATTACTATATTGCCAATCACTTTGGCCCTTGCTTCATAGGCGACTCCATCAACAACTACCTTTTCCTCTTCTCCCCTTGCTCTCTTGTTAATCCTTCTTATCCCATTATCTTTCCTTTACCTTGACGCAGCCGTACTTAACATCACCTACACGATCCAACAGACAGACTAGACATTACACCAGAACGAATCACCTCCCTTTGGAAAGCTACCAAGGTCATAATGCTCCGCAAAAAATCCAACGACCTCTCTAACCCTTCCTGCTACCGCCTCAACTCTGCTCAACACCATGAGCAAATTACTTGAACTAATTATCATTTCCCAACTCCTTGACTCCTCCGAACATTATATACCTTATTAAAACGGCTTCCGCGGCGGACGCTCAGTACATGACTCCATATTTGCCTTTACTTCCTCCACCGTTCATTCTGGAAACTCCGACAAATTTACTTACTATCCTTCGATATTCAGAAGGCCTTCGATATCGTCTGACCCAAAAGCCTTATACTAAAACTCTACCGCATAAATACCCCTCTCACAATAATCTTGTTTTCAATCCAGTAGCCTAACTCGCTTGATTAGCAACTTCGCCACCCGTACATACTCTTGTAACCCGTTGGTATATACCAACCACTAATCGATTCTATCCCTGGGTTCAGCTATTAACAAATACCCCCTGGCTAGAAACTCCCGGTTGTCCTGCAATGAACAAGCGTTCGAATCGTTCGCTGTAGATGAGAGTTGTGTCATGGGTTCCTATCACCCGCCGAACCGAAGCCGTACCGTAAACGGAGTTGTACACCTCTGGTTCTGGTATAATAAGCGCTCCATTGGAGGTCGTATCCTGCTATCGACAAGCTTTCCGACCACCTGCTGCGAAGTCGTACCGTAAACGGAAAATTAACATACATTTCTCTCTTATAAGTAATTTATAGAGAGGATCCTAATCAGGACGGTTCAGAGAATCACCGTTTTAGTGGACCGTTTCATGGAATAGTACGTTGCCGCCATGCTGAGCCACGGAGAGGACCTTTAATTATTTTGATTTCCTGTTCATACATGTTTATCTCTATCTGTGTTTTGTAAATATATATATATTTATATTAATTGTTTGATTAACTATTGGACTTTATTGGTAAATTTAAATAAAAGAACCCGGCACCAGCAAAAGGTGTACTGCAGACAGTTTACATATCCTCCACCTATTTAAAACGTTACAATGGGCTCTGTACTATGTGAAAGCAAGTGATTGTAGTGCTCAAATAATTGTAAGTGATTACTGCTTTATTCCATCAGACTGACTGTTGAGCTATTCTGTCAGTTAATTAACAGATATTCAGACTGCATAATGTGTTCTTTGAAAATCTTAACCTATTCATTAAAGTACTGTATACGGTGTTTCTTTATTTGGCACCATATAGTTATAACACTCAAAACTCTTGGACTTTGACAGTGTTGATCTTCTACCATATAAGAAAAATAGTTAAGCATAAGCAGTACTGATTCACAAGCTGTGATCTCCACGAACGAGTGCTTGAGAAGCATCACTCCTGTTTTCTTTAAAAAGATCGGACGCCAAGTTCTTCTCTTTCAAATAGAATATCACATTTTAACTTTTTACACCTGGACGCATTTGTACCTTTATTTGTCGAAAAAATAATGTTAAAAGCTTTATAGATGAGCTTTATATCTGCCATTCTTCCAACGTCATATTAAGTGTTACTGATCTTACGTGAATCCTTTGGAAATCAAATCAAATCAATTAAGTAGAAAACAACATGTTCTTAAGAAGAAGTTATAGAAACTCTCGGAGTTGTGGACTGCTTCACAGTCAGTATTCTCAATCAATTTAAACTGCGAAGAAAATGTTTTATCCAAATAAAGTATATATTCACGTAATTCAAAAACCAAAACTAAAATGGAATTAATCAAAATGATACACTTTTCCGGGATCAAATCTAGAGGTGAGGTCACATTGTCAAATGTAATTTTTGAAAAAAGAAAAAAAATTTTTATAAACTCTTTTTAGCTATTTGTTAGGATATGTTAGCAGAGAAGTAAGTTCTTCCTGGAGCTCCTATTTTAAAGCATTTATATTTCTCGGAAATATTAATTTTTGATTTTAGTATGTTAAGTTTACCATTGGTACAGTCGTTTTTACACTTGCTTATTTGGTATCATATTAGATTGTTAATTGTGATACTTTTTCATTGTTAAAGAAGGTTTTCGATATATTTGACAAATTAACCAAAGCTTTCAAACCTGGAAAATAAAAATAATCACTAAACAATTGTTGTATACTAATAATTAATTTAGTATTTTAAATAAATAGTTCTAATAGTTACGATTAATTTTAAACATCTATTACTTTCAAAAGTTATGACCTACTCGAAATAAATATTTCCAAAAAAACGAATTGATTCTCCACTATCTATCTCTAAAAATCAATAGATATATCGATAAACTAATGAACCCAATACCAATATTTGCTCGTGATGAGCGATACCGTTTGGAAGTTTAAACGACACGCCTCTGTTTTAGGGCGAAACGTCTATGAGTCGGCCTGCGGTCTTATCTCGAACATATTAAACATTTCCTATGTGATACTGCAAGTGTGCGAAGCATGTATGCGGTGCTCGTTATTATATTTTATTTTGGCGTGGCGGAGTGCTTCCTCTATCATGAAGAAAATGTAAAAGCGTTCGTGGAAAGTGATTCTAAATATTATGGATATTCGGTTCTACTGCAAAAAGGGTCACCGTCCAAGTAAGTCAATTTTTAGTTATTTTGAAAAGCATCATACCTTCGTATTTTGTTTTTAAATGTAATACTAGGTAAATAGCGTTTGTATATATTTTTTAGAAAGTTGTGCCAAATTGTCTTGATCTTATTTATTTCACATATAATTAGACCCTATTCAAACCCAATATCAAAAAACAAAGTTTACAATAACTATATACACTAAATTCTAGATATAATTTTTTTAAATGTATTATTTCTATATAAATCGTAGTGTTTTGTTTCTTTTTCATTATATCTTGATTACAATTTTGGTAAATAAAAAAATTAAAAGTAAAATAATTAAATATTTCATCTAAAACATAATACTTATAGGGCTCATTTTTTTGTAATTCCATGTTTGAGTTTTATAAAAATGTAATAATTTAATATTACAATTTTGGACGTATAAAATAATTATCAAATTCAACACAATAACAGCTGGAATTGTATTTTCTAGAATAAGGCATAGTGTTTACTTTTTGCAGGTGACTCAGTGTGACTTGGACTTCATGATACAATACCTATTTATTTATTAACGGACGTTTTTTTTAAGACGGAAGTTCAATATTTGCTAAATGATTACGAACTAGAAAGGACATGTTTATCATCTGCCTTATACATACTGCGGTCGATAGTTGTTTGGCAAATTACCACAATCGTTCAATATTTCACTTGGAATATGTCTTAACATCTTCCTTTTATAATTGTCTTTGGTGGCACCGGATAATTTTTCGTTTAAAATCATTTTATGGCTTATATTATTATTTTCTTTTTAAAATATATAACTTTTTGCCAGTAGAGTTATTTCCATGCACCATTTGTATTGTTTACAGTAACATCAAAGAATGATAAACATTTCCTTCCCATTATTTGTAAAAAATTGTTGAGATAGGCCACAATGCGCCGATGAACTTAATTTTTGTAGCATCATTAAAACCCACTATATATCAATGGTGGCCGTAGTTCGCTTAGTGATGAATTTTGTAAAGGTCGTGCAAAATTGGTTGTTATTTTAGAAAAGATTGATGGTGTACGGTAACTATTATTGCAAGATCGCTCTTTGGCATTATAATATTAAGGCATCCTTAAGGATTAGTGAAACTAGCAAACATTACATATTTCATGAATAAAAAAAGTTATTCTCGTTGAAACCCCATAATTTAATAATTGCTAAAAAAGGCTCGTGTCTGTTGTTTGAAATAAATCCTCAGAAAATACGATTACGGTGCATCAAAATACGTCGAATTACGGATATATGCGTATGAGCTCCAAAGTAAACAGCAGTCGATTCGATAGGTCTTTCAAGATGAGCTAAATCCAACAAAAGTAATTCGCACACGAAGCACTTCGAAACAAATGGTCGCCATTATTTTGGGAATAACTGGACATGTGGCTACTGTACGAATGTAAGACGGTTAATTCTTAATGATCTACAACTCTTTATTTCATTGTCATTATTTTCGGAAAAATAAAGGAAACCAACAGCCGAAAATATACTAATTACCACAAGAACAATGCGAGCTCCAAATAACGGCTCAAACAAATTTCTGTGAATTGACCGAATTGATCCGTTGTAGAGTCTTGATTTAGCACCCGATAACTAATTTTGTTCCAGAAAATCAAAAATAAATTACGAAGTCAACGCTTGAAGAATCGTTCGATACGTTGAAGATATTTTGAATTTACCTTAATTGGAGTGGAAATTTCTAAGCACTAATGAATAATTGCTTAGTTATTTTTTTAATCAATAAATTGTTTAGAACATTTTAACACTGGCATATAAATAAAAATATAATCGTTACCGTTATCTCAGTTGTGCATTGCTACAAATACGATATATTCTAGGAGGTACTTCGATAACCCGAAATCGTAGACCGCAATACCCACACACAATTTGTGGTAATATTCCTAAATTTACTTTTAACAATTCGCATTAATTGACAAATTGGTAACCATTATTTTACAGACATGTTACATTCCAAGTAATATATTGGAGATTTGCATTAGTCATTATGCGGCAAAAAAACACATAGGTGATTCATTGTTTATAAAGATAGTGGAGTAATTCAATATCGACATATAAGGCGACGTTATTGGTTTACAGATACTGAAGTGAAATTAAAGTTGATTTAAATATAATCTACGAACATTCTTACAATGGTAAGAAACAAATTTGAATAATTTTTTGGATTCTGATTTTCATTGAGCAAGTGAATAAGAGACATTTCCAAAACTCTAGAAAACAAAACAATACAAACATACATCTCTAATTGTAAATCCTATTATTAATCTGAATTTTACCTTTAATTAATATGGAAGTATTTTGTATCATAATAGGAACACTAAAATTATTAAATATCATAGTAACAGCCGACACCGAAAGGTAAAAGGTATTTATAATTTTAAAAAAAATATAGTAACGTACGCATATTCAATAATATGGTCTTCAAAAAATTGACCTAGAAAAGCCAGAAATGTCAAAAATATTACTTTAGTGACTAGAGTTACCTAATGGATATTATATCAGCTGCAAAGTACAATGGGTTGAGTGTAAGAACACCTCAAACTTTAGGTTATTTCTCTTAAAGAAATAAAAGATAATAATTATTTTTGATATATACATCCAGAATTTATATCTATCCCTAAATGGTACCAATACTTCGTTTACAGTGATGTACTCTGAACTCTTATGATTATCCTAACAATTTCTTATAAATTTATTAAAAGAAAGCCAATTCTTTCGTTTCGGGTAATAGAATCAAAACTAAAAGAAACGTTTCACAGGCACAACTGCTCTAATAATTGATTCGAAAACACGAAAGTTCTCGTTTTTCAGTTCATTTAGACTCAAATGGTTAGTATAGAAGTGCGTTTGCCTCTGTATCTGAAGGAGTGTTTAGTAATTTTAGCATTTGTTTATATCAAAATGATCTCCAATATGTCATCCGCAAATAACAATTTCCAAGCATCATATGGTGTACAAGGATGTACATTCCAAGTTGGACCTCCTATTCCTGGAAAGTATGTGATTATATTGCGTACAGGAGTTCGAAGACGATTTTTCTTTATATTGCGACCTTTTGTATAGGCATTCTTGAAACCTGCTGTTAGGATTCCTCATTGACCATTGTAACATCTTAGCTAATATAGTGTGGATTTCATCCTGAAAATATTCAAACACATCTAGAGTACTTCATCGGGACGTGTACACTTTATTTTTGACATAGGCCTACAAGAAAGAATCACAAACGTGTAAATCTGGCGATTTAGGGGCCAGGGAACGTTACTGAATTTGGAGGCCACACATCACGAATTGATGTGATTTGTTGTAACCTGGTTCCTCCGGATAATGGATGCCACATTCTTTTTAAAAACCCTTGTTATTCTACATCACCTTGCATTATGATTCATTAGAAAAAATCCACAAAGTGACTTACGTATAGTATAACGGTTGGAGTAATAATAATATAACTAATTAATTCATAACATTTTCTTGATCTTATAAGTTTTTTGTATTTAAAAATTAATTTAGTGTTGGAGATTTTATATTCTTTAGCAAGACATTTTCACTTTCGTTATATTTTCTCACCTCATTTTTTCTCATTGCCTTCTTACTTATTAATAGTTGCTCTCACAAAATTTCTGTCTGTCTCTACTGAAATGTTTGCTACTTTTCATGCTAAATACGTATTTGAGAAAGTGAGCCTATGCTATAACTTTTTCAATGTGTCAATTGATAACAATGTTATGGTTTCGAATGTAGAAAATCGGTGTCATCTTTAAGGACCCTATATTACTTAACTCATATCATCATAATCGATTTTACAGTTTTCTCGTACCGAATTACCATTTATCATTTTTCTAGTTTAATCTGTTTGGTCTGTTATATTGTAACTGTCCTTTAATACAAATAACTTTAAAGACATCATAAGCCAAAATGAAATATCCTAATGAAATTAACGAAGTATACTAATTCTTAGCCAATTTTTTATTGGCATATGATGTCTGAATCAATTAGATCACAACTTGTTGGATTGTAAGAGTGTAGTGAAAATGTTTATAATTAAATAAAACACTAGTTTGGCACTTTTTTCACTAGGTTTATTTATCGTTAGATGTTGTCAGTTTGCTATTGGTAATGGTCACTTTGTGACCGAAATATTGTATACATCTAGTGATAAATATACCAAGGAAAACTTGTAATAACATTAGGCTATATTTGTGTCATTCACCATAGCAATCAATTTAATTTTAAAACCAATTAATTTTAGTTGGTTACTACTGTGAACGGATGCTCGTACAATATGGTAATATCTTCCGCAAGTATAGAAACTTCCATTTTTTCTTGATTTATATTACGGTGCTCAGCTTCCATGTCTTCAAAAATATTGTTTTTATTTTAATTTATTTCTTATTGCTTATTTGTATGTTGACTTTCAGTTCTTGTAATTGTCACTGTCACAAATAAGGCTTGGCATAAAAATGGAGTTTTTGTATGAATTACACTGTTTGAAACATTATTCCTAATGTAACTTATATTTCGTGTTAATCGAAATACGTTTTTAAAAAGATTTATTTTAATTATAATTATTAATAACAATTAATTAATACAATGATTATACGTGTGCACGGGTTGAGGAACAAGTCTAGACTAACTTAACATTAATATGAATCGCGGAGCTGGAGATTCTGCATCAGCGTTCTGGGAGCTGACACCTAAGCATTTATTATTATAAAGGGTAGATTAGAGGTGGTGACATAACTTGTAAGACATCTCTAATGTGAACTCTGCAGTAATGTATTGTCGATTCAGCCAATTACATAAGGATCATATTATATTCGAAAGAAATAATATTACAATTAATAGTTTATAATGGCAGTTTGGCGGAAATTTCTTTGATCTTTTATATTTATTTGCGAATCATCTCAATAAATCTTTATCTCGGCCCTGAAGGTCAACCCTGGAGGGATACCAATCATTTGCTTATCAACTTCGAATCTATACATACATTAATAACCGGTATCTTACATTTACAGATGTATGCTTTGAATCAACTCGACACATTATTATCTTGGTCTTGAAGGTATAATTTTTTATATTAAATCATCAGTGCTATACTCCCGCGCATGTTTTTTAGAAACATTCTATTCTGTTATAGCGGTAGATGTCTTCTTTTAAACAGTTTATAAATTTCAGGAAATGTTGTCTTAGTTAGCAACCTTTTTCTACAAGTTGTTCAAGAGCTAAATTCCTACATCTTAAGCTTATATATTAATTAAAATACAAAGCATATAAAATAATAGTAGATATTTCACTTTAATTGCTAAACGAAATAATTGTATTAGTCCTAATAATAGTAGAATATATTTATTATATGGTATTATACAACACCTTTGAACGCATATGGAAAAGCTTTACTTCATCATTAAATAATCTTCCAATTTTGGTAATTATGTTTCTATGACATGCAAAAAATATAGCAATACGGTTGTCAAAAACTTATAGTATTAAAGCCTATGGAATATAATACCACTACGTGTAGTCATTCTACATAAAACAATTTGATTAATGTGATTGATTCTGCATTCGATAAACTTAGTTAACTGTTTTAGTTTATGATCGAAACTATAGTCACAGTTAATAAATAACTATTGTGGTAAAGCAAAGTTAAAAGTGTTTTATTTAATTTTTAATCAAAATGTACCATCAAGTAAACGCCGACAACATTCAAGAATTCAAAAATGTTATGGCGACTAGACATGACAACAAAATCAAAACAAGCAAAATAAATAAGAATAAAAAATAAAAAAAGAAGTAGAATCCAAACAGCTATTATCAAACGCCCCTTGATAACACAACCTTCAATTCGAAAGCAGCAGCAATGGTGAAAAGTGGGATTAATCCGCAAGTTCGACAATGGGTGAACAAGATGCTCAGTAGCCGGGCTGTAACAATTACCCTATATGGAAAAAACAGTAGAAGCGGTAGTCGCTGGCGGGTGCCCACAGGGAGGTGTTCTTTTGCCGCTCCTGTGGTGTCTCGTCATGGACGACCTTCTTTTGCTACTCGAAAACCAAGGCATCTTTGCACTAGGGTATGCAGATGACCTCACCATTCTAGTAAGCAGGAAGTTTGGGACCAGTGTATCAAATTGATGCAGAGGGCACTAAGTACCGTAAAAAGATGGTGTAAGAATGAAGAGTTAACTATAAACCAGGCTAAAACGGCGATCGCCCCCTTCATTAAGAGACGAAAAACCGATGACATAAAATCACTACGCACGTATGAAAGTCCCAATCAAAAATGAAGTAAAATATTTTGGTGCCATACTTGATACCAGATTGAACTTCAACTTCTACCTGGAGAGCATCAGCAAAAGGGCCATGAAAGAACTTTTTGCGACCAGGAAAATGATAGGACGCACATGGGGACTGAGACCTATAGTGACATACGCGGCGATCGTTTGAGGAGAAAAGACCCAAACTAAAAGTGCAACGTAAAACTTGAAAGAGTGCAAAGACAGGCCTATCTGCTTATTACTGGGGCTATACGTACAATATCCACAGCAGCCATGGAACACATACTATCGCTACCACCACTACATCTACATATTATTATGAACACACTTTAAATGCGGGGTTATCAAGATCAGCAACATTTAAAGTACTACAAGAAGAAGGAAACCTAAAAATGAGTTTCGATTTCACTAAAATTGTACACCCATCCCGCAGATTCAACATAATTATACTATAGCAGAGTGAATGGACAAATGGAATATACCCGGAAATGAGTAAAGGAACCATCTGGTACACAGACGATGGCAAAAATACTAAAGGAGCCAAAGCTGATATCTATGGGGGTACAACCAGTGCAAACAATTCTCGGTTGCTCTGGGAAAACATGCCTTCATCTTTCAGGCCGAAATAGCCGCCATTGACGGGTGTGTTCATTATGTATTGGAGTCGAGACATAACAAAGGACCAATTACAAAACTTCCAGAGGCGCACAAAAGAACCATGGAGACCGCAGTGCAGAGATGCTAAGCGATACCACCTCATGAGGAAAAAAACAACTAATCTAATATATTAGCTTGAACAAGTTATTCTACTATATGGAACTTGCAAAGTACGTAATCGTATTTAGTTTTTTTTTTCTGCACCTGTAAAGTAAACATATATTTGGCATAAGAAACAATTCTACAGAAAAAAGAAAATAATGGCTACATTGTATTTGTCGCTGGATTTATTTGTCTAATGTTGGAATAATCTTTTCTTCCCCAAAGTATTAATTGCAAAGCGTCGTAAGAGTGTTTTGAATTGTCCACAGTGTGTTATATCTGTGTAGTATCCGTATAACAACTGCAATTTGATTAACAACCTGTATGATCTCCATGGTACTCTGTCTACTTTAATGGCGATCATATAACTGTTTTGAAGTCGGTTTTAGATGATATTAATATTGAATATTGTTTTTATTTACTAAATGTACATTTTTAGTACTATTGATAATTAACATTTAGAGTACAATGTACTCATTATCAATATCTAAATGTAATTTATCTATTGATAATAAATAAATGTACATCTAGGAAATAAAAACAACTTGTGAATTAAGTTTTAGTGTTTGAATACAGTTTTACTATAATAATCTCCACGTGATTCAAGAAATATAATTTCTGTAATAGTTGTGATTTTGCAAAAACTTCTCCAAAGTAACCACAATTGTTCGCTCTGTTTTCTCAGTTAATTCGTAAGAATAAATAGATTTAAAAAATGTATAAAATGTATAGTTATCGGGAATTGACATTAATGAACAATCAGATTTTGAATAATTTTTGTTTGTGTTTTAAAAACAATCTTGAATTGAAATACAATTTTTTAGATGAGTAACAGAAACATATTGAATATAACGTTGATTTTACATGGCTTGTCCATCAGGCCAATAAAAATTCCTTATTATTAATTGAATATTTTGGTGAAATATTAAAAATTAAGTTTATTTGTATAAAATTACAAACTGTTTATTTTATTGAGTTGGAGTTAAAATAAAGCCGTTACTTATTTGTTCATTATTCTTGCAAAAGTCAGTTATCTATACGTGAAAATAAACTGTTCTCATCATTATTATCACCAAAATTTATCTTAACAAACATTGTAATTTTGTGATCCTGTTTTCAATTTTTAGTGAGCCCAATAAAATTAATATGGCGGGTAGTAATAATAATCATGCAATAAACCCCTTTCTGACTTATTTAAAAGTGATATGTATATATAATATAATCTATCGATAATGATCTAACATGGGAGGAAAGACAAATCCAGAGAGAAATTAGAAATATTGCAAGAGAGGAAAGAGCAAAAGGAAAATGGGCAAAAGTGGGATATTGTAAATTAACTATAGATAAGCAGATATACAGGGTGGACCATTTAATGTGTTTTCAGAAAATATCTCCGAAACAAGAAACTTTAAAAAAAATGACCCAAACAAAAACTGATTGTATCGAAGGGGGCCATAATAACATAATATTGTTTTTTTCATAGATGGCGCTGTTGTCGCTAAATCGAGGTCAACTTAGTTTTTTTAAATGGAAACCCCTACTTTTTATTAAAAAATAAAATTCCTTGTTAAAAAATGAGAAGAATTCACTCAGCTCACTTTTTCGTCAGAGTGATAGATGGAGCTGTAATCGCGAAAAGAAGTTGTTGCATTTGGACGCTTGCGTATTCGAATTTCGCGCGCATATGTGTGTGTGTGTGTGTGTGTGTGTGTGTGTGTGCGCGCGCACCCGCGAACATGCGCGTCTAAAATCACCAATAATGTACGTTACATTAATTTGTTATTTTTGAAAAAGAATATGAAATCATCTCTAGAGCAGGTGCTCAAAATGATGGCCGTTCATCTCGAGACATTTTGCGATCCTTGTTTGAAACGATCTCTGAACTTCTCGTAGGGTGTCTCTGTTGATGTTCGCACAAGCATTGCGAATACGCTCCTTCATGTTATCAGGCGTCGTCGGTATGTCGGCATAGCATTTGTCCTTCAGCAATCCCCACAGGAAAAAGTCCGGCGCTGTCAAGTCCGGCGAACGTGCCGGCCAAGGCACCGGACCTCCACGACCAATCCACTTGTTCGGAAATTGGCGGTTCAAAATATCTCGGACGACACGCGCAAAATGTGCAGGGCAGCCATCGTGCTGATACCACAGTCTCAATCAGGTCAGCAGAGGGACGTCTTCGAGTAAAGCAGGAATATGAGCCGTCAGAATTTCACCGTGTTTTTCAGCATTCAGATTTCCGTCGATGAAGTAAGGGCCAATGACGTGATCTCCCAGAACTCCGCACCAAACGTTGACGCTCCACGGTCGTTGATGGTCCACTTGTCGGATCCAATGTGGATTCTCCTCCGTCCAATAATGCATGTTATGCCGGTTGATTTGGCCACGATTCGTGAACCTTGCTTCATCCGAGAATAGGATCATGGAAACGAAGTTCCGGTTGTTGCGTATTTGCTGCTGAGCCCAATTGCAGAACTGCACTCGATGTTGGAAGTCGTCGCCATGAAGTTCTTGATGCAACGATACGTGGTAAGGATGAAATTTATGTTGATGAAGAACTCGCAAAACACTCGTTTTGGAGATGCCTGAACTCCGTGCCAGTTGACGAGAACTTATGTGGGGGTTGACTGCAACTGCAGCTAAAATATCAACTTCGGCGTTCTCCTGGGTTACGGTGCGTCTTCGATGTCTGGTTCGTTTTAGGCTGCCAGTATCCACAAATGAGTTGACGATCCGAAGAAAAGTCATGTGACTCGGATGATCTCGATCAGGATACCTCTCCGCGTACAAGCCACACGCATCAAGTGCATTGCGTCTAGCTTCACCATACACGAAAATCATGTCGACCTTTTCCACGATAGTATACTTCACCATTTTAACGTCATGTTTTGACAACATAAGGACACTTATTTGAATCGTTCACAAGACGGCAGACGTCACACACACACACATGCGCGCGAAGTTCGATACGCAAGCGTCCAAATGCAACAACTTCTTTTCGCGATTACAGCTCCAGCTATCACTCTGACGAAAAAGTGAGCTGAATGAATTCTTCTCATTTTTTAACAAGGAATTTTATTTTTTAATAAAAAGTAGGGGTTTCCATTTAAAAAAACTAAGTTGACCACGATTTAGCGACAACAGCGCCATCTATGAAAAAAACAATATTATGTTATTATGGCCCCCTTCGATACAATCATTTTTTGTTTGGGTCATTTTTTTTAAAAGTTTCTTGTTTCGGAGATATTTTCTGAAAACACATTAAATGGTCCACCCTGTATGTATGGGATAAAAATGAAAATGGAGTTGTCCTAAAAGGAGGTCCAAAAAACGAATAACCACGAGAAATACAAACAATGTACAAGATGAGACGAATAGACACAATAATGGTATGATTGAAAATGCACAGGATTTAAGCAATGAATACAACAATAAAAAAGGAAGCAAAAAACTAGTTAAAAAGAAAATACAAACTAAACGTAACAAAATAAATGAAAAGAACACTGACATAAACATACGTAACACAAAAAGAGAAAATATAATGATAGGAATATGAAACGTAAAGGGAATAAAAGGAAAAGAAGAAGAACTAAGATAGGAGATGAAAAAAAAATAAAATACAAATAATGGGGATTACAGAAACAAAGAAAAAAGGAACAGGCATAAAAACCATTGAAGAAGGATATAAAATGATATGGACAGGAGTAGCGAAATTCACCTTCGCACAATCTGGAGTGGGGATGATGACAAACAAGGAAAAAGCAAACAACATAGCAGATATAAAATATGTAAACGATAGAATACTAGTAACTAAAATAAAAATAAACGAAGAAGAATATGCAATCATAACAATATATGCCCCATGTGATAATGCAAGAGCAGAAGAAAAAGATAATTTCTTCATCATATTACAAAATGAAATTGACGAAATAAGACACAATAATATAATAATAATGGGCGATTTTAACGGAAGAGTAGGAAACCAAAATGAAGGAATGGAACTATGCCTAGGGACAGAAGGGGAAAATACAAGGAATGACAGTGAAAAAAGAATAATAAAGCTATGTATAGAAAACGAAATGATAATCACAAATTCAAAGTTCAGGAAAAAAGACAATCACAAAGATACTAGAGAAATACACAGCAGTAAGTAAAAATATATGGAAGGAAGTAAAAGATGTATCAGTAAAAAGAGGAGCAGAACTGAGCAGCAATCACTACCTAGTAAGAATGACTTTAACTGCAAGAAAGAAACTTATAATAAACCCAAAAGGAAAGATAATTAAAGAAAAATTAAATGCATATAAACTAAAAGAAGAAAACATAAGAACAATATACCACAAAAAACTAGACGAAAACCGTAAAACAAGAGACAATAAGGAGATCATAGAAACAAGATGGGAAAGTTTCAAAAACAGGGTAAAGCAAGCAGCACGAGTAGCCTGCAGAATAACAAAAATTGGGAACTATGAAAGAAAAATGACAGCATGGTGGAATAAGGAAATACAAATAGGAGTCAATAATAAGAAAAACAAATGGACGAAATATTTAAATAAGAGAGACACAAAATCATATGAGGAATACAAGGAAGAAAGACAAAAAGTAAAACACTGGTAAAAGAAAGCAAAAGCAGAAAATGGGAAGAATTAGGGCACAATCTAGCAAAGGCATACAAAGATAACCAAAAACTATTCTATGGAGCAATAAAACAAATGAGAAATCCTAAAGCCAAAACATTGAAGAATATAAAAGATAAAAAAGGAAATATGCTAACTAAAGAAGAGGATACAATGAACAGATGAAGAGAACATTTTGAGGATATGTTACAAGGAGACAAGAGAGAGGAAGAGAATGGAAAGGAACAGAAGGCAATGATAAGAGAAACGAAAGTAAAAGATATAACAATTGATGAACTTAAGGAAGCTTGTAAACATATAAGAAACGGAAAAGCATGCGAACACGACGGGATAGCCGGAGAAATGATAAAATACCTAGACGAAAAAGGAAGACAGGAACTACTAGAACTCATGAACTATATAATGAGAAAAAATAAGACACCTAGAGATTGGAGAATAGGGATTATTATACCGATACATAAAGCGGGGGACAGCAAAGATTGCAAAAATTATGGGGGCATAACAATTATGAGCACAGTTGAGAAAATATATGCATACATAATATTAATGAGACTCACAGCACAAATAGATGGAAACTTGGGGGACACGCAAAGTGGTTTTAGAAAAAATAGAGGTACACAAGACCACATATTTACCATAAGACAAATATGCGAAAAAGCATTAAGAACTAGAAGAAAAATCCACTTATGTTTCATAGACATGGAAAAGGCCTTCGATAGGATAAAACGGAAAGACGTATGGGACATGCTAGAAAAAAAGGGGTACAGAAAGAAATAATAGAAAATATAAAAAGCTTATATGACGACACGGAGTGCTACATATGTACAAACAACGAACAATCAGAAAATTCAAATATAATGCAGGACTGAAACAAGGATGCATACTAAGTGCTACACTATTTAATGGCGTACTAGACGAGGCAGCTAAGCGATGCAAGAAGAAATTGAAGTACTATAAAGTAGGGATGTGGAATATGGAGGAAATTCAACTTACAGAGCTGAGTTATGCAGACGATATGTTATTACTCGCGGAAACCGAAGAGGATTTACAACAAAACGTAGCAACAATAAACGAACAGTTAGTAAAAGCAAATATGAACATAAACATACAGAAAACAAAAACAATGATAATAGGAGGAGTAAACGGAGAAAAACACGACATCAAAATAAATGGGATACAATTAGAACAAGTGAAGAAATACAAATATCTAGGAACCATAATAAACAACGAGGGAAGCCTGGAAGGTGAAATAAATGAACGAATTAAAAAAACAGGTAGGCTATTTAATACAATAAAGTATGATATACTAGGAAAAAAAGAAATAACGGAGAGGACTAAAGTAGAAGTAATTAAGAGGATTATGAAACCCATATTGACATATGGAAGCGAATCATGGACAACAACGAAGGCCCAAATGAGCAGAATAACAGCCATGGAAATGAGATTCCTGAGAAAAATAAAAAATAAAACAAAGCTGGACAGGATAAGAAATGACACATATAGAGAAGAACTTAACATAGAACCGGTAGAGTCAACTATACAGCAGAGCCAGTTAAGATGGCTAGAACATGTAACAAGGATGGGACAACAAAGAAGTATATGAAGCCAGCGAACGAGGAAAGAGAAAAAGAGGGAGACCCAGAAAATCTTGGAAGGAAGAAGTAAGAAAAGCAGCCGAAATACGAGGGATTCGATGGGATGAGATAAAAACACTAACCAGAAACAAAAAAGAATGGAAAGAAAAACGGAAAAACTAACAAAATAATTAAAAGTAACAATTATGACTTTATAAATATACATGTAATGTAATTTAAATTTAAACGCCGACACTGAAAGGTAAACGGTATTTAGAATAAAAAATAAAAAAAATAATATAATCTAATACCCATTTACCATAAAGCTGTTGGTTGTTTCCTATTTCTTCCACTTTTCCCTATTTTCCAATATTTTTTTGCTTCCATTCATTTTATTTCTCACTTTTCTATTGCTCTTGTCATCATTTGATCCCATGAGAGTCTGGGTCTGTCTCGTTTCTTTTTTTCTTGTGTTTTTACTCCCCATACTCTTTTCACTTGTCGTGCTTTTTCCATTATCTATAGATGTCCCCACCAGTGCAACTGCCTTTCTTCTATAAAGTCTAGTGTAGACTGTATTCCTAGGTCGTTTCTTATTTCTGTGTTCTTCAATCTATCTCTTTTGGTCACTCTCTGTATCTTCTTAGATATTTCATTTCAGCTGCTTGTATCCTACTTTCCTGTCTCTTGGTCCACGATTCATATTCATAGGTGAGCACCGGTCTATATATTGACTTGAATATCTTTGTTTTAGTGCTTTTTGATATTTGTCGTTGGTTTATGCATCCATCTCGTAACATGTGGTATATTTTTTATGCTTTTCCTATTCTTGTATTTATTTCCGGTTCCTGTGTTCTTTTGCGCGTTTGTATTGTTCTTGTAGATTTCCTTAATTATTTCTATTCACTCTATTTTTGATTAATGCCTCCCATATTTTTTTTCTTGGTATTTTATCGAAGACTTTAATTAGGTCAATAAAAGCTAGGTATACTCTTCTTTTCTCCTGTAACATCTTTTGTGTCAGTTGTCTTACCATGAATATGTGGTCCTGGATACTTCTTCCTGTTCTGAATCCACTTTGTGCTGCTTCTAGTGTTTTCTCCATTACTGTTCTTATTCGTTTGTCTAATATCTGTTCTAGTATTTTCATGTTAGTGCATAGTAATGTTATACCTCTATAGTTGTCACATTTTTTCTGTCTCCTTTTTTGTGTATTGGTACAATTAGCGCCCTCTGCCAGTCTTTGGGTATGTGCTGTACTTTTCCTATTAATTAATTAATGTTTCCCATTATCTCCATTAGATCTTATACATTTAGATTTTTGCTGTCATCTTCATTTTGTTCATTCTCATTTTCGTAATTTCCTTCTAATATTTCCTGTAATAGCTCCTAGAAATATTTTTTCCATATCTTCATGATTCATTCCTCTTCATTAATTATATCCCCATTTGTGCTCTTAATATAGTTTGGCTCTTGTGATTTATTTACCCTTAATGTCTTCATTGCTTTGTAGAACAATTTCTGATTTCCCTTGCTATCTTGTTCTAGTTTTTTCCCAAAGTTCTTCCATTGTTTCTTCTTTGACGCTGTTACTAGTTATTTCGTTCTCCCTCTTTCAACTTTGAACAATATTTACTTAGAATTTATCAGCAGTTTTATTCTGAAGTTGTCACATTGATAGTTTACAATGCTCAGAGCAAGACAACACACAATATAATAACTTCGGAGTTTGATAGGGGTCGAATTATCGGCATGAAAGAAGCAGGTTTATCTCTCTGAGACGAATGGCCAGACAGAACCGATTTCAAACAACTAGGTGTGTTGCCATAGAATGGGTAAGAGTTGCAAATCGCCAGATTTCAATGGTGACCATTTTCTATTCTTACCGTCCATTTAGACGTCTTCCACTAACCCCACCTTAGAAAGCTATTCCTCTGGCTTGGTGTAAAGACCTTTAGAGTTATGGGTGAAATCAGTTTGGAACAAAAATCACCTTTGGTGTTTATTCCAGCTATATTAAACGCTCGTCGAGACATACATTGATAAAAGAGGTGTTAAATACCATTATTAGCATTTTTATTCTAGTAGGTGACTTTTACTTACCTCACATAAAATTTGTGTCAAAGGAGGAGGGTGGTGGATTTCTACTAACCAACTCAACGATAGCTTCGATTTTTTTTCTAACGATATCAGGGCCTAATAATACCGAATCACCGGTTTAATGATTAACCTTTGCTATGCTAATTTAGCTGATCTGCTGGTCAACCTATGTGATCCAAAATATGTAATATGATTGTTATTTGTTTCTTAATTTTAGGTTAGTCGTAGGATCACCCATGGAACCTGTGACTGGGAGTATATACGTCAATAATATTGAATCTGGCAGCAAAGTGAAATTCTCACCAACATACGTAGAAAGTAAGAACAGATACATCTTCATAATTCGCATATATTATTATGTTTCGTTATAGATGAACTTCCTAAGGATTATTTATTTGGGGCGGCCATGGATGGGGGTACAACTGTTGGAGAATCTATAATAGTAAGATTATTTTATTTATCGCTTAAATATATAACATTAAATTACGTGTGTAACAAAGTGAGTGTTTTAAATTATTTTGAAATTTTAAAATGAGAACTGTTACTAAGAGCAATAACATTATATTCTTGTGTGATTGAAGTAATGTTATATTTTTATATTATATTAATTATATACAAATAAATAATAGAATTAAATAGTATTATTTCTAATATTGTAGCTCCAATGGCAGTGAAGATAAAGCTTTTGTTTGAATAACTATTATATATAAATATTTATTTTGTTTCATGTAATAAATTATGAATAATAATTGAGATTTTTGAATTATGAAAATTGTATTGTTAATATTATTTATGAGGTACACCAAATTAAGAATATTAAAAATTATAATTAAAATCTCTGATTTTAAAGATAAAAAGATTTCTTTAAATATTAAACATTTTTAAATTATTGTCAAATATCTGTCAACAAATTCAAACAAGATACTCGTTATCATATTTGCATTAACAAAAATATCTTTTTGCTAAAAATAAGGATGTCTGTTATCATGAGATAAATGCAACTGCAATGCCGCAATTAATGGTGATAAAAAGTCATCCAACTTGTGGTACATTATAATATACAATTGATAAAATTTTTGACGAGATGATATTTGGAGTAAATTATTGTTATATTTTAATAATAGTCGGATAATAGAAATTAATAATGAAATTCATATTTAAGTATTTAATTCTCATTAGGTTAAATTTAGATTTGGATTTACTGTATTGGTATTTATACATAAAATTTATTAAAATTTATTAAAATAAAACTATTGTGTAAAATATAATTAGGAAACTTAAAAAACAATTCTATAAATATCATATTCCACTGTTAACCTTTGTTTAAATAACTTTATACAGCAGTTATATCGAAACATTAAATTGAACATAGACAGGATTTCAAAATGATATGAAAAGAAAATATAGGAAATTAATCTATATTACAAGAAATTGAAAAAATCACCATGTTTTAACTACAAATAATTATTGTATAATGTTAGTAACGTGTAGACATAATTAAATAAATAAATAAAGTGAATTATAAATTGATGAGTTTGAAATTCATACTAACTATAATATTTTGGGATGAGGTAATAATATACTTATCGCTAGTTGTTTGCGGATTATCTCGGTAAAATTGTACCAGGTTAAAAAGTGGCGAAACGGTTAATTCGGTTTGCTCGCCAAGGAGAGTTACTCACGGATTTCTGATCTGATTAAAAATTTCCAATTACTTCAGGAGATCAAACATAGTGCCCTAGTTGCAATTATGCAAGATTTTGAGTTTATTTATATATGAAAATTGATATTTGCGTTCTAATAAATCATCTAAAGTCTTGATTAAGACGAAATGCACAAGAATGTTTTGTAAATTGAATTGATACACTTCATTATGTTTGACATTACATACACGCTATTCCTTCCCGAACAATAGTTCTCATAAACATTGATTTTATCTTTTGCATTAAATAATGTTTGTTAATTTTCTGGGGGCTTAAAGGTACCTGATAATTCTGATCGCGAAAAATATATATATTTTTTTTATTGTACGGCATTAGTAAATTGAATAGCTATAAAGGCTAATCAAAGAAGTACCTTCCACCGATTTTAATTTTTGAATTTGCCTAGAGAGACTATCTTTTGTTTTTTTCTAATGTATGTAAACGATTAATTAAGATGATAAAGAGTGAGAATGTGATGAGAGTAGTTACACAAATACAAAAAATACAAATACAGGTAACGATCACAACATTAATTCTTTATAGTAACACGACGTTTTTCCGTGTATGTTCTTTGACTTTCATTTTAAATAATTTCATGTTATCAATGTTCCTCAGGCCTCCTGGCAGTTCATTATATTGTATAACACCATCTACTAATAATCCTTGTTTGAGAATAATTATTTCATTCTGAATAACATGAATGTCGCTTTTTCGTCTAGTTAAATATTTATGTACATGTTGGTTTTTTTTTAGTTTTACATTAGATTTACTTGAACCTATAATTATTTCATGTATAAACTTAATTCTTTCGAAGTAAATTTTTTGTCTAATATTTAGTTCTGGTATTATTTTATATCGTTGGTGTTTTTTTGTCCAAATTATATATTAGTTTGATGCACTTGTTTTTTTGTCTTTGCATGGTATTAGTGTTTTTGTTAGATGTACCTCCCCAAATTGCGCATAAGTAATTTATTTTTGAAGTGAATAGGGTGTTATATATACTATATATATTCGCTATTTTTTCCAATGTAGATAAGTGGAATAAAAGATTAATTTAAATTGGATGTTCTAGGAAATAATCAAGCTCTTGTAGCTTGAGAACTGGAGAAAGATCGATGTATCAGTGAAATGTGTGTCGATGTAGAGTGAAATGTGTGATTTAAAGAAAAGGGATTTGTATAGTATATTCAATTTTCTAGTTATTGTGAATTAAAGTTAAATCCAAAAAGTTTTGTTGTTATTTTAGATTATAATTTATAATTCATTTGATGGCGATAAAATGTCGAAACTTGAGTCGAGTTGTTTAGATTTATGTCACTGTATCTACACATTTTGTAACATTTTTGCAATAATGATTTGTTGCTAAAACAGTGATTTTTTAGTGTACGAAAGAAAAATTTTACAATTCACGGAATATTAGAAAATTTCAAAACATTTTTCGAATATTTTCAAAACTCAAGAAAAGGTAAACTGCCAGGGACAGTAAATGATACAATTCATTTAAACTTTAACATTCCCCTTTTCTAATTAATGATATTATAAACTATTGATTGTTGCATTCTAGTAGAAACATCTTTTCTCGTAACGATATTATTAGAAAAATCATTCCTAATTAAAACATGGCAATTAACCATCATATGTTGATTACAGCCTTCTTCCATTAATTGCCGGGTTATTTGAATTTCTTTTAAAATAAAATATTTTTAAACCCTCCTATTCTATTCCCCAAAATCAACTTAGTATCCTACTCTTCCTATTTTCAACAATACATGATGAATATCACATCTTTAGACCGTTTTCTCATGAGATGGTATTGATTAGCTATCCTGCACTGCGGTCTCCATTGTCCTTTCGTGCTTCTCTGGATGTTTTACTTCCTGTGTACTCATGTGTCTTCTGTGAAGTCCAGGAGTTTATGCCAGGGGATGCTCTTTAGCTGTTCTATGGGAAGCACATGTTTCCCGAATTTCACCGTACGTTCTCGTTTATATATTAGATTAGATTAGATGTTGTATGGGTGGCACCAGCGCCTATTCCACCGCGACCTTTCCATGTCTATTGTGAATCCCTGTTTATCTCAGATGACTACCTCTAGCTTTGCCTCTTTGATTAGTCCCATTAGCCCTGCCAGAGGGGCTTGGGTATAAGTCTCCGCGCTTGGGTTTGTAGTGCCTAGCTTTTGATATCTAATCTTTGCTAGACCCTCGCAGTGGCATAGGATGTGGAACGAGTCCTCTTCTTCCTGTAGGCAGAATCTGCATGATGCTTCTTCCACCAGACCTATTTTGCTCATATGTTTGTTGAGCTTGCAGTGTCCCGTTATCAGGCCTACTATTGTATTGACCATTTTCCTGTCTTGGTTTAGGAGTTCGGTCGTGAATTTTGGCGATTGTTTCTTAAGGAACTGTTTCGCCTGTCTCTGTCCTGGTGAGTTCGTCCACCAGGTATGGGCCTGTGTCTCCACCCATTTTTTTTATGGATCGTTTGACTGCGGTTTTGGAGATTCCGCAAGAGGGTTCCGGGCCAATTACTGCTTTTGACGAGCCTTGTTTGGCCAATTCGTCTGCTATGTCATTCCCCGGATGTCCTCCGTGTCCTGGGACCCATGTGATTGTTACTTTTTTGTGACAGCCAAGTTGGTTAAGAGCGCGTATACAGTCCCACACTAGCTTAGATTCGACCTGCGTGGAGCTTAGTGCTCTTAGTAGCGCCTGGCTGTCGGAGAATATAGCAATTGACATACTTTTGGTGTCTTGTCTTGCTATTTCTCTTGTGCAGTGGTGAAGAGCTATCGCCTCTGCTTGGAACACCGTGGTGTCCTTGGTGAGACTGACAGAAATCTTTGTCTCGGGTTTTGTGCCGTATATACCTGCTCCTACCCCTTTGTCGGTCTTTGAGCCGTCCATAAACCAGCATGATTCTGCTTTGGTAGGTTGGCCTTCGACCCAGTCCTCTCTTTGTGGGATTAGAACCCTGTATTTCTTTTCGAAATTGTATTTTTTCACCATGGCATCGCTAGGCATTGCTGTAATCGCGTTAGCCTTCAGCTCGTCTTCTAGCCATTGGTGCGTTTTTCCGTGTGATCGGATTATGGGCGCTGTCCTTGCATCAGTCTGTGTGATACGGACCTGGCTTCTCCTTGAATGAAGATGTGTAGTGGTGGTATGTTCAATATGGCTTCTAGGGCTGCTGTTGGGGTGGTGCTTAGGGCTCCTGTTGTACTGAGACATGCCAGTCTTTGTGTACTGCTCAGGAGTCCTATCGCCCCCTTTTGCTTTGTTCTAGTCCACCACACCACTGCTCCATAGGCTATCATGGTCTTATCACCCTGGTGTAGAGCCATAGAGTCAATTTAGGGTTTAGTCCCCAATTTTTCCCGCACATTCTGCGACACCTGCCCAATGATATTGTTGCTTTTTTGGTGGCTTTTGTTATGTGTGGTCTCCATGTCATTTTGGCGTCAAAGGTTACTCCCAGGTACATTGGCAAAGGCTTGACGGGACTCCTTTCCTTTTTTGTGCCTCCACGAGAGAGTTTGTTGTGACGTTGTTAAACGCCTCTTCTATATCCAGAAATGTGGCCATGGCTATATCTTTGTCTTCCATTGACTTTGTGATGAGCCTTTTTAGGTCGTCCAGCGCCGATTCCGTTGACTTACCCGGCTGATATGCATATTGCCTGTTGTTGAGGGGATCTTTTAACAGTATCTCGCCCCTTATGTACCTATCAATCAGTCTTTCCATTGTTTTTAGTAAGAATGAAGATAGGCTGATAGGTCTGTATGACTTTGGCGTTAGGTCAGCTATTCTGCCTACCTTCGGCAGGTAGATTACCCTTACGCTTTGCCATGATTTTGGTATATATCTCCATGCCAGGCAGGCTTTGAAGATTTTTGACAGGTGCGGCACCAATTCCTCTATGCCCATTTGTAACAGAATGGGATAAATCCCATCCGGTCCCGCGGACTTGTAAGGTTGGAACCTGCTGATGGCCCATTTAATTTTAGTGGGTCTTGTGACCTCAGTGGCTAATCTCCAGTCCTTTCGGTCGGGCCTTTTAGGTCTTTGGCTGGGATTGTCTGGCTTGTTGTGTTCTGCCAGAATTATTGAGGCTGGAAAGTGGACTTTTAATAGTTCCTTGAGACGGTTCTTGCAGGAGGGCTATATCTATGCCTCCTTTGTTGAACCTCCTACACAGCGTTGCCGATGCGGCTTTTGCGTGTTGAAGGTTCACCTGCAGGATTTTTATTCCTCTTCCGCTATTGAAGAGGAGGGACATCTTCAGGCTCTTCCTCCGTGGTCTTGTCCTCCTCCAATGGAACCGCTTCCCCCTTGGCCGATGGCCTTAAGAGGGGACTGATCCCGCTGGCGGAGGGTTGACCTTTGGGAGAGGCTTGCCCTGGTTCCACGTTCTCCCCGGCCTCGCTGGTGCCTTGGGTCTCCGCTGGTTTCTCAAGGGTAGTGGCCTCCGGAATCTGCCTTGGTTTACTCCCTTCCGTTGTCCTACTATTCTCCTTGATACGCAGCCGAAGCCTACCGTATCCGAAGAATGGGTAGAGGTCCAATTTAGATAACTCCTCTTTGGACTCTTTATCAATGGAGAATGTCCATATCACACCTTTAGCCTCCGGGGTTTTCCCCCATACAGTCCACAGGTGTGTGTTTAGGCCCCGGTTCCCGATTCTCAATCGTTTCAGGATCCTGTCGGCCTCCAGTCTGTCCTTCCCCTCATCCGGGACGTATACCGTGCACACCCATGGCTTGGGAATCTCGTCCCCCTTCAACACCCTGAGAGACGCTCCCTCCCATGGTGTCAGGATTGGGACTGTCTCCCTTAGCCATTGTGCGCTGGCCTCCTCAGCGCAGGTTATCATTAGATATCCCGGTCTCTGTGTGCACTTCGTGAAGCGGACTTGTGGGCCTTGCTCCGGTATGTCCTCGTATGGCTTCTTGGACTGCCTTCAGCTTGTCCTTGTCGAGCTGGGTTTCTGGGAACCCCTGGCACGCTATGGCAACCTTGACCGATGTTACGGCCTCCGTGAAGGTTGACCCGTCCCTTTTGGTCTTTTTCGTCTGCCTAGGCGTGCTGCTATTCGATCTGGTCCTCTTCGTGGGTCCTTTTTCGGATTTATGAGCACCCGCGGACATTGTTTGCCCTTGGGGTGCCTTCTTTGTTTGTGCCCCGGGCCTTGTTTGTTCTTGGGGTTTTTCCTGGCCCTTGCGTGCCTGGCTGGCGGTGAAGTTAGCCTTGATCACGGCTCTTTTGGCCTGGATGTAATCTCGGCTTTCCTTCACCAGTTTCGCCACTTTCGCTTTAGTGACGCCTGAAACCCCTGCCTTCCGAATTTCATCGTCTGACATGAGGTCTACCTCCTCTAAGGCACTTATACGTAGTGCCTTTCCGGCCCTTTGGCCTTGACGAGGTTCTTGTGTAGAGGTACCCTGCCCTTTGGCTTGGGTGGCCTCTTTGCTGGCCTCGTAGGAGGTCCCTGGCCCAGTAGCCTTGGAAGCCTCCTGGCCTATGTTTTTTTGTTTTTCTTGGTTTTTTTTCATTTTTGTTCCCACGAGAAGCTAGGGAAATATTCGGTCGGCCTGATCAGAGCCCCGCATGACCAGGTACGGCTAGATACAGGGGGGTTTCGCCTGGTGCCCCCCTGGGAAAGTTCGAGACCGCACTTACCCCTGCGGCCATTCAGCTCTCAGCACTTTGCCTTTCACCTTATTACTTTCCCTATACACGTAGTATATAGGGGGAGTATTGTTTTCGTGATTTTTTTTTGAAAATTTTTTTTTGCGGAAATATCCGTTTTGGGCCTCCCTAAGTCCATTGCACTAATTTCTGGAAATTTTTTTTGTGTGTCTGTGTGTCTGTGTGTCTGTCTGTGGGCGCTGTATCTCAAAAACGAAAGATCCTATTGAGATGAAACTTTAAAGTTAAGGTTTTATCGTTAAAAACTGGAACTGAAAAGCTTTTGGTAAACATTCATAGACCGGAAGTGGATGTTTACTCGAGGCGTTTTTTTGTTTTTTTGTAATATTTTTCTAAATATGAAAAATTTTAAAAAACGGTTCAAACAAAAGTTAAAGGGAATAATAAACTCAACAAGTTTTATTTGAACATATTTTTCATAAAATTCTCAACTTTTAAGAAAAAAAATAAAAATTGAAAATTTTGATATTTTTTGCCAATTGCTAATAAACTATAAGAGTTACATAAAATGTATATAACAAATAATTGTAGAGAATTCAAAAGTACACATATTATGAAGAATAACATTTTTGCGTAAACCTCATAGTTTTTGAGAAAAATATAGGGAAAGTACTATGATGGCCACATCACCATTTGCTTGGGGTTTGGGTTACTCTTCGTTTCCCTTCTCACTTACGATCATTGAGGGTACTTATCCCTTGCACCACGTAAAGGTGGTAACCTTCGCTCGGGTCGTTTATATATGCTTCGTATGTACACAGAAGATGTTGGGGAGTTTCCTCTTCTTCCAGACACCCACGGCATAGGGGGCTCTTCTCAATTCCCATCCTATGTTTGTGCTTAGTCAGGTCACAGTGCCCAGTGACTAGTCCTGAGATTTTTTTTTAACCTGCTCAGTCTTGATAGTATCAGCATGCTGTCAGGTACTAAATCATCTAGGATTAGTCTTGTATGCCTCATTTTGGTTACGCCATGCCTTTTTGTGCTCCTCTGCTAGCTTGCGTCGGATTATTTCCTTTCCGGTTTCATGGGGTACACCGAAAGGTTCAGGTCCAATGAATTCATCTGCTTTCCAAACGTGAATTGTTTGCTCCGGTTGCACCCTCCATAGATACAGCTCCGGTTCCTTTAGTATTTTTGGCCCCCTCTTTTTACCTTACCAGATGGTTCCTGTACCCGTTGCCGGGTATGTTCCATTTGTCCTATCACTCCGTTGTGGTATGATTGTTTTGTATCTGCGGGATGGGTGTACGATTTTAATGAAATAGGACCTCATTTTTAGGGTCTCTTCTTCTTGTAGTACTTTAAATTATTCAGTTATTTATTGAATTGTAATATGTAAAACATTATATGCTAATACACCAATAAAATCTTTATTTATATTTATTTAAAATGTTACTGGTCTTGATGACCCCACATTTAAAGTGTGTTCATTTATGTACATCCTATAGGCTGCCTGTCTAGCTTCTATCATAACATATAAATGTAGTGGTGCTAGAGATAATATGTGTTTCATGGCTGCTGTGGGCGTTGTCCTCATTGTCCCAGTTATCAGCAGACATGCCTGACTTTGCACTCTTTCAAGTTTGACTGCTGTGCTTTTAGTTTGGGTCCTTGCTCCGCAAACGAGCGCCGCTTAACACACCGTTCTACCACTTTTCTGCTCGCAAAAAGTCCTCTCATGGCCCTTTTGCTGATACTCTTCAGCTGCAAGTTGAGTTCAATCTGGTATCAAGTATGAACCCTAAATATTTTACTTAGTTTTTGATTGGGACTCGTTTCATACATACGTAGGGATTGTATGTCGTTGGTTTTTCGTCTCATAGTGAAGGGGATGATCGCCGTTTTGACCGGGTTTACAGTTAACCCTTCAATCCTGCACCTTCTTTCTACGGTACTTAGTGTCCTCTGCATCATATTTGATATAGCGGTCCTATACTTCCGCTTACTAGAATGGTCAGGTCATCTGAATACCTTAGTCATCATTATTTCAGTAAAATTGTATATCGTTGCACATAGTTAAAATTTTGTCAATGCAACAAATTTTGTTTCCATGAATTGTTATATTTTTCTTATTTTAATGAAATTATTACATATAACTTTGTATAAAAAGGTTTTATATTAATTTGCATCTGATTTTCTTATCTTCAATAATTAACTAACCTCCAGTTACGTGAGTAATAACTTTCGCCAGCAGTACATGCTTCATTCTTTATTCTCTCTTTCTCTTATTCTCAATTTCTTCCTCTAAGCTATTACCAGAGCGATCACCACATTCAGTAGTAAGTAATCTTAGGTTGCTATCCAATAGATCCACATGTCCCATATGCCTTATAATTATATAAGTACAATCAACTTTAATGTTTGATTGAGGATACTAATGTCATATTCATTGTCCTTCCAGATAACAAATGAAACATCCAAGCTATTAATTTCTGCAACAATTTCATGACTTGTTTCACGATTAGTATCTCTCAAAGATGATTCTGTGGTCATTTACAATTACTTACCCTATTTCTTCGTATAGTACTCAAGGGATAAATTCTCTCTTTTACCACCAGACCAATATTGTAAAATAGTATTGCATTTTTCTCATTATTACATCACGCAAATTCTGAAAATTCAACCATTACGAAATTTTAAACCAAGTGTTCAAGTGATTTATTTACCTTATTTTTTACTTTTACTTCAAAGTTCAACAAAAAAGTTGTAATGCATTGTAGTAGAAAATATTGTATGAATTTATTTTATGATAATTACTTTCCAAAATAAACCAAAAAATTTAACCATATGCTCAAATTGCTCAGCCATTGCTTTTCTTTGCTTAATTCGTATTTATAGTGCTCTACTAGTTCATCAAAATGCTTTTGGTAAAATTAACCTATCCTTTACTTTCAGGTATGTAAACCTAAGTATGTAATACATCGTATAATTTCGGGTGAATTACATTACTTCGCAAATGGAGGATGTTATGTTTTTCCAAATATTAATGATACGGAAGCTTATCAAGCAATTTATCCAAACTCTGCATTTAGTAAGTATTAGTATCTAAAAATAAATATCTCCATAATCAACACAATCCTATATTTAAGTATAAATGCTTAGTTATTAATCAATGAATTATTTTGAAATCTTTGTAATCTTATCATTCTCTTTAATTGCTAATTTAAATAGATTTAAAGCAGAATAATTATACAATATGATTCCTTAATATGCTATTTTTAATAAAACAAAATTTAAATTGTAATCAATAAATATCTGGTGTTTTACATCATTTAAAATACATCCTAGTAGAATTGTGCGAACATTGTAAGAAATAACTAAGATCCCTATTAGTTAAAAAATAATAGGTTTATAATCAATATTCCGACAACTGCACTGAGGAGTTGTGATACAGCGAAACACATGTCTGCAGATAGCTATTATATAATACATTTCGTGACGCGGATAATAGCACTGCTAAATGTATTTTCAGCTATGTAGCGATAATTAACAGTTATATAATTCAATGCCTGGGACTGCTTAAGTTCGCGCAGTACTAATTTATTAGCTGATTGTCCTTTAAGCGGTGAAATGATTAATGAAATTAATCATTAACAATTTTTGACAATATTAGTGTAAGAACATCTTAAACAAACATAAGTATTGAATTTAAATTCGATGGGGTAACTTGTTAAGTTATTTTCCATTGCTTGGCACGTGTTCGATCATTCCTGATCATTGTAACTAACTAATTGTAATTAGTTTTGTACTTTGAAAATGATTAGAAACGAAACACGTGTCAAGCAACTGAAAATATTTATTTATATTTATATTTATTTATATTTCGCTTTACAAAATCCTGTTTATATAAAAATTATAAACTATACATTAATAATTACTAAAATTTAGGTTACAGGACTTCTTCTGCTTCAGATGACAGAATTCTCAGTCAGCGAAGTATTTTTGCTGTACTAGCAATATTTTGGCCATTGCTGGCGTATTTTTGCCCATTTTTTTGGAGCTATTTTTTGATATATTATTGTCATTTGACACTTTGAATATTATGGAAATTAACAAGTGTTTTACCCCATCGAATTTACATATCTATTTCCATTAAGAGTGTAGCTCTACCAGTATCAATTATATTGCATTTAAACCAATTACAATAAATTACACCTTTAATTAAACCCCCAACATAATCATAACTTTGTTCTGCTTAAATAATTTCAGATGAGCAGGTATGGAATCAAACGTATTTTTTGGCATTTGGACAAGCTGGCTTTTCCGTCAGATATTTAGACAATTATGTAAGTACCATACAATACTACTGAATTAAATTAACACTGTATTCAAAAAAAATATTCCGTTTACAGAAAGAATTTATTGTTGGATCACCAGGACTTTTAAATTGGGCAGGTAGGTAATCAAAATTTTCGTTGCTAAAATTTATATTTTTACTTGCATAAAATATGAACGTTTATAGTAAAGTTTGCTCAACAGTAATTTAAGTCATTTTAATAAAGTAGGTAACATTTTAATGCCTATCACCTAATGTAGACAACATTTTCACAGTTTTGTGGCAAACGAAGGAATTGCGAAGTATTTTATTGAATCAATATGCATATATATGCATATGGTCGTTTGTCTAGCTACTGGAGCAAAGTTCCTCGACAGGGACTGGTTCAGTCAGACAAGATTGTATTTTCGAAGGTGTGGCTATTGTGCCGAGCTATAGGACTGGAGTCAACATGTTGAGGCGAGCAGGTTTTTGGAGTTGTCCTCCATTTTTGTGTCTACCAGTGGCTTCAACTGTAAGGCATGAAGAGTAGATGTGTAGTCGAAAAGTGTTATATTTTTCTCTGTGTTGGTGCGATCGCCTCGATGGAGTGGCCAGAACTCTTTCTAAGGCCTCTTTTGCGGATGGCCTATAGGAGCTACAGGTCTTCAGAGTGAGTGCTCAAGCGTAAAAAGTCTTATAGAAAAGATTGAATTTTCTAGAGTATGGTCTTCAAATGTAGCGGCAATTGATATTGGATCCGTCAGGTCTAGATCTCAACTTCGAGTTGAATTGATCCTTCTTTCGGCTCAGCAAGTGGATTGTGGGCGTTATTGGCGTAGACATTTCTTTCATATTGTTTCTCAGCAGCGACGCTGTGAGTGTGTTACATCCTCTTGGCGTATGCGCATGCGCCATCGCTGCTTCAGTTTACGTATCGCGTATACCAGCTATTTACATCTCTGTACTTTATCTCTTTTGAACGTTTGTAACTACTACACCAATATTCGTTACAGAAATCGTTGTTTCTTAGGGTAACACCTTTTTTTTGTGTTCCAGAGGTGTATGCATATGTGTGTGTATGTGTTTGTGTGAGTGTATATGTGTTTTTTTTTCGTCCTCCCGCGAAAACGCCGTTAGGCATTACTTAGCGGGGGACGGACTGGCCAACAGGCGCTCTCCCGTTTGGCTATCAGCCCTGATCTACATTGGACGCTGTCCTTCCTCTGTTTCTTAGCCTGGCGGAGCTTTCGGATGACCACGGATGCGAAGGTGGACATCGCATCCCATATGGTCTCGCTGGCCAACATCTCACCGACAGTTCCTGTTAGGGGCTCCGTTGTAGGATCTCCCGCTCCTCCGCGAAGCATGCGCAGTGGCAAAGCATATGCTCCGCATCCTCCCGGATCGGTTGGCAGATTGGGCACGAGGCGTCATCGTCCAAGCCAAATCGGCGCAGGTACGCCCTCAAGGCGCCATGATCTGTCAGGAACTGCGAGAGGTAGTGGTCTACTTCCCCATGGCGCAGTACTGCTTGGCCCCATGCCTCCATCGTCTCCCAGCAATGGCCTGTCGCGCAATGTCCACAACGACGTCGATGCCATCGACGGTGGACCTGGCTTTACGAAAGCCGTATTGTCTAGTTGACAGGCCTCGGATTCCGTCGGCGGATTTCTCCAACTGGTTGCAGATGATCCTCTCGAGCACCTTACCTGCTTTGCCCAATAAGCAGATCGGGCTTGGAGTCTTCAAATCCCCAAACCTGCGGTAGGCTTTGAGCAGCGCCTCTTCCATGATCGCTGGCGCTTCGGGATGATAGTTAGTCGGCAGATCCTCTGTGTAGACGAGGTCCGATTGGTCTGTAAACAAACTTGTCACTATCCTATCTAAGAAAACTGGGTAGGGTGGTAAAGCCGTCGTCGAGCATTTCAGCTTCTACATGACTGTTCTGTAAGGCCGTCCCCACGTATTCGTGTCGACTTACTGTTCTTAATTGCTCTCTTCAGGGTCGCTCGCGCTTCATAGTGTCAGAGCATCAGAGTATCGTGGTTCTCACAGCCCCGCGCACGCTGTGCAAGCCGTCGGGAGCGGTGGCACACCCTCCGGAGTTCGGCAATTTTCTGGTTCCACCAGTAGACCGGTGCACGGCAGTGACCTCCCCTGCTTGTCATCATGGTCGCGTCGCAGGCGCCGTTTACTAGTGGCATGAGCTGCAATTTAGAGGATTAGGCCTGGTTGGTGATCACTATAGGTATAGTGGTCGCTGACCTGCCAAGACGTGACTCGAGGAGAAAGGCTCTCTCTGGAAAAAGTCACATCTATGATTGAGAAATTACCGTTTCGGGTGAACGTCGGAGTTGATCCGGTGTTCAAGAAGGCTTTTTCCAGGGACGCCGCGAAGTCCAACAGGGCTTCACATTTCCTGATAGTCTTTCTGCTGCCCCATTCAGTTGCCCACGTGTTAAAGTCGCCGGCGATGACATAGAGTCGTTGTTCTCTCGCGTCCTCGGCCAAGTCGTTCAAGAAGTTCGGGAACTCGCTCAGTTGGAGAATTGGGGGGGCGTAGATGCTGTAAATGTATATATCCTTCACTCGTACCCAGGCAAATCCGGCTTTCGGAGCCTTCGGCGTTTTCTGAATGAAAGGTTGGCTGCTCACCCAGCCAGCTGACCGACTCAAGCGTTTATATGTGTGTGAGTATGCATGTGTGTGTGCATGTACTCCCAAATGGCTGTGCACGTCAGCCACCCCTGCGTGACTGAGGGTAACACTTACAGTAATGGATTCTTACATGGACAACCTGTCTCGCCTTTGTTCTTTAGAGGTTGTTCTATTTGTTAATGTAGTTCATACTTATTTGGCAGTGACATTTAATATGAATTCGTACTGATCGAGGCATATTTACCGGTGTGACCAGAACTTCGTGGGTTGTTTGATGCTTCTTATGCAAGTAATTACATTCATTTTCTAGTAGTTTCATGATTAGTGTAGCGATTTTCATTATTTCTAAATAAGGTATAAGAATTGTGTTTTTATCGTATATTTTTCTTTTTCCACATTCCTTGTGGTTTTTAGATTTTTGGTCTTCTTAGGTCATACACCAGATGCGTATCTCTCTAAAATGTCTAGGTCGTTTTTGCTTGTTCTAGGAAGTTTGAGTTGATAAAGATTTTAATCTTTGATGATAACATTCTTTTCGGTTACAAATAGAGAAAGAAAAACTGTGTTTCTTCTATCTTTTTCTATTATGAATTGTCGGTACGTTTCAGCAAATCGTAATTAGCAAGTAAAATGTTAATATATAGAGTGTCTATATCTATTATCGTAAATAAATTGGTTACGTGAAGATCAAATTAACTTGATGAATAAAGCACTTAAAAGAGTGAAGAAAGGTTATTAGTGCTTTATTGGTCAAATTTAGTATCAACAGATATCCGAATAACGACTTTCTTCTTTTGGTGTTCGGTTTCAGCAGTTGTAACACTGAAAATCGTTTTATTACCGTCTCTCATTTTCATTGTTGAGACCCAAAATGGACCACGGCTACTGTTGATAGGAAAACAATACATCCAAATTTTTACAAACTTTTATATAGAATATGTTAGATTTGTTTTCTATACATTAGTAATAACAAATAAATTGTAATTTTAGGTGGGGCCATAAAAATTTTGGAAAGGGAAGTCGTTTTACCTCCTCAAAGTAGATCCATTAAACCTGGAGACGATTCGAGGAGGAGGAAAGCAAAACTGAGAAGATCTGAAAAGGAATATTTCGAGTTTTCGTACGAACGTTTAAATCAATTAAAGGATAATTATCTAAAAGAGTATGATTATGCAGGTATATTCAAATATATTATGTACTGAATTAATGAATGTATGTTATAATTATTATTTTGTATTTTTTAATGTTAATAACAGGTGTAGTAAAAGAAATCCAATAATTTTTACATTAGATGGCTTCAGTTATCTATATCTTGAGTTGTATAGGTCCGATCTGGTTTCACTAGATAACGTTAGAAAGATGATATTTTGCACAAAAAAAACATTTGAGACAGTTTTGTTCAAAGATGAACATTAGAAAAGAAAAATTACTCTATTTTTTACTGCTTCTCTTCGATAAGGACGAAAAAGAGCCAGGAGGCTAGAAATGTGAATCGGAAGGCCAATTGTCGAAAATATCGATAAAATCATTGTCGATGACCTAAGAGGTAAAATTGTGCAAAAAAAACCATGGAACCATTTGAATAAGACTGGATACAAAAAGAAGCTCGATGTATGGACTTAATGCAAAAACTTAATGGACAGAATTTCCATCTGCGAATCGCTGCTGAATCGCAACAAAATCGCCCTATTCCTGAAGCGACTGGTGACTGATGATGAAAAGTGGATCACTTATGACACCGTCAAGCAAAATCGGTCGGGGTCGAATAGCGATGAGCCGGTGGAAACAGTGATCAAGAAAGGTTTTGCTGTGTGTTTGGTGGGATTGGTAGGGAATTATCTACTATAAGCTGCTACCATATGGTAAAACTCTTAACTCGGAACTGCACTGTCAACAATTGGACCGTCTGAAGGAAGAAATCGCCCAGAAGCGGCCAGCTATGATCAATAGGAGAGGAATTGTGTTCCATCAGGACAACGCCAGATCACACACATTGATAGTGACTCGCCAGAAGTTTCGGGAGCTTGGTAGGGAGGTCCTTATGCACCTACCTTATAGTTCGGACCTGGCACAAAGTGACTGTCTATTTTTTTGCCAATAGGAACGAGGGCTTCCATGAGAAAGGCATAATGAAATTACCTTCAAAATAGCAACAAACTATCGAACAAAACGGCGCATATTTAACCTAATTCATTCTAACTATGGCAATTAAAACCTTCAAATTCAAGAAAAAAATAATGGATTTCTTTTTACTACACCTTATACTACGTGGTTGGTTTTTTGAAAAAGTTTTCATTGATAAAATAGTTTCAGTTTAACATTTACATTTATACAAATGCGATGGGTAAAACCATTATTATTCTATGAGATTGAAAAACAATTATGCTAAAATACAAAATGTTTTGTAATTAGACCAGCAATCTAATTATTAAAGATAATAATTATTAATTTTAGGGTACAGCGTAGCTTATGGAGAACTTATAAGAGGATCGAAATTTTTCATAATTGGAACACCCAGATCACATGATCTAAGAGGAGCGGTAAGGCTTTGTGTATTAATTTTTGAATGTGCTTTATCAATCTATAATATATATTATGTAAAAACAAATCTAAGAAGGATTTTTTTAAATATTACATTAGTGTACATTATTAGATCATTAGTACTTGATATTTCATGGTATAATCACTAAATTAAACCACTTTATATGTTGCTACCATATAAATTCTTGATAATGACCTTCAAAGGTCGAAACTGCAATCGTGTTTTAATTTAGAGTTTATATAACTTTATTTATTAGATTAATCACCATTTATATTTATTTTAATTTAAAAGGTATTTTATATCAACACCAAAGAAAATCAAGTGGCGGGAACACTTTTGGGCTCAGAAAATATTGGATCATATTTTGGAAGTTCGATTTGTGTCATGGATATTAACGGTGATGGTTTGGATGACTTGCTTGTGGGGGCACCAATGCAGAAAGATAGACTGTACGATGAAGGGGCTGTATATCAGTACATCAATGGTCAAAAGGTATGGTTAGATACATTTAAAAAATATTTGAAGTTGCTTTGATTTATTTTAGGCTGATCTGACTTTGCTGAGCACTGTATCTCCTTCAAAGATCGGAAGCCGTTTCGGCACCGCCATGACGAATTTAGGCAAGGCGACGTTGGATAGTTTTGATTGTAAGTAGACTTATAACTTATATTTTTCAATAATTCCATAACTAGTTAAACATTATTTTTTTAAAATATAATAAAGTAATAAAAATAAAATCTACTTCTTATGGTTTAGAATTGAATATCCTTAGAATGGTAAAATGATAGGTATGATAGAGAGTGAACAGCGGTGTTTTTTGAGGCAGGGGTGGAAAAATCGACTCCGGGTTACATACTGCTTCAGGAAACGAATAGAGAAAGTGAGGCGATAAAGATTGTGGCTGGGTATGATATGAAAGTAAGTGGACTCGAGGAGGAAAGGCTAGTGAGGGGGGTATGGAGGTTAAAGGGTGGACGCAGGAGAGGGCAGATGGAGAATAACGAGGAAGGGGATGTATGAAAGAGTGGGGTTATCGGAGGTGATAGAGAATGGTTGGAGAGAGAATGTGGCAGGATTGGTACACGAGAATGTGAAAGAGGTGGAGAGACAAGAGAGGCAGGAACAGATAAGAAAGAGTGAATACAATGAAGGATATGAGGGGTGACAAATACATGGGAGCAGGCCAAGATATCTGGAGGGGGACAAACTGAGTTGCGGGTCAGACGAGAGACGAAGAAAGAGATGGATGGGTGAAAGATACGGGGAATGTGTGTTATGTAAGGAAGGGAAGGACTTGGGTACATTTGCCAGAGCAATATAGGGGAATAGATGTGATATGGGTGGAAAGGTGTAGACGAGTAGTGAAATGGATGAGAGAAGATGGGGCCAGGGTAAATATCCTGAGAAGATTGGGAAAAGGAGAAGAGAAGGGAAGAGGAGTGAAGGAAGGGAGAAAGAAATGCATTATAATGTATTATAAATATAAAGAAAGTGATTGTTAGTTTATTTCAATGCAGGAAGAGAGAAAAGGTTATTTCGAAAATCAGAACCAATCAAATCAATAGACCTCTTATTGAACTTCTAAAGTGGGAAGAAAAATAGTTTAATTACGTTTATAGAGAGAATTATAAAAAAAAAACACTATCCTGAAAGCAATTAAAAGTTAACTTCAATAAAAATTGAAAATAAACAAGATATAAATCAATAATTTCAATTTTAAATAACAATTGACAAGTGTCAACTTATAAAATCTTAGAAGAATTCATAACAGCAAAATATAAACAATTAGAGACAGTGAAAGACAAATGCTCAATTCTAGTGATTTAAGTGCGGTTAAAAAATTAAAAGTACTTCATACGAAAACAGTCAATAAAAATGCGAGCACTGAATCTACAGATGTAATATACTTGCAAATATGAGTACAGCTGACAGAGTTTCTATAGTTCAAGACAAACGTTTGTGTGTCAAATGTTTAGGTAAGAAATCACTCAGCACTTTAATAAAGCGTCTAACTATGGAAGATGTAACAAAAAACACCACATCTCGTTGCATATACAACCAGAGAAGAATTTGAATTTAGTGCTGTTAGTAATAATCAAATAGCTTCTGGGGCAGTCAATACTACTTAAACTTCTTCTTGGACAAATTACTAAAGTAATACTCACGCAGGTCATTGAATTTGATGAGTGAAATATTCCATTGGAAGTTGAGCTTGGCGATTCAGAGTTCTGCACTCCCTGAGAGGTCGACGGTTGTATCCCGAATGGTTTAATCTCTTTTTTCAATGTCATTAAGAAAGAGCAATAGATCACCAATTTTGAAAAATAAATATTAAAATCAGAAAGGAGTTTCTCTTGCACCTGTAGATGAGAGATGCGAATGTTATTTCATACATAATACATTACTTAAATCAGAAGGACTATTCCTGGTAGCGCTTCCCTTTGAGCACAAACCTTTACGTCTAGGAAACTCCAGTGAATCACATAAATCAAGATTTCTCTCACATAAGAGTCGTCTTTGAAGGTTATCTGAAATCTATAACGAATAATATAATTTTAAGCTTAATTATGATATATGGGGACATGTACATAAAACAATTGGTGACGCAAATAAAGGATACTACCTGCAAATTCAGAATCGTGTTCAACATGTGCTTCGTTAGATGACGACGAATTAATGGTCGGTCCACCTCTACAGAATGATCCCTTTTCTAAAATTATGAAAATGTGATGTTGGAAATATGTTATGAATGCTGATATCGCAAAATTGTATTATTAGGTAACTATGTGCTCAAAGGATCAAAAATATTAACAGATATGGTGAAGGGATAGCTTACATTTGCAGATGTGCTGCACATTTGGCTATTCCCCCTCTCTGTGAACTTGCCCAACCAAGTATCTAATCGGCAGACAAAGATACTTGACAAACTTGTGGCTTTCAGCTTAAACATTGGACTATAATCCTAATGTGTTTATGTACTGACTGTGATAGTAATGTAACTGATTTAACACGCGGATACAAAAACAGGAACAATGAATTATAAGTAAAGCGTTCTAATATCGAGAAGCAACACAAATAGAAGAGTAATCAATGAGATTTCCAGGATATGCGATCCCTTTGGCTTAATTTGATTAATTACTTTATTCAAGAGATATATAATAGTTTCGCATATGGTGCGTGCAAATACATAGAAGAGATTTAGCTAAGATAATATGCAGCTATTATTAAGTGCTAAATCAAGACTTACACCTGTGAAATCAATCAGCATAGCTCGACTTGAATTTTACGAATTATCTAGCAGAATGGCTGAAATAATTAACACAAAACAAAATATCATACTTTGATGGTTCTGTTACCCACTTCAAAAATTACCCTCTTCTGGACTAAACCTGAGTCTAGAAGGTTTATAAGTTTTGCTGCTAACCGTGTCGGCAAAGTACATAAGGAAATTAAACCACTCAAGAATATGTTTTCAACAACAAATGAAACTATTGTTGACATTATTTTTCGGGAGAGCTCTGTAAATGATTTGAAAAACAATCAATTGTGCTCCTTAATGTAACAACTTTATGCGCAGTGAAATATTACCCGAGATAAAGAATAACCTTGTATCAATCAATCTTTATCAACAATTTCATAATACCTGTGTATTCTAGATTTAAAAAAACTATTCGCGTGTAGCATATATAGTGCAGTTCAAAACAATTTACGAACAACCAATGAAATTTATCGTTAACATTTAACAGTCAGTGAAATACAACGAGCAATAATTTTTCTGTTAAGAAATATTCAATCTACCCAATTTTATCGTGAACATGAAGAGCTTAAGAGAAGGGGAAGTGTGCATAAATTAAAGAAACATGCCACGCTCAATCCATTCTTGGGTGGTCTAATTCGCGTGGTTGATCCTCTGGTCAATAGTAGGCTTTGTGCATATCGTTGATTTCCAATTGAATTGACATCAAACCATAAACTACCAAGGTACGTAATGAACAGTGTGCATGCGAACAATTTAGACAAATGGGCCAAGAAAAGCTTGCTGCAGTAAGACTGTAGTTTGAATCTTTTGAACGCGCAGTGTAGTGAGATCATGCATTCGATGCATTTGTGCTAATGAGCGTTCTACAACGATACCGAACGCAGCAAATTCGTTCAATTCTGTGGACATGATTATTGCAATTCTTTAATAATTAAGGGCAAGTTTCGGCGATCGAAGAAAACTACAAAGGCATACGTGTGTGTTTATCTATTGTGCAACCAAAGCCATGATGAATTCATCGCAGCCTACAATCGTTTTATTGTTTGGTATTAAACAAAACAATATTTTTTATAACCAGACAACGAAGAACTTATTAAATAAACGACGAAGAGGCAATAAATTAAGTGTACATTTATCCCACCTAACGTTCCTCACTTCGACGGTCTCTGAAAAATCATCTTTAGAGAGAAGCCAGAAAGGTTCTTCTTACAGATGAACTATTCATCTTGCTTGCACAAAATATAATCTGGTACCAATTTACCAGAAAGGTGTTGGGTTTTTCCCTATTTCTTTACAAATATTTTCCATTTTTCCCTATTTTCCGCTTTTTCCATTCTCTGTAGATGTCTCCACCAGTGTAACTGTCTTTCTTCCTCGACGTCTAGTCTTCTTAGATATTTCATTTCAGCTGATTGTATCCTGCTTTGTTGTCTATTGGTTAGCGCTCACGATTTGCATCCAATAATAAGCAGCGGTCTATATATTGACTTGAATACCTTTGTTTTAGTGATTCTCGGTATTTGTCATTGATTTATGAATTTATATGTAGTATAGTTTTGAAGCTTTTTCTATTATTGTGTTAATTTACGGTTTCTGTGTACTTTGCTGTCTATTTGTATTCGTAAGTATAGTGTATATGACACAAATAAATACATGATTGTTTTTTATTTTTCAGCTGTCGCTATATCAAGTCCTTACGAAAATGGCGGAAAAGGTGCAGTTTATATATACATAGGATCGACAGAAGGACTAAAGTTTAGCCAAAGAATTGAAGCAGCTCCCGGTGCGATGGGCTTTGGATTTAGCTTATCACGAGCCGTTGATGTTGATAACAATAACGAAAATGGTATTTATATGAACATTTTATTTTTATAGGTTTTAAATATACTGGCCTATTTTGTTTTCAAAATTAATCAAAATTTGATATCAGTTCGGGTGTATTTATGTGTCGATAGATCAGTAGAATTTTTTGGCGCAAACGTTTTAATATTAAAATTGAAATTTGAGAGAAAAAGAACAAAGGCGAACATATTTCTTATTAATAATGGGTAGATCCTCCCCTATTGCTTACACACTTCCCTTCTCTTTATGACATCGAGTCTAGCAGGTGGTCAATAATCTTTTATAATATATTCAAACAACCTCTAATTCATGTCAAAGAGATTACAGCGTCTGTGAATGATACTGTGAGTTCTTTAGTCTTCTCCCTGTAAAGTTCAATACTTGCTTAATGGGCGAAATATTGCCTTCAAATGCTGACGAAATGAAGAATATGAATCCATATGGATGAAATTTTGATCAATTGCTACATTTTTACATTTTTTGTGTCAAGTTTGGTCAAAAATAATACTCCTTCTTGATGTTATATACACATTGATAATTTAAAAAATAAGAACATTATAATTTATTATAAATATTGACATATAATAGTAAAATCGAGACTTGTTATTCAAATATTATAATTAAAATTAAAGAAAAACAATATTATTATGTGTGTATATATATATATATATATAGGTATATAATTAAAGTTATATTATTATTATTGATATATAAGCATGTTTTTTTAGATTTAGGTATAGGTGCATATAAATCTAGGAGTTCTTATGTCTTGTTTGGTCGACCTGTATTCTATTATGATATTAATATTAAAACCAATGGCCAACTCTACAGCTATCAAGCTAACAAACCATTTAATATTACCTACTGTGTAAAGGTTGTCAGAGTTCCAAATGTTCGTACCAATATCACTGTCCAATTCGATAGTAGGTTGCGTAATCGGCAGATTTCTATTATAGAAACTATCAATAGCGAATACTGCAATGAGATTACTGCCGAACTATATGTAAGTATTTAAGTATATTAATATCGAATATAGCAAAGATTTGCATATATCAGCTTTTGATAGTCATTAGTTTTGCATCAAATCCAATTTTATTTACCTTTACCCTTTAATTTCTAGTTAAAGATAGAATACCAAATAAGAAACAAAAGAATTTTGGAATCTTATTAACTTAATTCGTAGAATATGTTATTTATATAAAAATAATAATTTTAGGATAAGGTTTCGGATATGGAGAACCCAATCAATATTGAAGTCACCGTTCAAGAAGAAGGTATGGCTATATATAATTTTTGAAGTTATTTGTATTACATAATATTTTCTAGAATGCCCAAAATGTCCAGTTTCTTCACCAACATACATAAAAACTAAGAAACAACGAATACCATTCTTGTTCAACTGTGGCGATGATCAAATATGCACGCCTGATTTTGATGTGGCAAGCGTCATCGATAGTATTTATACAGTCGGTTCTGAAGAGGAGATTTCGCTAACCGTGAATATCGAAAATAAAGGCGAATATGCGTATATATGTAGATTACAAGTGGAGTTACCTACTGATGTCTCGATTAAATCCGCATCTAAGGATTGTAATAATAATAACTGCGTATTAAAGAATCCACTAGAAAATACGGTGAGTTATCATAATTATTTCTAAACATATACATATACTTCAATTTATTTGAAGCATTTAAAAAGATATGTCTTACATCACGCATTATTTAATAATAAAGTATATTTTATTATTAAATAAATAAATGTTATTTTAGTTTTATTTACTTATTTCATTTTTTCATCATGTAATTTATTAACCTTCTAGGACAGTAAAATTTTCAATCTAGATTTCTCCAAATTCCACTACATCACAAATGATATTACCTTTAAAATCATCATAGACTGTCTAAACTATACAACTTCGACCACTTCCACTGTTAACTTGCGGTACAAAAGTGTTGTACAAGCAGATGCGTAAGAATTTTTTTGATTTGTACCAAATGTGTAAAATTATGTGTCCTATAATTTTTAGAAAAATTCAAGAAATTATTTATAAAAACAAGAACACCACCGCTGAAGTTAAAGGAAAATTCGAATACTTTATCAAGAACCACGGTCCAAGTCCACTGGAAAATTTCCCATTTAAAATTAAAATTCCGAGGAGTTTATCGGACGAGAATATTCTGGATGTTTATCAACCCGAAGTAAGTCCATATGTTATTATTTATTTATACAATATAGATTTAAATAGGTGTCAGTAATAATATTTTTAAATTCAAGTTGGTGGAAGCAGCAAATTGTTATTTAGATTTAAATATGATTTGCTTTTAATACAAATCTTCTTTAGTCTTTTATCTATTGTGTTTTGGGGAATGCATAATTTATTAAAATGAGATTGTTATCAAATTTTATACTTAGGTTTATTAAATGTTTAGATATTGCGGTTTTGTCATTAGGAGTATTGTGGAAGGGTTGATGGAGTGTCTTAGTTTAGTAAGAATTAGTATGGCTGACTTTTCGGCATATAATCATTTTTTTGGTATGTGTAATATACTTCGTACCAATTTTATGATAACTTATTGATTATATTTACAATGGAGAAAACATATCATGCCCCAAATTTTTACATGTCGTAACTTATATTTTGTTTTTTAATTATGATTGTACTTTTCAGTTGACATATTTCAATTATTTATTATTACGATCTTCTAATAATACAATGGTGGATAATAATCAAACTAGAAGGTAGTTTTAGTACGCCTTACATTCTAAACCTTCAACGTAATATGCCAATAAATAATCTGATGGTATCCGTAATACATCCCTATTATTTTTTTTATAATTTTTTGCTACCATTTTTTCAATTTTCCAGTGTTGATCCAAAATTCTTCTTCTATTTCAACTGGAAAATTACACTGGAATCACTCTCCTTATTATTTTATTCACAACCTTCGGTACTTACAAAGAAACTTCTGTAAATATTGAAATGTTGCACCGATTACTACTATAAGTAATTCTTTCACTCACTAAATAATTTTATTCAATGTCTGTCGAGGTATTAGCCAGAGAAGAAGTTGTTTCAATGAGTAATTTGTTTTGTAGTCTTAATTAGACTAATTGTTGTAGATTTACAAAATATTTTCGTATTTTTAAAATATGAATTTCTATCTAGTTTAAACAGGATAGCAAAATGTAAAACTAATGTAAAAACACGATTTTATGAATTTAAATCCTTTCATATTGAATCAAAATCTTGGCTGAAAATGATTAAATATGTAAGTATTGAAATATTTTTGTTGGTAAAGATAGATGAAGTTGCCAATTAAATTGTCTTATCTAATCTAAATTTGGGATAAGACATATCTAATACACATTACTGATATCAATATCTTGCGCGGATTTTTCATCTAGTAACTGATAACCCAAGAAGTTTTTATATTCCTGAGGACATTACTCGATCCATTGAAACATTTGTTTACCTTCGACTAGGGGAGTTAATGGCCTTATGATTATAGAAAATCTGTAAAATGGCCAAAAAAACTTTGGTGCTGATGTAAATTCTTTGAGATTAGCAATTCTTCTCTTGCCGTGAAAATATTTTGCATACCTACAGCACTTCCTTTACTCATAATGCTGTGTCCTGGGTACATTTTCTTGAAAGTATAGCTTTTTGGACTGACTTTTCAATCCATAATCTACGTTCTTCGTTTGTGACGCAAAAGGGTTTTTAATCAAGATAGTTCTTTCAGTAATTTCCATTAGTCTATTTAATATTACAGATACGTTACATTAACTAAGAACACTTGATTATAGTGAACATTCTTACTTTATATGCTATTTTCTATTGATCTTCAGGAGTCATCCCTACTTACCAAAACCCCCCCTTTTAGACCAAGCACCAAGTATGAGTCAATGGATTTATTGTTTTCAATTCAGGGTAGTAGCTAGTTTTTATTTTTAGTTATTGTTAATAAGTTAAAGGTAATTAAGTTAAAAAATGGCGATGCGGCCATCATAGTATATTCCCTATATTCTTATCGAAAACTATGATGTTTACGCAAAAAGGCTATTCTTAATAATGTACTCAAGATTCGATTCTCTACAATTACTTGTTATATAGATTCCATGTAACTCCTATAGTTTATTAACAATAGGCAAAAATTTATTTCTCTCAATTTGTTCACTTTCTCATTCCCTTTAACTTTTGTTTGAAAAGTTATGTAATATTCTTCAAATTTAGAAAAATGTCGATAAAATTAAAAAAAATGCCTCGAGTAAACACTCACAGGATTACATAGTCTTCTCACTTAGGGGCTCATCGAGGCATTTTCCAGTTACAAACAGAATCAAACCACGGTTCATTGATATCCCACAAAGGAATCATACATAGGAAACTCATTTATACATTTAAATCTAAGTATTGTATTATTTTACACTTCAATTTTTATTCTCTTAATAAATTCTATGAGTTGCTTCAAAAAGGATCCTTCTTTCGTCTATATATTTAGGACATACCATTATTACGTGTTAGAGGGTACTCGACTCGCCGCATTCACCAAAAGGATCGTCTGTTTGATTTATTCTATTTAAATAGAAAAGGCAGATTTCATGGTTACTTCTCAGATGACAAACGGTCTTAACATAACTTTTTGATGCAATTCAAAACTCTAAAAACGAAGGGGTTGATGGGATTTTAGAAGACAATTTTTTATAAAAAATACCATAGTTCCTTTTTTCAAAATGTAATTAAAATTCATTATTAAGTAGTTTACCCAATATATTTCCTAAATACTTTTCTACGATGGGATAATTCAGTGTTAATTCGCTAAACAGACTATCCTTTGCTAATCTATCTGCGGTTTCGTTGCCTGTTATTTTATTAATTTCAATTTTGAAGGTTGATACATATTTTAATATTTCTGCAGTGATATAAATTAACTTTGATGAAATGTTAAGTGACTTAAAAACCGACTATACTCTAGCAATCTGTAAATAATATTATATCCGTGACGCTAGATATATTCAGGCTGGTCAAATATTTAAGAATTTCCAGTATTGCTATTGTTTTAGCAGAATATACTGACACACTATTACCTAAAGAAAATGATTTTTTAAATATTTCTAGTCGGATCAAAAAATGAACAACCATATAATTCTTCGGATCTGGACCCATTCTATATGATTCTATATGAATTTGACTACTTCTGTGAAATATATTCCTAAAATTACGCATTTATACTGATTGTTGGTTGCGAAAAGCAGTAATTATAACAGATTTAATTAGTGTTTCATATGGAATTGTGTATAAAAAATTAGTCGCCGGTTTATTTAATTTGATTACATGTTTTCAGCAATCGGTAAGAATCAATTAATACTGGTGATTTCTTAAGAAACCAATATCGAGATGTTAAATCTAGGACTGAAAGATCCTATATTTTTTTCTAATTCAGAATTATAGGATATTAAAGAGAGCAAAAATTTGAATGCCAGAAATTTGCGAAACAGAGGTTTCTCATTACATTCTGCCTGTAGGAAACTAATAGGTGTGCTACACAGTGCAGTACATAATCTAAGACATTTATTTTGTACAAGATCAATTTTCTTTAAATGGCATTTAATTGCATTACCATAAAATATGCTTCCATAGTCGATAACCGAGCGTACAAAGAATCTATATATCAATAAAGAAAAGGCTGTGTCAGCTTCCCAGTTACAATCTGACAACATCATTAAAACATTTATCCCATTTCTCACTCTGGTTTTAATGTACGATATATGCAAATTCCCTACTAATTTACTATCTAGATGCAACCCCAAAAACTTTACAACTGTGGTATGATTGTATTAATTTCCATTCAATAGAACTTTTTCAGTTTGGAATCTACTATGAGTAAAAGTACATTGATTTGGCTTCTGACATTAGATAACTATGATTTTGTTTTATTTTATTTAAAATTGAGAAACACTTATTGATATTTTTCAGGACGCATGATGAAAGTGCTATTGGTCTGTAGGAATAAGTCAAAGTTGGATCTTTACCAGGTTTTAATATGACAATCACTTTATATTCCCACCATTTACTTGGAATGTTACCATTTATTTAAATATTATTAAATATGCGAAGTAAATGTTGTTTTGCATTACATGGCATATTTTCTAGCATCTTATAATTAATGTTGTCAAGTTCGGGGGCACTATTGGCATTTTTCTAGATATTTAAGCTCAACTCCTTATATGTAATTTCTCTCTGTAAAAACACCATTCACCCTCCACGATGGGCTATTTATTTTCATACGGAATGTTTTTAATTTTCCTTATCCCCCTCCACACATTTTTAATTGGTGCGCTGTGATTTAAATTAGTACAAAAATTACGGAAATATTCCTTTTTTACTTTTATTAGTTGTCTTTTACACAATAGCTACGCATCATCATTCGGATCCTCTTTATTTTTTTCCATTGCTGTTTTTTGTTCATGATTGACCTTTATTCTTCATTCCATCATGGTTTAAAAAATTACGCTTATACACAGGAATAGCCTTTTCAGATGCCTTATTACAAGTTTCTATAAAAGTAGAATAGTTACAATCGTTTACCCTAGAACTGTCCGTAAGTGAATGCACTTGATCTGCATAGGATTTGCACAATCGTTGGAGTCATGTTCCATGGAACAAAGGACACATCGTTTAGCTTTACATCGTGTACTTATATGTCCGTATCTCAAACATCTTAAATATTGTATTACGCACTGAATATATGCTAAATTGCTGTAGGTATTGTCTTCCTTTTAAAAGTTACCAAAATTGATTGAGTGAGCTTATATGTTATTTGATTATCAATATTTACTTCGACTATTCAAACATTTTGTAGCCAGTATTGAAAATGATTCACCGAAAATTGGTTTAACAATATTTTCCGATATACCAGTATCTACTCCTTTTATAATTCCTAACCTACGAACCTTAAATTGGGGTATATAAGATACAATATTTTTATTTTTTTAGAATTTCTGAATCTAGTAACTTATTGGCTAATAGATAATTTCGCAAAACTAATTTCACTCTGTACCTAGTGAGCCATTTTCAATTATTTGATTATCTACATCTTTATGATTTGATAAAATTAGTTTACCAATGGAGAGTGTGTAAATTTTCCGGAATTTATTGTATTCGACGTTGCATACTTTTTGCGGAATTGATCTGTACGTCGCTAGATGATGACTTAAACTTGGTCACATTTTGTGAATGAATACTTGGAATTAATATCTAATTATTCAATTCGTATGGCTCACTTTTGATTACTATTGATTGATTGATTCAAATAAAATACCGTGTTTAATTAGAATAGAGTTAGTCTTATCTGTAGATGTTTCCCGAGGGAAACCCAGCTTCCGGGTTCCTCCATTAGTGCAAAACACTTCACTTTCACTACAAAAGTACTTTATAACTATTCGAACTGTATTTATTAATATGATTTACTGACAATCGAGCTGCATAACTGTTGTTCTCCACAATATTCATATCACCTTATATGGTCATAGATCTTATTTAACTTTATTTCTCAGGATATTATTCGTTGCATTGCAATATTTGTTTACCTTCGACTAGTCAGTTTAAGGTTTAACGCTATTAGAAACGTAGCAATTAAGATTCTAAGTACTTGCTTTGAAATTGAAAATACTTTTCTTATCGTTGAAATATTCTGTAGATTTTTTTGAAATGATTAATTTTTTAAATTAAGTTTGAATCCAGAATCTACATTCATTATATAGCACGGCAATAAATTTAACATCACGATTACCTGTATATCATTCAGATATACCATACTAAGTATTTCAGGATAGTGCCTAATATTGTTTTCATTGCTCTCTCTTTAATAATGCAGGTACATTACTTAACCAAATATAATAACATTAAATCATCACAATCCTGTTCCCACTGTAAATGCTATTTTCTCTTAATGTTTAGTAACAAAAAATTGCTTTTTCACATACTGAATAGAAATATCGTACATTTCCGCATCCACAATCGTTGAGAAAAGTAAAATTTTGTTGCATAGCAAAACTTTTCCGCATAAATACATATATACAACAAACGTACTATCGGTAATTATAACCTAATTTTTAATGATGTTATATGCAGTATGTGAAAAAATAGTTTGTACAACACGTGGAAAATTCGCTTTTCCGCACTCGAGTAGTAACATTTCCACACTTGTTGTACAAATAACTATTATTAGCATAAAAACTTCAACATATAAAAGCAACATTCTACTTTTCTCGTAACCTCCCTCTCCCACCCTAGTCACCTTTACACCAGCTCCTTTCTACTCATTCGTTCTGCTACCCTCCTTTTCCCCCCAACCACTCCGCACACACCCCTTCACACGTTTTTCCCAACTGACTCTATAAGTCCATTATATCGTGTACAGCACATCCCAATAATACCTTTCCCCAATCCAAACCTTCCTCCCTCTCCGCCCGGATCGTATCTAGATCGTGTCAGGTTAATCTTGTCTCTATTTGAAAAGCCACTATTAGTCAAGTACCCTGACACTCTCTCATACATCTGTATCCTTTTATACCTTGAATTGTATGGTCTCCTCCAGATGCATCCTCTCTTTTGTATCTCAACCTTTTTCTAATTCATTCACACCTGCACATTTACCCTATTCTGCAACTATTCATTCACAATATTCTCAGACAATCCTGCCTTTTCATACATTATCTGCCTTCCATCCTCCACTCACTCAATCTGGTTTCCGTGCACGTTTTGTCCATATATCTCTCCACTATCTGCATTACCTATATTATTTCTTTCCAGTCACTCGCCAATACACGCATACATACCTTTCTTTAGTTAATGTCTTTCTCACATAACTTTTTGCGCCCTGAAAGTCTTCATTGAACCACGCGCAACTTTTTCGATCACTCTTGTTCACGTCTCTTCCGCATTTCGCAATGATCTCTTCGATTTCTTTCACTATTTTAACTTCATTCTAGTAAATTTTCTCTAAGTGCTTTCTCATATTTTTCATAAAACTCACACTATCCTCTAACTTCCACCATTCTTTTCCTTTTCTTTATCGTCAGATAAATAATAGTCAGACCTTGTGGCTTCTTGCACCTCCAAGCTTCTAACTTCTTCCCTATTTAGCCCCGTTATTCAATATCCCTCTTTTATTAACCAACTCCCCATCCTTTTACCTTCCTTGTCTATAGATTTATCCTGAGACGTTCTTACTTTTACTCACTTTTTTAATATTATATTTTTGTTTCGTGTATTTTTATTAGTTTTCTGTTACATTTATTATTTTAGTTCTATTTCTCTCCATTGTCTCCCCTTTGTTATTTTGGTTATTCTATTTGAATAATTTGTTGTTTATCCATATTTTATTATATCCAATCTTGATGCTTTTCCTTTCTTTCTTTCTTCTTTTGTTACCGTTCTTAATTGTCTAGCTATGTTTCTTTCGCAACTTGCTAATTCTTGGTTTTTAGACATAGTATTTATAGTGGATAATTTCCTTATTAGTCACTTGACGATAATCACTACGTTTATTATTTATTCGAGCCAATGTTTTATTATACTTCTCTGTGGAAGCAATTTTTCTAATAAAGGGTTTCTTAAACTATACCAATAATATTAGAAGTACTACCTCTTCCTCAATAACTTCCAAGTTTTCATTTTTGAGAAACAGCTGAAACGATATTTCAGCTTTTTAAATTATTCCCTATGATAACACGGTGGAAGGACTACGTGGTCAATAGCCAAAAACTACTACTACTACTACTACTACCTATGATAACTTTCGATTTAAGTTTATCGCAAATATCGCCAAATTGATGGCTCCAATTTGTAAGTGAGATATCATCAATTTTTTTTATTCATTTGAGTTTGATTTACCAAACAATTGTTAAGTAGGTGCGAATCTACGAATTTATGATAATTCATAATAAGGTAATAGTAAAGTCGTAAAATAAGAATAATAAAACTATGCTTAATTACGACACTCAAGTGGACTACATGACAATTTATAGTCCGTATTATGTTTAAAAAGCTTCTCATGTTTTAGATTTCAAACGTCGACGTAATATGCATACCCAACCTTAACTACACAACTAAAGATGAAGACAACACATCGAATAAAGACTCGATGACCGTGAAAGCGGCTCAGGTGTATACCTTCAAATCCGTAGAAATCAGCTGCATAGATGAAAAGATTGAGTGCATGGAAATTGAATGCACTGCTAGAAAATTTTTCAAAAATGCCAACATCAAAATTACATTCCCAGTACGCCCCAATATTGATTTAATTGGTAAGTATATTAAAAACATCTCCTCATAAAAAAATAAGGTAATACTCCTATTTTCAGTCGAAGAATACCAAACTACGTTCCATCTCATTTCTCAACTAACTTATGAGTCGGAATCTCAAACGTAAGAAAAGTGTTTTCTATTTATATTATTACATTATTATAAAATTGTTAGTTAGTTAATACTAAATGTGGAAATCTGAGCACTTATTTTGAATGTTTTGCGCTATTTTTTTTATCATTACGTGATGTGCCATAATCAATTTTATTTCAATTTTCTATACTATTTTATAGACACTATTATGCATCTATAATTACTTTGCGAGACAACGAAGAGGGTACGTACATTCCGTATTGGGCTATCATTTTGGGCATCATTTTTGGTATACTGATTTTAGCAGCTTTAATTATTGGCCTCGTTAAGGTATTACATAATAAATAAATCAATCAATAGAATCTTACATAAATGTTTTATTTTTGCAGCTGGGCTTTTTCGAGCGAAACAAATACAAAAAAATGCAAGAGCAGAAGCTTCAAGACCAAACGGAAGAAATGTTTGAATTATCAGGTGATGCAGGAAAATCGACTGAAGAGACGTAGCCAATACTCAAGCGAATGAATTTAATTTTATCCTAAATTATTTAAATGGAATAATGTTTTGTGTTTAATTTAAACCACGTTTAGTTTAGAATATTGAATACTGTGGAACATTAATAATTTATACTGGAAAGTCTACGAAAATTATCAAACTGTATGTTTTGTCTATATTCACATGTGAGTTTTAAGTTGTAAACTATGTTCTTTAATATGCAAAAAATATTATCAAATGTTTTAAGAATAGCTCTCTGAAAGGTAGATTTTTGTACATAAATCCCTTATAAATATAATGATATTAGTGTTTTGATGTGTTGAATTTATTATAAATAAACCTCATTTTAGAACCTATTTACATTTACATAATAATTAATAAATGTTGATAATTAATTTTCTATCGACATATTCTAAATACGTTTGTAGCTGCTATACTGATATGTCTATTTATACTAAGTGACATAGAAATCCGAACATCCAGTATAAATCATTTTATTTTGATAAAATTTTATAGTATCAGATAAAGTTTTATTTTTTATTCAACTTGTTTATTTTTTGGTGCACAAAGTGAAATTTAACATTTTTGTCGTAGTAACTATTTTACTGAGTGCGGTTCTAAGCTTTTGTTGTTATCTTTTACAATGCCTAGGGTGCAAAGACGTCCAAATTTTCATCAACTTTCTGTGTTGTATAAAGGGCGGATAAATGGACTTAGAGAGCCTAGACTTTCTTTCTGAGGAATTAGGGACAGAGTGCACAGAAGTTTAGATACAGTGGTGAGATGTTGTCGGGATCAAGAGGGTCGAACCACAGAGCGCGCAGATCGGCGTTTGAGACTATTGGCTTTAAGAGATCGTTTCTCCTCCATCAGGTCCATTCCAAACCAGTGGTATGAAGAGCATGGAAGACCGATTGGAATGCGAACAGTTTACCGCCGGATTCGCACTTTTGGCCTTTTTTCATTCCGGCCGCACTGGGTGATTCCTTTAACCGCTGAGCATCGAGGAAATCGTTTCTAGTGGTATAGAGAACAATTGATGTGGGACCAGGAATGGAATAATATAGAGTTTAGTGATGAATCTAAATTCTGTTTAAGGATGCATTATGGCCGGGACAGTCAGAAGACGGCGAATGAAGAAATCTACATTTTTTGTCGAAATATACGTTCATCACACTGATGGGGTTATGGTATGGGGTGCCATTGCTTATGGCTCTAGGTGACTTCTAATCTTCGTTAGAGGCAACATGACTGCACAGCATTACATCGAAGAAATTTTGGATCTTCACCTCCTACCCTATTTTCAGACATTGCCAAATCCAACTTTTAAGCGGAGTAATGCTGGCCCGTAGAAAGATCCACAATGAACTTCTTTAAGCACGCTGAAATCAATTTGTTGCTCTGGCTATCGAGGTCACCGGATTTATCTCCAACTGAGCATGTGTGGGATATCATGGGCCAAAGACTCCTTAATTTGAAGCATCCCCCTCAAACTCTAGAAACACTTAGAAATACGTTAGTAATTGCTTGGAATTAGATACCACAGAAGGACATCAATCACCTAATTAGAAGCGAACATAGACGCCTTAGAGAGCGTATAGCCCATCGTGGTGCATCGACACATTATTAATGTTTTTTTCATAAGGTTCGTTGAATCGAAGATAAATTTTGTTATACAAATTAAATATTGAAATTTGAGTGCAGTATTAATAATAAAATTATTAATTAGAAAAATAAATATTCTTTATGAGCATTTCTGCACTTATGTTTTACAATATAATGTAAAAACTCCAGCTAACAGTTGAAACAACTACTCCTCGTACTATATGTTTCAAACATGTAACGACACCTAACAGTTATGTCATTCAATGCTCGGCGGTGCTTTAGTACGTGGAGTAGTTGTTTTAACTGTTAACTGAAGTTTTTACATTATAATGTAAAACATAAGTGCAGAAATGCTCATAAAGAAGATTTATTTTTCTAATTATTAATTTTATTATAAATTTTGTTCATTTGTTTACTAGATTTTCCCCTACAATTGTACAAAATATTATGAAAATAAAATGATTTATACTGAGTGTTCGGATTTTCAGATAATGTCTGTTAAAACTCTTAGAAAATAAATCTATATAATAAAAGTTATGGCTAATCCCATCAAAATATTTTGATGCATTTAGTATACATATTTTGACGATTACTAGTAATTATCAAAGGACAATACAATTGAATTGAAGAATAGAAATATAATTATAGGTACTATTCTCTATTTCTATTAGAAGTACCGTTGGTTGACAAATTTGGGGTCACGGCATGTTTCGTTGGTTTTAAGAAATTAGTGCATTCGGAAGATTGTTGTTAATTACGTTTTTACCCACTTTTGGGTAAATTCTTCCTGGTTTGTGGATTTTGGAATGGTTCGAAATTGCTGTTCAAATTGTTATATGTATTGCTTTTTTTCAGGATAGTAATAGAGTTTCCGTTATCAGCTTTACAGATTATTAGTTGGTTTTTATCTATTTTTTTGTTTTATTCCTTTTTGTCTCTATTAAGATGTAGAATATTATTTTTAATTAATAAATGTTTACGAGGTAAGCTTAATCCATAAGTGGGTCGGATTAGGCTGTTTTGAGTGCGATGTGTCCAGACGTCAAAGTCCATTCGTGTATTTGTAGGGATAAACATACATTTTTGTTTAATGGGTCATGGCTAACTTTGTATTTTTATTATATATAACCTGAACGGGAGACGGGAGCACGGATTTAATAAAAAAAAAACATTTTATATTAACCATATAACTCATTCCAGGGGTTAACTCAACTGGGATCCTAATTGCTAAAAAAAATAATAAAACAGTAAAATTGTAATGAAGAACTGAAACAAAGGTATCAACTTGTTAGATGCGATAAAAAATGTAACTTATGTTTTTTGCTTAAATGACCGAACTCACCCCCATCAGCTAAAGACTTAATGATTTGTTCTCCAGATATAGCCGCTATTAGTATATGGAATAGTTTATATAATACTTATGATGGGACCACTTTCCAATTAAAATTTTAATTAAAGGAAATTCAAGGAACTTTAACTCAAATAAAATATAAAACCTAGACAAAGGCAACTGGAATAAATACAGGCATCAAATGGAAATACTAACGAACAACTCCGATGTAAATGATTGTAACTATTCCTCTTTCATAGAAAATTTAAATGAAGCATCTGAAATTGCGCAATAAATCTTCTCCTAATATGATAAATTTAATAGTTTCCAAAAAATGCATAGCGATTGTAAAAAGGAAAGTCTCTAAAAGTAAAAAAGAATCATTTAAGAATGACTGTACTAATTTTAACCTCAATACACTATTTAAAAGTATATGGAGAGATTTGTTGAATTTGATTCTCGTTTATCACGTGGTGAAACATTTTTAATGTAATAAATAATTGTGAAACCAACCATGCACCTTTCTATAAACAACCTTTAATATATGGAGAGAGATAAGAAAACTTTCAAACATTCCGTATGAAAATAAACAGCCTATCGTAGAAGGTGAGTGGTGTGAGGAATTGCTGAATAATTTAACTCCACCGTCAGTTCAAAATTATAACCCTAAATTATGTGTACCCCCGCAATCCCCTTACAACACCTCCATATAAACACCCCGAAATCACCATCTATCAATTCATCACCTCAGTTCTCAATGACATTAGCGATCATGACGTTTGAAGAACAACAGACAGTTAACACAACAAGACATTAGCAATCATGACGTTTGTATGACAGATAATTACAGGCTGAAAGACCGCGGGTCGATAACCGTTGGACAGAAAACTAGAACCCAGTGTCTCACATTAGAATTTATTTAATTTAATTTATTACAAGTATTTTATTTTTTTCTGTAAATAAAGATGTTTAGTAGTAGTAAAAAAATATTAATAGTGCTCCCGGTCTTGACAATATTAATTATAAGATAATAATTTAAAAATACGAAAACATTTCGTGAATATACAACAATAAGCCTTGCCAAGACTACAAAAAAATTAATTTTGAAACAACTACTTCTCTGGCTAATACCGCGACTGACATTGAATAACAAAATTAATTTGCGTGTTACAAATATTGGTAGAAGGACCTAAGGATATGATCCGGCGTCTTGTAGACAGAGGCAACGTCAGGATCGGATGGACGAGTTGCAAGGTTCAGGTCAGACCTAACAAGCCCGAACGGAGAAGCCAGCGGTACCCAATGACGCCGAAGGATAAGCACAAGCAACGCCTCAGCCCCACAGCTCATCTTCATCCTGCAGGTGAACCTGAATAGGAGCCATGCTGCGCACGACGTTCTCGCAGTCCTTATTGGGGAGCGCCAGCCGGGCATCATCCTGGCCGGCGAGTTCAACGCCACCAGAGTTGACGGTCATGGATCGTGGATTCTGACGGCAGCGACGCGGCGATCAAGCTAGGTGATAGGATAAAGCACCTAGCTACAGCATCCGAAAGCGAAGGACTGGGCATCACATGGGTGGAAGTAGCTGGCCTGGTCGTAACATCTTGTCGAAGACACGGAATTTCTGAGCGACCATAGATACATCCAATTTAAGGTATCCAGCGCCACTGTCTCCCAGACTCCCCCTGAGTTGGGTCAGATTTGAAAACTGGACTGTGCGGACTGGCATATTTTCCATTCTCGCATGGCTAACTTCAAAACGAACTTTATCGACCCGAACATCTTCGCCAATGCTCTCACTACATGGCTGCGTGCCGCCTGTGAGGTTGCCATCCCCATCAAACGACGCGGTGTCGCAGAAGGAACAAACGCAACACAGAGATCCAAGAGCTCGCAGCAACTAGTGCCAGGGACCAGCTCAAGGTAGCCATCGTTCGCAGAAAACGCAAGGCCTGGAAAAGGCTTTTAGCTTAAGTCGAAGCGGATCCATGGGGCAAACCCTACCGTCTGGTCGCCAAGAGATTGGGCCACGCCCGGCCTAATCCTGACGTACTGGTCCCAGGAGGCACAGCGGAGGTCGTTAACTCCATGTTCCCGGCCAACGAAGGCCACACGTACCCGACCGGCCCTCCTGCAATCCTAAACGAGGACTTTCTATTCAGCGAAGGTGGTGGATGCCTTTACCACGTCGCAAGGCCCCAGGTCCAGGAGGCATCCCTAACAAAGCCACCAAGGAGTACGTCATCAGAAACCCTGCACCGGTCGTTTCTCTCTTCAACCTGTGCTTGTCCAGGGGCGTGTTTCCCAGGTGTTATAAGAAGGCGCGGCTGGCACTTCTTCCAAAGGGTGGAAAATCACTCCTTACCCCAGGGGGTTACAGGTCTCTGTTCCTGCTAGACGGCGAAGCCAAACTGGAAGTACGCAGGCTGGCGGATGAAGCCCCCTATGGAGGAGAAGGCACTGCCAATTGCCCTCTTGTACATCGATACATTCAACTCCATCCCCTGGGCAGTCATCATGTCTGCACTAGCGGAGTTGGGCACCCCGGAATATCTGGTGGCCATCGTGGTAGACTACCTTAGGGACCGGGAATTACTCTTGCCAGGCAAACAGGGCATTGCCAACAAGAGGCAGTCTACATGCTTCGTTCCAAAGGGCTCAGTCCTTGGGCCGTTGCTGTGAAATGTAACCTACGGCGGAGTTCTGAGGATCCCACTTCCTGAGGGGGCAGACATCGTGGGATTCGCTGACGATATTCTCATAGTCGTCAGGAGACGCGAGATGGCCGAGGTCGAAACGGTAGCGCAACATCAAGCGATTGCGCAGCGCACTGAAGCCTGAAGCCATTAGGATCATCCGAGGATACCTGACAATATCCACGGATGCAGCTGAGGTACTAGCGTCCACTCTTCCTTCGGACCTCGAACTTCTCGCGAGGCAGGAGATCTATGCGGCAATGAGAAGCGGGTCATCCAACACGATGCTGAAGAACGGCAGCTTAGGTGGGAGAACGGCTCAAGTGGTACCTGGACACGACACTCATCCCCGTCCTGGACTCATGGCATACCTTAAACGCATAGGTAAGGCAGACGACGAGAACTGCGTGTGAGCAGGGCACGGACGACGCCGAACACACCTTCTCCCACTGCCCCATGTGGCAGGATGAACTCATGGAACTTGCCACAAAGCTTGGTCAAGTGCCCACAGTGACACTATCGTCGAGGCAATGCTGGTTAGTGACAAGAACTGGAAAGCGGTTGACCTTACCGCAACCGCGATACTAGACAGAAAGGAGGCACTCTTGGCCGAACGCGAAATCCAGGCATAACTGCACTTTTTGTTATCCTCCCACATTTGTTCACTTGTTAACTGTCATCACCGTTATTTGCGTCTCCTGTTACTTGTTATCAGCAGTTTCGCTACATTTCTTATTTGTTACTTGTTATTACTTATTATTTGTTACGTGTTACTTGTTACTTTTTATTACCTGTTATTGTTATGTTATTAGCTGCTAATATGTACGTTGTTTAATAAAGACGAAAAGATTATTAAAGATGGCGGGGAAACATTAGGCGAAGAACTGTAATAGTTCCACTGGTGTTTCCGGAATTCAAGGGGGTCACTGTTGGCCGTGCTCGGTCATCACGTCCCTCGAAAAAAAGGTGTGAGTGGCGCAAACCAAAATAAGCCCTTTTTAGAGCTATTAAAGGCAAAGAACCGTCTTCTTAATAAATATATGATTTTTGCAAATTATTTGCCAAGTCAATCTGGAGTCGATTTACACGAACAAAAAACTTTGACCAAATTAACATTAACCGATTTGTTATCTTTCAATGTCAATTTGTTAGCAATAATCTATTCTCTAGTGGTGTTATTAGCAGATGTATCTAAGTCCAATGCTGTTTGTAAGTTACTGGACGAGGTTTTAATACTAGGGTCATCTGCGTAAAATGTCACCGAGGAGTTGTTATAAATATTTGCCAGCTCTTATCATCATCTTTTGTTCACGATGAGTGAGATAAGAGTAAAGCCCTCTTCACTCAGAGATAAGAGTTTACAAGATTGCAGCTAGATGGCAAGAAGTTGTAACAGTATAGTTTTCGCAAGAGGATGTCATGCGAGACACGAAAGTCTTGCTGAGGCCAAGAACAATTTAATCGACTTAAAATAATGACCGATCTGTATGGCTAGTACTTTTTCTAATACTTTTGAAACTATCGGAAGCAAGGAAATTGGACGATAGTTATTTTTATCAGACACAGACCCTTTTTTTGTTTAGGAATAATGCAAGTTTTTTTAGAGACTCTGGAAAATGATAAGTCCACGCTAATTCCGTACATATCATAAAGTGCTGTATTTTTGAGAGTATTTATTATATTCACAACATGAATGGAAGTTAGTTTAGTTTAGTTTATTAGCTTTACAAGTCTTACTAAAAAATGATACAAAATAAAATACATTCACAATAACTTTCAAATTTTAATCACAAGACCTAAAGGCGGAGTTCACAGTGCAGTGTTCTTCCAATCAACGAGAAATACTTTGTGTTTTTTGGTATGTTAGATTCCAACATGTTTTTTATTCAGCTAGTGTTTAATTAAGGCAAATATAAAAAATGTTGAAATCATTTGGCGCTATATCACTATATATAGTTAAAGGTTTGTTTTTATTTTCATTAAAATTAAATGTTTTCCACATTGACTTTGGTGTGTACTTGAACTTAAAAAAAATAATTAAGTAATTGTGGAGGCTTTCCCTTCGTGATACATTTTGATAATTCAAAATAAATAAACAATTAACTTTGTCGGTATCACTTTTTATTTACACTTGTAACTATAGTTACAATTTTGAATTAAAAAAATTAAGGCTGCCATTTCTCTTTCAACAAAGGCAATCTTTTTTTGTAGGAAAACATTCAGTGATACCCTGCTGAAATGTTTGCCGAAACACATTAAATTTGGTTTCGATATTTTTATTAACATCATTAAGAAAACTCCAATTAATTGTATCTAAAAAATTTATCTTACCCAAGCTCGCGGTGGGACTTAATATGTTTTTTAATTACTTTCTGTGTATGACCAATATTAGATTTTAAGGTTACATGTATACCAATATGATCCGAGAGTCCTAGATCAATTGGTTAGACAAAAACAACATCCTCCGTGTTACAGAAAACATTATCCAGATAACTGTTTGCCCTAGTTTGAAGCCTGATATCAGCTAAATGAGATGATCGAAAGTCATTTGCTTTTGTTATGCTTAAAAATATATGATGCTTAAAATCAGCCCCTATACGGAAACATATAAGGCTAGATTTAGAATTAATTTGTTCTAATATAAATGAATTATTTTTTTAAATTAATTTCACATAATCATTCATAATTGGTAGAGTTACATAAGCACCTACTTTGGAAATAATAAGCCAAGTTTTTTAGGATCAGCAACTAATTGAGGAGTTGGATGGAAAAAGGACACTTCCATGGATTAGCCCTTTCTCTGTAAATTGGTTTATATCACAAAATAAACCTTTCTTTACCGGCCTTTGGTTCTGTTGTTTTCATACTTCGTATATTGGTGGCACTGTGAGCCAATCTGTAGAGCACTACAAGTTCCCTTCTTTCATAAAACGTCAAATTTCACATGTTCCTAACCTAATTTCTATGCATATTTTATTGCTAAGTTAAAGGGCGCAATGAGCTCTGAAAATGAATTAAATAGCGCTGAGGACAATAGTTATGAAGAAACAGAAAGTAGCTGTGATTTGGAATCTGATCATCTTTAAGGAAAAAACTTGGGCCGAAAACGAAAAATAAACAAGGAGCAGTGAACAAAGAATAGGAAAAAAATAGCAAGAAATAGCGGAAAAAAGTACACTACTACCAAAGGTAATATATTTTATTAGTGGTCATTAATTTTTATACTCAGAGATTTTAAATTTTCAGGTGTGACAGTGCATGCAACAACCTTTGCTGCAGTTCTTGTGTGCTCTAAGAAGAAGTGTTATGAGGTTATACCAGGAAGACTACAACAAGAATTTTTTAAAGAATTTTTGATCTTGGCAGATAAGAACGAATAGGATAATTTTCTTCTTGGTTGCATGTCTCCGTTTCAACCAAAAACAAGGGTTACAGCTCCTAAATGTCAAGAAAGGGCTAATTGGAAATATGTTCTCAAAATAAATAGTTCCTCGATTGAGGTGTGTAAACACTTTTTCTTGAATATTTTTCAAATTGGGTACAAACGTATACGGACAATCGACACGAAGTCGTTAAAAGACGGAAATATTTCTATTAGCGACAAAAGAGGCCAACATGAAAACAGGCCCCACAAAATAAACCCAGAAACTTGGTATTTGGTAAATGAATTTTTGGCACAGATTCCAAACAAAGAATCTCATTATAATCGGTCGAAATCCAAAAGAAAGTATTTCGAAAATCCTGCTCTAAATGTAAAGAATTTGTGTACAGGATTCCAGCAGTATTTTTTTGAAAAAACTGGTCGTACACTAGTAATGATGTACTGTATTCTTTCCGGAGTCCACGGCCTGACATTTGTGATTTTTGTGAAGAAAACATAATGAAGCTTAAGTTAAACCCAAACGATTGTTGCAAAATGATACAATCAGTACACGACAAAAAAGTGCAAGCATAGAAAGACATTAAAAAATAAATAATAGAAAATTGTAGACATGATAAATCAACTTTAGTTGTCGAGTTTGATTACGCGCAAAATTTGCCTTTGCCAAAACTCATTGTCTCTCAACAGTTTTACAAACGCCTATTGTGGTTGTACGTGTTTAATGTACACTGTCACAGTGATGATACAAGTTCGTTTTATTGCTTTACAGAAAATGAAGCAAAGAAAAATTCAAATTCGGTGATTTCTTTTGTTGATCATTTTGGGACATGACCCGAATATAAAAAATATCGTACTTTTTTCAGAAGCCGCATGGCTTGCAAAAACAAAAAATATTAACATTCGGCACATTTTTCCAGTTCGTGGACATTCTTACTGCGTTTGTAATAGAAATTTTGCTAATAAATAGAAAAAACACGAAAATATTTTCGTAAAATCTACAACAAATGAGTCTTATTAAGACTACAAGAACAAATCACTTTTGAAACAACTACTTCTCTAGCTAATACTTCGACAGACATTGAATAATACAAAAGTAATTTGCGTGTTACAAAATAGCAAGGCTATCAAAGCAACACTAGTTTGAACGTATTTCTTTCTGTAAAATGAACTAAAATGATTGAAAAAGTGATTTGTTCTTGTAGTCTTAATAAGACTCATTTGTTGTAGATTTTACGAAAAATTTTTCGTGTTTTTTCTATTTATTAGTGAACTTTCTACAACGTAAAAGACTTATATATTTTATTATAGAAATTTTGGTGTTTACGGAAAGTTACTGAAAAGACTAGAAACGGTCAAAACTCCAAACGTTTATTTGCAAATTATGCAACAGTGTAGAGAAAAACCGACGCACTTTGAGGTTATTGAAGGCGCGCCGCTAATTAAAGAGTGGGGCAAGGGCTTAAAAGATTTTTTCAAGAAATTTGTAAATACTAAAAAACAAAGTTTTACTTTAAGAAAGTATTGTCAGATAAAATATAATTCTTCAGGTATTCTGAGTGCAGCAGAGTCATATAACGGCTTTTATACTTCATTTGATTTTTGGATTACAAGAAAAAAATATAACTTGGAAGTAAATTTGGAGCCGTTTCGACCAGATTTTATTAAATCTGAAAAAATGCAGAACTTAAAAGATTTAATGAAATTTTTGGAGTTAGATGAGTAGGAGTGGTATAACAACAATGTGTTCAAGGAACAGGTGAACCTGCCATCTACATCTACTGAAGAAAACGACCAACAAAACAGTGACAGTGATTTAGAATGGTAGTGTTTAATATTTTTTTACGTTTATATTAAACATGAGTTATGTTCAATAATAAATATTTGCTAAAATTAATATTTTTGTAGTATTTATTAAGATCTATGCAACAAGGGCGCTATTTCAGCTGTTATTTTTAACGATTTTAGGTATATTAGGCAAAAAATAAAATGTTTTCAAAAAAAGTTTTCAATAAAACCAACATGTGTTTTATAAATATAATTGAAAGAAATACAGGTTACCTTAGAATAACAAACTTCTGATGCTTCAAATACTTTCAATAGTTCTAACTCAAAATGCCAATTTTGTAGAAGTGCCCTTTTTCCATCAAAGTCCTCAATTATGACTGTATATTAGTGCCAGTACTTACAAAACGATGTTTATTAAGTTTTCCCCTATTTTCGAATTTAATAATATAAGAATAAGTGATCAACAGTATTTTCTTTATGTGTTGCTGGGGCGTACACATTTACATTATTAATTGAAATTTGAGGTACCCAAGTTTAAATATTTTTTGTTTTCTTATTTTTCTTATTGGTGGTCCCTTTATAAAATTCGGACATTATTATGCTTGTAATTGTATTATAGAATAACTCAAAAACCAACTATAATTGGAATTTTTTAAACATCAAGTTATAAAGAAAGTGATGAATGGCACTAGGCTAAAGAAACAAAAGTATCTCCTTATCTAAAGGGTGACGCAGTACTCATTACTTATAGAAACTCTGTAATTAAAGAAAAATGCATTTTAAGGTCCCTAGGTACCATATTTTTAGAATAATAATGCGTGTCTGTCCGTGAGCGGTGCGTCCCAAGAACGGCTAAAGATTTTGAATTGAAACATTAAACTTAAGCTTTAATATTTTAAAGAAAGATCTAAAAAGCTCTTGGTATAAATCCGTGCACTGAAAGTGGGTATTTACTCCAAATCGTTTTTCTAAAATTTCCATTAAAAACCAAACAAATATAAACAAATTATGGATTATAAGAAACTAAACAACTTTTATTTCAACAAAATTTTTATAAAAATTTAAGTTTTTAAAAACGAAAATTTTAACAAAAAAGTATAGGAGTAGAAAATTGTTTTTTCCTATGAACTAGGTATAATTTTGTATCAAGCTGTTGTCATTGAACTGTCTGATGTCAAAAAAATTAAGACGGTTATCTCGCGAGTTCCCTTTGATTTAAAGAAAGTGAAATGCGCATATGGTTAGCGCCAAACTTACGATAGTGAGGGTCCAGCATCGCTAGTTCGAGTCAGCAATTGGATGGATGACCGGTAACATTCGTCATTGGAATACAATCAATGGTGCTTTAGGGGAATGAGGGTAATTCTTTAAATAAACAAGCTCATTTACACACACATAAATGTACAGAACATGGCGCAAGGACAACATGGTCCATAGCCAAACACTACTACTACTAATGGACACGAAACTCTTTGTTATATCCTGTATAACTACTTATTAAGCTACTTTACTTATTTATATAATAAAATCAACTATTATATGCAATTTAATATTTACTAATTTATTTGAGAAACATTTAAATCCATATATACCTGATCCAAAAAATACTGTTACACTTTCCGTTTAGCTGGACAAAAACAGGCAATTGAATCAGCGATACAGCGATAATGTGTATCTGAATATAATACTATTAACTTGTTATGTTTAGTGTATCTATAGAGCATTAGTCCATATTACCTTTGTATGAGAAGTTACAGTTTCTACTTCAAATCTGTACAATTTGTCATTTCATTAATATTTAATAAATTATACTAAATACAGAATTATTAGTTTATTTAATGAGAGTATTTTTCATCCATTACATCTTATAAGAAAACAACATGAAAAAAAAAACAAACAGTAAAAATAATCATATATACATATAAGGGTTACAATTCGATCGCATCATTATTTCCTAGTTAATTCATGTCAGGGGTTAATAGTAAAAGTAACATATATTAGCACTTTTCCACCGGCCTCATGTTCTCCACTGAGATGTATTTACGATTTTACTAAACACTTTGTTTTATTCATGATACTGTATTGGCAAGTTGAGATTTACATAATTATATACATCATGAGCGACTATATACCAAAATAATAATAATAATAAACGAAAATTCAGAGAAGGGTATTAAAAAGGTGAACTATACTGAGTAACTATAAGGTTGTTAAAATAAATAATTAAGTATGCAAAAGGTAAGCCCTTTGGGGTCGTAGGTGGGTACATCATAAAAGTCTGCAGGCGTTTTTCAGGACGTTCTTCTTCTTCTTGTGTTTGCCGGGCCTTAAGATTATTGTTCCATTGTGGTTTTTCGTTGAGTGACTAGGGTTAAAGGCACCTAAAATAATACAAAAATATTATAATAATTTATAGAAAAAATATTTGTTTACTGAAACTATGCAAAATTATTAGTAGTAATAAACTGTTTGCTTTCGTTTATAATGATTCTACATATTTTTAGTGATGTTATATTCCGTAGACAGTAAAAAATAATGAGATTTATTGTATTGTTAAAAAGATATTTCTATCAACGTTTCATCTATTGTCTAAAACATTGCACTAAGATTCTCTAGTTGAGTGCAACTACTTAGACAATAAATGGAATCTTAATGGTAATATCTTACTTTACGGATATCTAGAGAGTTAAAACTCTAAAGCAAAAATCTGTTTTCGTGTCACTGCTGAAGAGATCCAAAATAGTTCGAAATAGTCCGTGTCTGATGTTGGCAGGGAAATATATTTGATAGACAATATTTTATTGTCACATATGAATGCTTAATAGATATATTTCCAAAAAAATTAAAGTCTCTACTTATTAAACTAACTGTTGATCACTTGATACTTACTGATGGTGACAGGGTGATGGCCTGTGGACACTGAATAATAATCATCCCTAGGTTCGCGCATCTCCGCTAGACACCTAGCCGCCAAGTGCCGGAAAACCGCAGCAACATTGACATCCTCTTTCACCGACGTCCTCAGTAGACGGCAGCCGAGCGCGCGAGCCAACAATTCCGCCTCTTCACTGGAAACGAAAAAAAAAAGGTAAGGAAAATATTACAAACACGTTTAATTGCTTCATGTGTTTACGCGGCCAACGGAGGTGCGGTTTTTTTCTTTACCACGAGTATGGTTTCTTGGTAACCGCACACTACACGCATCAGCATTAAGAGGTGTGCGAGGTTTTGTAAGATTTCGCTAAAGATAAGTATTAATTTTGCAGAGTATACTGGGAGACGATTGCGTGCGTGAAATCAAGGAGATTAATTATAATGTGTCTAGTTGTTGGTACACATATGCGGTTGTTAATAAATAATTTTTCATCTTCAAAATTGATATAAAGTTAAATTATCTGTTTTTTTTTTAAAGAATATTCATGTGAGAAAATATTTTAATTAAAAAAAATACATTACTTTTAGTGGTTAACAAATTGAAGTGAGTTGATTGAAAGCAAGATAAGCAATTTTATAAAAATTCCAAGTACTGCAAACACTTAAAACTCTTCTAGAGTTAAAGCTTCTGAAGAATCCACAATACGGCGAAACAATTGTTGCAAATCTAAGCAATAAAACTTCTTAATTGTGTTTTTACTTTTAACATTTATAAGAATAACAAGATTCATTTAAAGCCACTATTAACACATCTAATATTAGAAAGACTCTGTAGTACAAGTCATTCATAAAGCTAAGGACAAGAGTTTATGACTGATCTCTAGTAAGAACTTATTTTTTTTTCAATGACCGATACGAAATTTTACTGCATTCACTAATTTAATATTAGCTTTTTAAAGTACTCTTTAAGGTTAAAAAGCTTATTTAATTAATTGCTCATGTGGTGAAACATTTTTGAACTATCTTGATTAGAACAAAAATAATCAAGATAGTTAAGAGCTTATTCGCATATACAAAATTGACACCGTGAATAAGAACCCGATAATAATAATAATAACAATAACAAACACGAAAAGAGTTCAAGAAGAAAAACGATTACAAAATAAATAAATAAAAAGATGCATAATTTTAACGTTGTGATTTATAAATAATAAAATAGAAAATAATTCAATAAGGCTCATTTTATAATGAAATAAATGTTTAAATTTGCTAACACTCACATATAAAATAATTGACTTTGGTTTGAAATCAGCCGTAGTAATTTAAAATAAAATACAATACCAACCAACCAACATTATTAATAAATAATTTTATGCAATCTTCAAAGGCCACAATTCTATTTTTTGATACATATCAACATTTACAATCTAAAATACTTGAAGTAAACAAGATGGTTTTTAGAAAGTTTCTAATATCTTAAGCCTAATATATTTTTGTTATCTTAGGAAATTCAACCAATATACAATGGATTAAATAAAAAGCTTTATATATTTCAAGAATGAAGATTATTCGGAAGATAATGATGTAACTCGAATTAAAAATGTATTGCAAATTCCTACAAAAGTCTATTCTTATGCATAGGTTTACATTTTTCTCAACTACATTCAAAGTTTACTTTAAAATAACGAAAATTAAATTAGTGAAGATAAATTCATCCATAATAACTGGTTGAAACTGATGAAAGGATAATAAGTACTTCCAGTTAGTATATTAATTTTATTTTCTGGACTAGTTTCGATGCTCTAATGCATCATCTTCAGCGGGAAAACTACAAATGTTACATTAAAATATAAATTAGGAAATGCATTAAAAAAAATGTTTAAAAATATTCCTCATTGCTTTCTCGGAAAATTTTTATATTTCTGAACACGATAAAGTTCTCAAGCCATTTTCAGATCTCATTTACTGATTGGAAATTGAATACGCCAGGTGCTTCAAGACGTCCCAGCCAAGATGCATTATGATGTATTGGAAACAATATATGGTCTGGCGTAGGGATAAGAAAGTGAGGTCGTGTTGCGGGGGTCTCGCTGTATTCCGGAGAGATTCACAAGATAACCTGTGCGGATCAATCATCTCTAGATTGGCTCTCGAAGTGAGTCCAAAAACTAGCTCACTATAGGCAGGGGGGAAATTAACGGTGATCCAAATTGACCACCTTCCAAGGCTACAAAGGTTGTCCGGTCAGCCTCTGGATTTGGAGCAGATAATTAAGCTTATGGCAGGTCAGAACCGAGAGCTGACGATAGATCGGTGGTGTGCCCTCCACACCGAAGAAAAACCCAAAGGCAGATTGGTCGTGATGGAAGTTCCACACGAAGAAATCTCCTCCTACAAAAGATTAGCAAGAAAGTATCATCTCAGATACAAATTCCAATTTGTCACGCTTAATCCCAAGAAGGTAACTCCCAGTGAGACTATCTATACTACCCCAAAGGAAGGTGAAGACAGCAGAGGGACCACTCCAATGAATGGCTCCCAAGCTCAAATGGTGTGTACTTTATAATCTCATATTCTAATAAATTAACAACTCTAGAATAAACTCACCATAAACATATCTTTTGAATTCTTATAACAAAAGTCAAAAACCAAAATATATTCCAAATAAACTCCAAAGCAATGATACTACCTTGATCTTAATTCAAGAACTCTATATAGTTGCAAACAGGATTAGTGGACTGGGTAATTTTAAAGACACCATCTTCCATGTTGCACATAATCAAATAGAGCGTGCATGTATATATTCTTCAGCCAACATGAAAGACAAACTTATGCCTCAATTTTCCACAGCTAATCTAACAGGGGTTTGTTACGACTCGCCTTTTTCACATGAATTGGAGGTTGTGATCAGACATTGTGAGCACGCACACAAACAAAAGAGGCAAAGCTCTACTCGAATTAATTTCGTGCAAAAATCTACAAATACTCACTAGAGGCTGTGAACCAACATTTGTTGAGAAGACAAGATGTGATTGATCAGCACATTCTCAATAGAGGTTGTAAACCAATATTTGTTACTTTAAGAAGACAAGATGTGATTGATATCACTTATAAAATTAGGTAACGCTGCTTCTGGAAAAGGTTCTCATCGACTATAAAAAGTCATGCCCATTGAACTTAGGTAGAGGAAAATAAAGCAACCCATGGTGAAATAAGGAAATTAATCAAATGATAAAGCAAGCAAGAAAAGTGTATAATAAAGTGCAACACTTCAAGCAGGAAATCGATTGGACCTGTTATAAAGAGCTTCACTATACTACAACCTCGTGAAGACAATGTATATACTTTTAAAAACTAATTTGCCCGGCTGCAAATACATGAAGGACAAGGATGAAGACCAGCAGGAGATTCATACCCCTTTGAAAGAAAAATAGAGCATATCCTACATCATAATACCCAAGAAACCCGGACCGTTCAAAAATCCTCGCCATTTAAGACTCCAGAATTGGATGGAGTTTACACTTTACTTATACTGGACTGAATCCTATTCTTCAGTATCTGTTGACTTTGTTTAGGGCCTGCATAGCTTTTAGATATGTCTCCCAAAAGTGAAGAAATAGCAAGGTGGTATTTATATCCAAACCAGATAAGGAAGATTACACCCATGCCAAATCATTTAGACCTATAAGCTCACATCGTTTTATGATGAAAACCTTGGAGAAGCTTTCCGATAGGTATATCAGGGACCATATTCTAAAGACGAATCCTTTTTTACCCAAATCAACACGCGCATATACGCTCTACCGAACCAGCACTCCATTGTGTGAATACCTATTTCGAGCTGGCGTTGGTAAATAAATTGTCGGCATTAATCCTATTTATCGGCATAGAAAGCGCTTTTAAACAAAACCTCTTTCAAGAGCGTAGAACTAGCTCTTTCAATGCTCGGCACTCACAATTAGTGAATGGAATAAATAGTCGCTAAGCCAAAGGATGGTCCAAATATCAATAGGGAGGAGTAGATATCGTGGTAGTCGACTTGCTTTGAAAACTAAATTAATCTGGATTCCCAGCCATAGGATGCAGGTGGCATAACAATTCTGCTTAATGTAATAAAATATATCACAGTCCTTTACATTTACAGGCCGCTATGAAGGCGTACCTCAATACAGTGGAAAAATGGTGTACAGATAACGCTCTCTAGGTAAATCCAACTAAGACGAAACTGATTTTATTCACCAATAAAAAGAAACTGGACACAATAAAGCTGCCGAGGACATTCAACACCACACTAACCTTGGCTTCACAGGTAAAGTATCTGGGGGGTTATCTAAATCATAAACTGAACTGGAATAATCTTTAAATCAAGGTACAGAAGGTGAAACTCGTTTTCTGGCAGTGTCGGAGAGTCGTTGGGAAATCGTGAGGACTATCACCCAGAATCCCCAAGTGGCTGTACATTGCCGTTGTAAGGCTGGTTCTAACATAGGCAGTAGCATATGGTAGTCTAGAGTTAAACTCAAAACAGCAATGGGTAAGCTACAGCACATTCAACGTCTGGTATGAATGGGAATTACTGGCGTCATGCGCACCACACCGACGTCAGCAATGGAGGCGTTATTGTCTCTTTCTCCCCTGGATTTACTGATACAGGAGATGGTTCTAAGTACAGCGCTAAAACAAAGAGATGACGGCCTGTGGTGTCAAAATGCCAATCGGACTATTCATGAGTCAATTCTTGAAAGAGCGACTCAGACGGATTTACCTTTTCAAAAGACACTACTCGTGACAAAACTCTGAGGCTTCTAAAGCTATTATACACATATTCACAGATGAAGAAAAAAACAATAAAAGAACAGGTGCGGGCATAACTAAAAATACCCTTACAGGAATATTTATTACTGCCCAAAAATAACTGAATTGGAGATAAAAAGAGAAAACATCTGCTTACATACAAGCAGTAAAATCAGTCTTGCTATCTTAACACAAAACTGTTATGGCACTGGAGACGACATCTGTAGATAACAGAATTGCCCTATCCTGGGTAAAGGCACACTCAAACACGAAAGGAAACGATAGGATGGATACTCTAGCAAATGAGGAAGCAACTTTGAAAATCGACAAGAGGCCTGTGTCCCAAAAGAAATTTCTCAAACATACTGCAAGACATGACTCTACCAGCACACAAAGCATGATGGAAGAACATCTTCACTTCTGCTCATGAAATAAATAGTTAATACCATTTTCAGTGATAGAACGAACTGTTTTTCTAATTAGTGTATTATTATTAAGGTATCAATTGGAAAATTTTAAAGAAAATTGTGTACCGATGTCATCCCATAATCTTAAACAATGCAATAAATCTACAAGACTTGAATTCTTTCTATCCATTGAATTAAACCTAACAGTGAAGTCCCCCGCTTAATAATTATTTTATTTCATGTGTCAAGCTTTAATAAAACGACAGACAAATGGTTTAAATTAAAAACATATCACAGTTGCCACTTGGCGAAACAACAAGTCAAGTACAATTCAATTTAGTTAGGTACACTTCTTCAAACTCAAAGTCCATTTCCTTCGATACTGTAGGCACTGGAAGAACCTTGAAGGCAATACCGGCTCTCAACATTATCATAACCCCACCGTAAATATATTTTTTTCTTGCAAAATTTGTTGCTACATAAAATCACCTATTTTCAGAGATAATATTTTAGTTTCCGTGAGCCAATGTTAATATAAACACAATACCGGCTTGTTATACTGTGGTTTAATATAATGTCCATTTCATTTATTTTAAATAAGTAATTATGAAGGCTTTCACTGTGTGATACATTTTGATAATTCAAAATAAAGGTAATTATTTTATTTCTTTTAAAACATTTATTTCAGATTTAAAAGATTGTATCTTAACGTATAGTCTGACTTCTGCAATTATGTTTCTTCCGTTGATTACTTCGCATTTTTGAAAATGATGTGAAATCATTTGTAGTGGTAGATAATCCTACGACAAATAGAATAGAATGAAACATGATTTGGAATATAGAAATTTCCCATGACCTTCACGTCCGTCATGTGATAAAAAAATATCCTTAGTGTTAATAAAATTACAATTTGCCTCTTGACTACTCATATGCAATTTGGAGTTAATTTCGACTAGTAATTTATTTAATACATGTTTGCCATATCAGTATGGATTACTAATAATACGAACATTGGTATGAGTAATCGTGTTCAGCCGTTCTAAAATATCTATTCCATTTAATCTGCGACCTTTCATTATGTTGATATTCCCACCAAGAATAAATATATGATCTTTAATATTAAGATTCTTGCAAATATTGCTAATATTGATAATAATTTCTTCTAATTTTGCAAATGAGTTTAGAAATACGTATAACGCAGTATTTACTGTTAAAAATATTCTACATTATATCAGTAAAACCTTTTCCTAAGTCAAGAAAAGGATTTTACAATCTGGATTTACGGAAAATTTCTCCAAATTTAGCTTGAAACTGATATATTGTAGATTTTTATGTAGAACATTGATGTTTCTTTGCAGGTCTTTATTTCTTTAATCATCAATTTGATTCAACTGATATTGTATTCTTTGTTTTAAAGAGTTTTTAAGTTAACTTTCAAGTAAATAATTTCATCTTCAAGATCTTTATTCTTTTTAGATACGTTAAATTAGCGCTGTTTACATGATGGTATTCGTCAGTACTTCTTCTGCCTCTATTGCTTCATTTTCAATTAGTTTAAGCCTGTTTGTTTATGTATCAATATTTTTATGTTTAATATAAATATTTAATTCCTCAATTATATCAGATTTTATTTTTTCCAATCGATGAATTTCGTGGAACATTCTGAACATTATTGCCTTGACAACAAATAATTTTATAGTTAAATTTGACTCAAAAACCATCAGTAACACACACACCCATTGACCGAAATGATTTGGGTTTGCGACCGATTTTGATAATTCGCCGGTATTAATCCATGACTTTCTTCGTTTAGGATTGTCATGGAGTATCCATCAACGATTTCAACAAGAAAGACTTTTGATGCCTTTTAGCAGAGAAAGACATTCTGCCACTCGTTTTTTGTTGGTTTTAATGAGTTTATACAAAAATCTTTTTTCGCGTCTTTTATAGGCCTTTAGAAATCAATTTCTGGGTTACTCTCAGATGTTCTGCAAGTTCTTTTTGCATGTGCGCCGAATTTTTAGTGAGAAATCAAGAAATCACCGCTTTTAAACAGCTTGAACAAAAATGCACACATATATTGTATAATAAAACACCTCTGCCGAGAAATCATTCAGCACTTTTTCCTTGTTAGAATTCGTAAACTTTATATGAATAAAACTATATAAGTACTTTCAAAAATATATTATAAGACGCTACAATTGTTTCGCCACACTGTGGCTTCTTCAGGCGAAGAAATGGTGTTAAAAAATTGTCGCGTCAGGTATATATACAATGTTTATGGGGGGGTGGCTATTTGAAAAGATTGTAAATTATTCAGGAGATGTCCAGTATTTTTTCTTTTATTTATTTCCATGCATTCCAGGATATTAAGTTTGCGGCCTTTTGTTTCCCGGTGTAAAATTTTGAAATTTTCGTCAAATTTACGGTCTTCTTCGATGAGGTGGTTAGAGTACGTGGAGTTGGATTTGTTTTGTTCGTAGCTAGTTTTGTGTTCCTTGATCCTCTCTTGGAACGACCTTCCGGTTTGCCCTACGTACATTTTTGGACAGTCTTTGCAACTTAGCAAATAGACGCCACTTTGTTGAGTTGTTTTGACTTTATCCTTATTATTTTTTATTAGTTTACCTAGAGTGTTATTTGTTTTATATGCTACATTAATAGTTAATTTTTGTAACATTTTTCCTACTTCGTTACTATTTTTGCCTGTAAATGTCAATGATGTAAAATTTTTCTTATCGTTATCTTTTAGTATAGGATAAATAGAATCAATTAACCTATTTCTTTGTTTTTTATGTAATATTTTATCTACCATTGATTTTTTTAAACCGTTTTTTTGAGCTATTTGATGTAATATTTTTAATTCTTTTTCAAAATTATTTTGTGTCATTAGGACTGCTAACACCCTATGTACCATACTGTGACAAGCGGCTATTTTGTGTGATAAGGGTAGATTTATAATTGATTGTCGTGTCTGTGTGTGGAATATTGAAAAATCGTGTTTGTTATTAATTCTTTTTATAGTTAAATTTAAAAAAATAATGGAATAATCTACTTCTATTTCTTTTGTAAATTGGATTTTTTCATGTTGTGAATTTAATATACGTACGAATGAATCTAATTGTCTGTCAGTGCCATTAAATGCTAAAATCACATCGCCGACGTACCTATACCAATAAAGACACTTTTTAAAAACCGGCCATTGAGATAATCTCTCTTCAAAATTATCCATAAATATCTCCGCCAACAGGGGGCTTAGTGAGTTTCCCATGGCTAAGCCTTCCTTCTGGCGAAAACATTTATTATTGAATTGTAAATAATTCTGTGACAGGCAGATTTCCAGCAAGTTTTAAATTTCTGATTTTTATAGGGTTTGTATTATTTTTTATTAGCCTATCTTTAATTATTGTGAATACTTCGGTCGGAGGCACGTTCGTAAATAAATTATTAACATTGAATGATACTAGTTTTGTTGTGTTGGTTAAATATAAATCTTTGATATTTTTAATTAATTCCAGAATTCGTAAAGGCTGCAGTATCTGATATGCATATTATCTGTTTCCATTTTCAACTGTACTGAACTTAATGCTTTTAAAGGTTATGTTAGGCTTTTTGGAATACCAACTGTTAGTTTGAATTTTGACTATATGTCAACACTATATAACTCTAAAAAACGTTAAATCAATTGATTTAAAATTCGTTTCTTGGCTGCTTAAAATAATTTTGATTATTCATTTGTAATAATTTAAAAATACTATAAGTGTTATTAAGACTAAAAAACAAATCACTTATTGAAATAACTACTCCTCTGGCTAATACCTCGACAGATATTGAATTATATAAAAGTAATTTGCTTATTACTAAATACCAGAGCTACCAAAGTAACACTAGTTTGAATAAATAAATAAACTTAAACGCTTTTGAATAAATTTACGATAATTGAATTACAATGATCTAGCAAAAGTAATTAAATAATGTAATAATCAAGTCTATAAACATCTGCAGACACGTGCTTCGATTTCTCTATCTCATCAGTACATCTTTAATATATACTTAATTTTAAATTCAAATAAAAACAATTGCTAATTTGTTTAAATCCTGAATGTAAATATTTTTGTGGAATTGTCGTACATGTCAAAGTTCTTTTCATATTTATTTTTAATAATTGTTTGATAACTAAACGAGAACAGTATTGTGTCACTCGGTCTAATTCTGATGAAACTTGAATTGGACGAAAATGTTTGAAAAATCGAGTTGGTGCACTTCGTCTTGTATACAGGGTGACTGACGAAAAACCTCTTGCTTATTTTAATAATAATTTTTAATTTTAATAAATATCAAATTAAATCATTTTTAAAGGACTTTAATATGAACTCAACTGATATTTTTTCTTGTATCCAGTTTTTGACAAATGACGATCAATTTTTTTTTTTCAAATTGTACTGTATATTTATTTTGTAAGTCGAGAAATTGAGGATTAAAAAAAATTAAAATATCAATTATTCATAGTAAACAATGTTCAGAGCCTATTTTAAATGTCAAAAGTGACATTGTCAGTCATTGATACTGCAACTATTTTTAATAATTTCATAATTAAAATGTTGCAAAATTTCAAACACAGTAGTACTACTGAACTAGAATTTTATGCCTCTTCAGAAATCGTTTTTCTGAGTAATTCCATGTACCAACAAATTTGGAAGACTGGTGCGTAAAGATTGTTGTTGTGGAAAATATTTTGCAAAATCTATTTTCTTAACGGGTCGTTTGGTATATTAGGAGGCAGAGAAGTGGCCCCCTTTTTACTAAAGGCAGTGTTAATTAAAAAAAAATGTTATTGTAACATAACGAACGAAATAAATAATGTTCTGGATGAATTGTCAATAACAGTGTTGAATACAATCGGGTTGCATCAGGACGGTGCGACAACACATATATAGTCCATCCGTTGGATGGAACTATCGCTTCAAAAAACGACGAAAGTTTTACAGTGCGTTCTTTTTCTAACGCATTTAGTTTACTTTATCAGACTGAATGTTTTTGTGTCGTTTGTGACGTAGGACGGAAGATCCAACGAAAGGACTATGTTTATTATTATAAACAACTGCAATTGTTTTACTTTCATCTTTTTCATGGCTACCCATTTTTTTTATAATAAAATTTAAAATTACTATAACTCGCTTATTTTTAGAAATAACTATGTCGTATGTTATATTGGATTAAAGAGAAAAAAAAATACCTTTTGAATGAGGCGATAGCCAACTATGGTTTCCATTAAAAAAAATGTAAGTTCGCGTAATATCTCAGAAAATAATGGCGATAAAAAATTTCTGATTATTTTTTATTAATCTACATAAAATTATTAAAATTTTGTCCTTTACAGTTTTTTTCTATCTGTTATAATAACCGAGATATATTGATTTGAAAAAAATTGGCACTTTTTACTTTTTTCAAAATATCTAGTTACCCTTCACTTTTTTGAAAACTTTGAAAGTGGAATTTTATTCGTCTCGTAAATCTACACTTCTTTCCCCATTTAACCGTTTCTCTATCTCTTATAGTTTCCGAGATCCCCATAGAGAACATCGAAAAAAACTCACGCTGTATATAGTGCAATTTGAAAAAAAAAGTTGATCGTCATTTGTCAAAAATAGGATACAAGAAAAAATATTCTTTAAAAATGATTTAATTTGATGTTATATTTATTAAAATCGGATCAAAAATAAGCAAGATACAGCACCAAAGGTTTTTCGTCAGTCACCCTGTATAAGCCAATTCAATTTGAGGTCTAAAATTATATTTTTGGATTTGGCGAAAAAGTTGATTAATGGTTTTATTTGCTGAGGTGAGTTGGTTGAAAGACTGATTTTTAATATTTCATAAATAATTCTGCTGGTGTGCCTAATCATATAACCAGGTACAGTATGTCCCATTGACCGGATTATGAATATTGCTAATTTATTATCTAATGTCCATCTCTTTGAATGTTTAGTTCATATCGTAATCAAAACAATAAATAATATTTTTAAACACCTTTATATACTGTGTCCCAATTTCGATGTTCACCATTGGTATCTCTGTTATTAGAAGAGATCAACGTTTAAATGGGGAATGTTGTTCAGAATTCAGTGCTCATAACAAATCCCATTTCAAATTCACCTTAACTTTTTTCCATTTTAGGATATTTTGAAAAAAACAAAATTTGCCAATTTTAATTCGATAACGCCTAAGGCGACCGATATTAAACCTTTAAATTATTCAGATACTTTTTTTAAAGACAATATTTTGGTGTAAACAGAAACCCTCGATTCGTATTTGTTTCCAGGTTATTAGTGCTTTCTTTTGGTTTTCTTATGGTGGCCATACTAGATAGTGCTTTAAAAGTGCTTTTCAACGATGTATAATATGCCTGAATTTCTTTTATTTACAAGCAAAATATAAATATAAACGTAAATTATTCTTAAATATGACAATTGAAAGTGAAAAGAGTAAGTAATACTGTAGTCTAATGAAACGATAACAAAATTATTGAAATAAAAAGTATTTAAATTTCATATTCTTAAAAAAAAAGTTCTATATGACGACCATTCAGTTTCAAACACTTTTGACACCTTGCTCTAACAGAATTACAAACTCTACGTAGTGTTTTTCCGTTTACTAATCGTAGTACATTATTATTATTACTATTAATATTATTACTCTTTGTTCTAAAATTCCCCGAGTTTCTGGTGATCCAAAACTAAACACTTCGTTTTTAGTGGTACCTAATAAATAAAGGAGGTCCATTATTTAAAAAAAGTTAACGCTTAAGATGGGGTGATGCGTAAATCATAGTTAAATACATTTTGTCAGAATAGAAACATCGATTAAGATATTACTGTAAAGGTTCCATCTATTGTCAATATATGAAACATTCATGGTAATAAATAAAAAACTTTTTAACTTTGTTTGTATAACACGGACTTTATTTAGTGACTATAGTTTCGACAATTTTAACTTGTCATTATCAAACTAGAAGTTTGATAATTATTTATAACGAAGAAGAAGCCTCCACCGTTAACAGTTTATTCATGGTAATATCTTAATCGATGGTTAACCCGAAGAATTAAATACTCCATAGTAAAACTCGATTCCTTGTCTGACCTCTGAAGAGCTTAATGAGCTGATAAAATAGCTCAAAATCCGTAAAGCTCCTGGTATCGACGATATTTCTACCGCGATGGTGAAGAACCTCGCCCGCAAGGGTAAATGCGCGCTGCTCAACATAACAAACGCCGCGATGCGTCTGGGACATTTCCCCTCCACCTGGAAGCTAGCCTGTGTGGTTAGCATCCTCAAGGCGGGAAAGTCTTCGCTACTTCCATCGAACTACCGCCCCATTAGCCTGCTAAGTGTCTTAGGCAAACTAGTCGAGAAAGTTCTACTGAGTCGTATTTCGGTCTTCATCGAAGACCAGAAAGTAATCCTGGACTCTCAGGTCGGTTTTCGTGCCGGCCTGTCCACTATTCACCAGCTCTCGAGGGTGAATTCATCGCTGATGGCCTCATTTTCAAAATGATTTCTCAATTTCCCCGATTACCTGATACGAGTTGTGCACGCCTTTCTTCGGAACAGAAAGTTTCGTTTCAAAATCAACCAAACGCATTCCAGCGAGCGTAAGATCTGTGCAGGCGTACCACAGGGCGACATTCCGAACCTGGCTCCGGTAATGGTCGCCCAATACGCCGATGACACAGCTATACTTTGTAGAGGAGGCAGAACAGTTCATCTCGAAAGAACTCTCCAAGCCGCGCTCGATACCTACGAGGAGTGGGCAGACAAATGGCGACTTGAGGTTAACGCTGATAAGAGTGTTTCTATGCATTTCAGCCGACCTAAACTCAAAGTTCGTAAGATCGATTCCCCCAATACTCACTTGGCGGGGAATTAATTACGATTAAAGACCAGACAAAATATCTCGGTATCATTTTCGACTGGCACCTTTCCTGGTCAAAGACGATCACCCACCTAATACGCAAGACCAGAGGCTTGCAAGAGCTTAGCAAGCTGTAGCCCATCATCAACACGAGATTAACTTTATCTGTGAAAAACAGAGTAAAGCTGTCCACGATGATGATAAGGCCGCAGCTCACCTACGCTGCTCCCATTTGGAGTTACACTAGACCCTCACAAATTGCTAGACTCCAGAGTGCGCAAAACGTAGCCCTAAGACGCGTACTAAATGCCCCGCTATACATGCGGAATATGCAAATCCATCGTGACACAATGACACCGAGTGTCCTAGAGAATATCAAAGATATCGCTGTAAACTTTTACAGTAAAGCAGACGACAATTCCCCTTCCGGAATAATCATCCCACAATACGATGTCACTGCTTGTAACAAACACCGAAGGCCACGAAAGATCCTAAGTGGCAAACAATTAGCTCCCCAACTCATTGAGCCACCGTAATCCGCTCGGTATCGCTGCTTCTTTCGAGGAGAGTGACACTCGGGACGACCGGATTTCCCCACTCTTAGCAATCAATTCGCTTGAGACCAGACTAGAGAAAACCTTTTGGTCCTGGACTAGTCAAAGAACAGTGATCGCAGAGGAGAGGTTTTAGTTGGTAAGAGTCCAACACTACCTTACTATAAGGGTGTCCATGCAGGATTTCCTCTTCTCTTACCATAAAAAAGGATTCCTTGTCTGTAACTACGTTACTCTGATGAGATCCAAATAAATCCAAACCGGTTCGTGGTTGTTGTTGACAGGGAACAATAATTCAAATAAAAACATCTGTATGAAACAACATTTTTCAATTATAATGTCACTCAACAAATAAAATATGAGTCCGCACATTTAACAGCTGCCACATATTTTTTTCTGGCATGGCATATACAAAAAAAACACTGATTTCCTGTAGAAGGTTATTAGAGAAAAAACAGGGTTTAAAAGAACATATAGTCTGTTCGTTGGATCTTCCGTCATACGTCACAAACTATCGCTTCAAAAACGACGAAAGTTTTACAGTGCGTTCTTTTTCTAACGCATTTGGTTTACTTTATCAGACTGAATGTTTTTGCGTCGTTTCTCGAAGCGATAGTTTGTGACGTACGACGGAAGATCCAACGAACAGACTATAGATATAATTACACAAAACTTTTTTTTAACGCATATTAATATAAGTATACGCGATAAAACAAATAATATATTAAACCGTTTAACCATACATAAATGGTATTAAAACTTAGTGGTGATCGTGCAATTTGCACCTGACAAAATAATAAAATTTCTGAGAAATATTTATAAATTAAAACTAATTTAATTTATGGTTAAAATTTTAAATTAAATGCATAAACAAATAATCCTATTATTTTATGTGAAGATTTATGTAAATTTCTAATTATTTTCTCTATAAAATAATTGGCTATCTATTTTGAACTATTACATCATAGTAATTAAATCAATTTCTAAAACACTCTGTATAAATTGTATAACGCAAATATCTAAATGCCAAGATTTTGATTTTATCTCCAATTTAAGATCAACCATTAAGAGAAGTCTTATTGAATTTCCATAGCGAACGAGTGACCTTTCATCAGTACTTTACTTGACCCGATATCCATTTTCCACTTTTACAAGCCACCGACTTTCCAATTGCATTTTGAATACACCTTTTAACAGTTTTTTTCCTAGGTTAAAGTGAAGGTATTCGCTTAACCCGCATTTTGTGACGTTCTCACGCTAGTATTTGCCATTCTTTGAAGCAACACGCGTCGACGAACTCTTAAAGACATTTTAATAATAACGCAAATTTGGCGTCTGCCTGAATCCTCATGGTCGTGTAAATATTTGATCGCATTTTGTATTGTGTAACTTGACTGTGAGTGGTCTAATGTTTGTTAACCTTGATGGACAATAAATATTTAAAATTATTCACTGCTATTAAAGAAGTGCGAAATTATATTATTATATTTTTTATTTTTAGAATAATTAAATTGCAAGTTATTCATATAAAATCTTAAAAATATGCTTTGGGTTGAAGTAACTCTTGGTGTTTGTCTAATAATCTAAATATAACGTACTTCGGCCCACCTGATTTTAGTCGGCGCTAAAATAGATGTCTGTCTGTCTGGTGTTGAAAATATTCTACATTCTTAGTAATTTCGAAAGAAGAAATATTCGTTTTTTATTCTCTGAGATGTTTTACAAGTATTTCTGAAAGATGTTGACTAACGATGTTTTCTAGTGGTAATGATAGATTAATAAAATAACTAATTATTACATTTTCAGGATTATTTATGAATGTTTATTTATAATTTTACACTAAGATTAAAAGCGAAGTAATTAATTTATTCAAATCGCACTTAATTATAAAATCTTTGATTCTAAATGTATCACAAAGTAATGGTCTCAAGCATAAATCACATTAAAAGTTAATAAATTTAAGAAAAATACAGTTGGATTATATTCTTCTGCTAAAATATGTGTTAGTATTCAATCAATAACAAAAGATATTATTATATAAACTTAAACCAAATTTGAAGGTTTAGATAAAATTATTGAAATCAATAACTAATGGCAATATTAATTACCAGAAGAATGTTATTTTTAAAAACTTTGTTAAAGTATGTTTGCAGAAGACTGATATATTTTGTCCCAGGTTATTCATTATATTATTCAAATGTTATAAAAAAAAAACTTTTTTTTTAAATTTAAAATAATAGATTTTTTAATTATTTTTTTAATAAAAAAATTTACTAACGAAAAATTACTTACTTATTAACTTTTTGTTTAAACGATATAGGCAAGTTAACAACTCAATTCGTTTATCAATGGCCATCGCCGACTCAGATTTTTTCGAGAATTTTTGGATTTTTGTTTGTTACGATTGAAATCAGAGACTTACACTTTTGCTTTTAATTCAAAAACGGCCACTGTTATCAAAATTTTCAATGAGTAATAAAAGTTTCTAAAATAAATTTTCTATTAAACTGTGGAAAATTTTATGTAGATTTACGAGCAAACAAAAAAGTTCTGTGTAAACAAATTTTAGGAACACAATTTTTGGGTTCTGTCTGTTCGATCGAAGTGACAAATAGCCTAAGGAATTTACTTGATGTTAGTTTAGGCAGTACCAAATTGCAACACTCTACCACGAGCGGTATTTAAAATATTTAGAAAAATGTCTTAAAATTTCTTAATATCTTGGTCATTTGAAGACTTTTATCATATTTTTTTTACAAATCATCATTTTCACTCTAGTATATGTGGTTAATTTTATTCCCCGAGTCACAGCAACACCATGTATAATTATATAACTCATCCAACAATAAAAAATAAGATTTTACTTAAAAATAAAAATGGAAACGTAACATAAATATTAATTTTAAGTATTCTTAAACCATTTATTTCTACTGAGAATTGAATTAATAGAAAAATAAGAAATACTAATACAATTAAAAATTATAATACAAAAAACACGCATTAAAATTTTCGAATGCAGTCTAAAAATATATAAATTATAACTTGAAAAGCAAGGTAAACTTATCTGTATAGAAAACTAATGGGAATTGAATGCCAAGATTATTTCTGATTTATGTTTCCCTCATTAATCAGAAATTATAAATGATGTTTGTAGTCGCTAAACTGGCATCTAAAACTAACTTTAATTAATAAACCACTCTAAAAATACTTTAATATTGTCATGAATTTTCTTTTTAATTCATAATAATGTTAAAGTATTTTTAGACTAGTTTATTCATTAAAAATAAGTTTAAAATATTAAAGTAGAAACAAACCATTTCAACTAAATACGAAAGATTGTTCTAGGTGGTGCCTAGATTTGATTAGATTAGATTAGAAGGGGCGGTTTGACTTTTGTAGTAATACCTTAGTACTAAGGTCGATTAGCATCCTAGGAGGCCATACCCTTGTCCGTTCTGGCATTATTGCCATTCCTCCGGATATGGCTAGTCTGGTGGTAGTTAGTGCTACACGCATTCATAGGATGTAATCGGCCCATTATATGCTTATGCATCTGTTTACCATATTACAGAGTTGTGTTTTGGCTTTCTATTCGATTCAGGCTGCCTTGATGAATGTCAATAATCACTTCAAAGTAGGATACGAAAACAAATTTGGTCGGCATTACGTCAAACGGTGTTTGTAGGAACTCTGATTTAATCAGGTTCAGAATTTCTGAGTTCTTCAATCTATATCCTGTACCATGACACTTTAGTCTTATCGCACTCATTAGACCTATATACGTAGTATATTTACAGGGTGTCCCGTTAATGTGAGGAAATGGCTAAATCATAGATTCCTGGGGTCAAAATATGATGATAACACAACTTATCTATATCCAAAAATTTACAGATTTGTTCTTAAAGTTTCAATTTTTTTAATTTGTTTTGTTTATAAAAATTGAACGCTTTATTCGATTTGAATGAAATTTATTTCACATACACCATTTATTTTACTATGGTATTGCGAGAGATTTGGGTTAGGGGCGATATTATGATGTCATATTTACCCCTTATGACAGTTGCTATATCTTTATCATAACCTCCATAATGATACACCATAGCAGGGGCGATAAAACCCCGCCTTGCGGACAACCTTTCCCTATACCTGCGGCGATCTTAGGGTTTTTGAGTACGGCCTTGATTCACCTTATTGTGGGCATATCGATACTTGTTGGCCCCTATTTCCACCGTTTTGAAGGTAGTGTTGCTTTAATAGTTGTTTGTTTTCAAAGCATATTATTAATTGTATTTACTTATTAATTTTACAATGTTTAGTTTTAGAATTCTATATATTTTTGTTATTTGTCCTTTTATGGTATATCTGTTGGACAATAAAGATTATTATTATTATTATTATTATTATTATTATTATTATTATTATTATTATTATTATTATTATTATTATTATTATTATTATTATTATTACTATTTGTAACACGCAAATTAATTTGTATTATTCAATGTCTGTCGAAGTATTAGCTAGAGAAGGAGTTGTTTCAAATTAATTTGTTTTGTAGTCTTAGTAAGACTCATTGTTGTAGATTCACGAAATGTTTTCGTATTTTTAAATTTATTCTTCAATATCTACCAAAGTACCTAATGCAATTTCTTGCTGCAACAGTACAGTGCTTGATTAAGTCTTAAAAGTTTTTTATGAGTTTTAGGAATACATTTTGTAGCTAGTAATTATAAAAGATAATATATAGTTATTTTATTATTAGTTTCTATGCAAATTTTTAAATATTTTTGGAGTATAAAATGTAATTACCTTCCAGTGCTATTAAACATATGAATTATTAATTATTGTTTCCCAGTCAACGTCATCGCAGATGAAGACAGGAAAACAGAATTGAAGGTTTTGCATCCCTAGGTATCTATGAACATAAATAAGAAAATAAATGCAACGCTTTAGGCAATAAATGTCCCTTTAAAGTATATCTAATCTTACGGATGCCTGAAAGTTTAAAACTCAAAGCAAAATTAGTCCAGCGATAACACAATGATGATCAGGGGATATAATGTATGAATGGTTTACTCTTACTTATCAATAAGACTGAGGCATTTGTCGAAGCTTTAGAGTACTATTTGCCTTTAACCTTAGAGAAAACTTCGACTTCAATTCTGCAGTCAGTACTTTCATAGAGATGTACCACATCTGAACAACCGAAGGTGTATCTGTAAGCTTGCCACTTTCGAAGAGCTTTACGAGTTAATTAAACAACTCAAAATACCTTAAGCCCCAAGTATCAACGGCATTTCATCGAAAGTATAAAAAAACCTTAAGATTGGCGCGCATTTCGAAATGTTACAAATACATCTTTAAGGCATATAAATCGCACGTATTTCAATCAGCTTGTTCAGCATATAAGGCAACAAGCTGCTTCTACTACGTCGTATTTCGATTTTTTAAGTACCGAACTCTCAGATCAGTTTTTACACCGATCTATCCACTCTATATTCGCTTTCAAGGCTGACTTAATTCATTCCAGAGGACTATTTAACGGGATACTGTTGGTGTTTTCCTCGATATTAAGAAAACGTTCAATAAAGATAAAGATGTGGAACGATTACCTCATCTATATTATAATTTGTCTTAACTTCTCCAAGTACCTGATAAAAGTCATGCACGACTTTCTTTGTTATGGAAAATTAAAAAACTAACAACACCCCATTTTGCAAATGTAAGATCTATGCAGATCTCCCATAAGGATTAACTTCTCGGTTATTTTAAATTTGGTTTCGGTGATGAACGCTCAATACGCTGATGACATGGTTCATCAGGAGGCACAGTATCCAAAGAATTGTTTTTGAGCCGCTCGTGATATTTACGAGAAGTGGGCAAATATATGGGGCTTGGAACTAATGCTAATAAAAAAGTTTTCATACCGTTAGAAAATTGTATCTTAAGAAAACAGGGATCAATTTACCCTTATACTTCTTCAAACGTGATTAAATTTCGATTAAAGACCAGATTAATTATTTCAAATATTTCGGAATAATAATTAGCATCTTATCAGGTTCAAAAGGGTAGAACTTTGTTGGTTAAGCTCCTCAACAATGTAAGATTCTATATATGTGCCAGAAATAGATTAAAGGTTTTAATGATGATAATCCAGCCATTGTACGGGTTGTGGTAGTACTTAAGACTACTGAAGGTTCTCATAAATAGCGAAACTGTGTCCTGGAGTTTATCAAAAGGTTGCCTGTAAACTTATATAATCCTTTTTCCGGAATAATATTGAATAAAATTTACCAAATACAATGTTCAAGAGGATGGTGGCGACAGTTACTATGTAGTCGTTCCTTTAAAATAGTAAAATAAAATTTTAATCTTGCCTCAGTCGATAGCAAATATCAAAGGTTTCATAGTATAGTAGTTAATACTGAATTCTCTCAATAATTTTTGAGAAACCATCATACTGCTTCGTTTGGAGGAGAGCATTACTTGGACGGTCCTATCTCCAACATAGACATTTTCGCCTGAATTGTGAGTAAAAAAATACCTATGACCCGAGATTAGTCACAATAATACTATTGGAGGAGTTGTTTTATTCAATAGGAGTACAATAACTAATTTAAAATTGTCCATGAAGGATTTCCTCTACTCTCAATAAAAAAAGTTTATGTGCCTACAACTGCGATACGCTGATGAGTTAGAAAGTAGATCAAAACCGGTCAGTGGCTTGACGAGAACACTTATTTAATGTTTTCACTATTATTGTTTTAATTAAATTGATATTTCCTTATAATTGTTGCTAATGCAACCGTTCAAATAGGGAAATTTAGTGTAATGCATAACAATAGCTGTTAATAGTAAATAGTAAAAAAGATAAATATATAAAATAAAGGCATCTGAAAATTTAAGAAATAAATTCAAAGTGACATGTCTATCTTAATACTTTCTATGCATCTTTAATTTGTATTTAAAAAAATCCTTATTTTAAAGGAATGATGAAAAAAGAACACATCGTTTCAGTAAAACTTAAGAAAAGTTTGAATTTAAAAATGTATTTGTAAAATAAAATACATCCAATTTTGCTAATGAAATAATTGACACAAAAATTCCTGAAAGTATAATTGTAAGAAATGGTGTTGTAACTTAGTCATTAAGGTCGTGTGATCTATTAAGTCATTTGTTAGCGGACAACGCTTTGGTTTTGTGATAATAATTGTGAGCAATTTTACAAATATATTGGTAATATTGGCTATGAATTGAAAACGTCAATAACTGATGATGCAATATCAATAACTTCACCCAAAAGTAAGCGTCTCTTATAATTCTTAGCGGTATATTATTTTAATGTCACAATTATTACTAGAGAATGTTTTTTAATTGTTCGATATCTAAGAGTATTCCACAATATACCTAAATATAAAAGTAACTTTAGTTACATTAAGGATTCAGTAATTTTCTAGAAATTTTGGATAAATTGTAGATAATACAGTTTCTTCTTCTTTTACATTTTGATACATCGATTAGTGGAGTTCCTTGCGTGGCATAAACCTCTTAATTGTTTCTCTAGAGAATGACTTGGTATTTTATTCATTATTAATAACGCTTTTGTTGTAAGATTTGCTTTTTAAATTACAAAAACGCGCGACCGTGAGCAGATAGCTCAGACCTGAACACTTTCCGGAGGATTACACCCAGCATATGATAAATGGAAGCCAAAAATAAATAAAGAAAGAGGCAAATCCGCCAGGAAAGTTAATCTATGGAGACCAGCGACTTCCTACTTCCCGAACCACCGAGAAAGATTTGCGACGAAGAAGTCCTATCTTTCCGAAATCGCGACACTAGCGGTAAAATTACGCGAAGATGAGGGGAGTAATCTAATCTAAACAGAAGAGCAAAAGCATTCCAGAGCCTACACCAAGAAAAGAAGAGCCGAAACAATCAGACAACTCCTGGAGGATAAAATCATACAGTCATCAACATCTCCATGGACTGCACTGGTGGTAATTGTGTCCAATGGGGATGGCACTTACTCCCTCGTTTGGATTATCGCACCAACAATGCCGCAACCATACCAAATCTACACCTATTCCTCAGGAGGATAACCTATTGCAAAATGGGTCCTCAGGAAAGTTTCTTCCACTATCGAGTTACGCAGCGGATATTGGCTCATTTCCATAGCATAGAAAAAAACAGCGTTTATTTGCCTGTTCGGCCTATGCCGACAATTTCAGGCAGTACTTGCACGAGGTGGAGGACGTTTTTAGCCTTCTCAGCTAATAGTACTTCGCCGCAAATTAGAACACAAACGCCTAAGTTATTCAAAAAAAATAAGCATCTAGAGTTTGAATGGAAGAATGAATATTTTTTTTATGTATATACTTTTTGTGCCATTTTTTCGTCAATATTCTTTTATAAAAGCATGTATAATAAAGAAAAATATTATGCATTATTATAATCAGAGGAGCTGACAAAATTTTCAAATGATCGTGATTTTTTGCTTTTTACTATTAGTGACCTTATTTTGCGTGAACCACTAACAAATATGTTCTTTTTACCGCTCCTAACACGGAGAAGATTTTTTATGTGATGCAATATAAATTTTTACATGTAATAGTTTCCTGTCCTAGGCCCGTTTCATCTGGATTATAAATTTGCTCCTCATTGCAATGTTGCTCTTTGATTTTGTTCATTAGCCTTTCCTTAAACATCTGCAATAGCTGTAATAGTGCTGAAAATTTTTGACCATATATCGATACCAGTTGAATTTTTTCTATTCATTTAGCCAACCATCATAGCGCATTTTTGGGCTTCTTTAATTTTAATAGTTTAATCTGTTCGTACAATAAAACTATATGCTATATAAGCAAATTAAATATTATCTATAAAATTAAATTTCTCAATTGCTATGAGTAATTTGATGAAATTATGTGCATTGAGAGCAAAATGACATGAAACGCCATAGAAAATTGTCTCATACAAAATAAGCAAAACTAAGTTAGTGATGGGTAAAATATTGCTTAAAATAGCTAAAATGTACTGCTAGTAAGGATACCATCATCCAGTTTGCGTAGAAGAGCATTACGTGAACTCGGTCGACATGTTCCTTGCTCTGAATTGTTAAGTAGTAAATTTATATGAATATTTTTTTGAGTGGACATTTAAAGCAGGATCAATAAATCAAATCAATCAATTTGAGTAGATGCATTCAATATTATATTTTGACCTCATATTCCAGAAAACGTGTTATCGATAGGAGTAAATATACTTTCTCTCTAAGTCATCAATATACTAACAACGTGAATTAATAAAATTAATGATATTTACCAAAGATCAATAAGTATATAGAAATCTCTTTGATCGCAATCATTTGGCAAGATTTGTAAGGCACCTACAATTATTGCAAAATTGACCAGGTAAAATTATCCACACATAAATCATTTTTAATATCGATTTTAAAGCTTCATAACTTTGATGCGATGCCAAACATAAAAGTGAGCTCATAATTTTGTCCGCATTTTAAAAATTATAAAAAACAAACGAAATTTGAAGTTGCGTTGTGCACCGATTTCTTCGCGTAATTAGACAACAATAAGAATCGCAATGTACTTAGAAACGGAAGACGGAATTAATCAATAGAATCAATTACGTCGCGATTGAGTACCGGTTCAAACATAATGGAGAAAACGTAAAACTGGAAGCGGTAATTTCGCAGACAAAAAAAAACACTTCCGCTAATTTGTCCCCATGGATGTTTGCAATCTCGCCCATTGTTTGAGGTTTAATTAACCATCTGTGAATTTACTCGAAGAAACATTTTCTTGGTTTCTATTCTATTAAGAATGTACGTAACTTAAATGTAAATTAAGTTTTTTGTTGAAAACTACGCAAAATATATTTAACTTTTTTAAAGAAAAATTAATCCGTCACAAACAAATATTAAATTAGAAACTTTAACCAAAACTATGATTTATTGCTAGAGCTATTATTTTGTAATTCTCTTCAATTATTACCATTGCGTTTATAGTGAGATTCTATTAAATACAAACAGCACGTTATGGTATATCCGTCATAAATTGTCAAAAGTAATCAAGTTAATTTTTTAATTGAATTGAATAATTAGTAAATAAATAAAAGTGGAAATGTTGTCTATTCAATAGGCATATTTTAAAATAAATGAATTTGTTTAGGAAAGCAAATGTACAATATAATAAGATGACGCCTTAATAGTATTACCTTGCTTTTCTAATAATAGTGCAAATATTACAAAGTAAAACACCGTTGAAGACAGGACAACTGTGCTACGCTGATGAGATCCAAACTGGAACGAATCCAGTGGTTGTTGTTGGCAGGAAACAATAATTCAATGTTTTCAAACAATATAAGCTTCAAGTCATTATTTTGTGATATATAAAAGTTACGAAAAGTCACTTGCATCAACTTTTTTTATTGTGACTGGTTTCGTTCTCTTTGGTTATTATTCCAAAAAGTGTTGTAATTAATTAAAACATAATTTAAAATTGCTTTCTTCATAAATAAGATATTCAAATGTTTTAATCGTGTTAAAAATAATTTAATCAAGTAGTGATGATTTTTAACTAATTTTCTAGTCAGATAAAAATAGAAAAACAATTTCAATCACTTCGAAACTTTTTTTAATTGATCCCATTTTAAGTAAATAGTGTTATTAACAGTATTTTTTCCATGCTGATTATTTTATAAAATACTTAAGTAGGATTATTTCTAGGTATTTCAAAGGATTGCCACACCATAATACTTTTTGATAAATGACCAACTAACTTGACTAATAATAAAACTATATTTTCTGAAATATCGAAATTTTTACTTGGCTATTGGAAAAATTGAACTATGAATATTGACCTTCTCGTATTAATATGTTTAATATTCAATTATAATAACAGACTCCATTATAATTTTCAAATAATTAATTTACATTTCCTTACTAATATCTATCAACCTCCTGATAGTATTGGTTTAAATTGATTAAAAAAATCACATTCTTTTATAATTATGAAATTTATGAAAAATTCGACGTAATTAACTTGTTTTTTTTTTTAGAACGACGAAAACAACACATTCTAAATTTGCCAGTTTTCGACCGGTGTTCTCGTTTAGTTTTCAAGTATAAGGTTATTACCGAAATAAACCGGCCGATTCACAATCTATAATGAGAACCATATTTCGAAATTTTCCACGTAAATATTTGGGCTATTAATAGGCGAGCTTTTGATCTAGGTGAGTTTATGCGATCATGGAGTAAAATTAGATATTGACATGTTAATTAATTGCAAAATGGATTTTATAACGTTAACCAATATATACGTTATATAATGAAAATATACTTCAGATACTGGGAAAATAATTACGACATAAAGCCACAAATGTTTTATTGAACATAATATTTAAACATACATTACAACTATTAAAACACTATTAATTATTTAGAGATGTACTGGAATTTCATGTAATTAACTTAGTTCTGTTAAGTTTTCTACTTACCTTTAAATTAATATACAGTGGTAGTTTTTATATTGTTAAAATGTAATACTGCGGCGCAGAAGCGCTCAAAATAATTAATCTAATTAATATTTCTATTTACTGCACCTGTAAATCAATATTTAATTTACACAAGATTTTTATGGTTAATCACATATAGTGAGTACACGAGGTAAAAATAACGTTCTACCAAAAAGTAATGCCAATGAATTAAAAAATTAACGGGTCTAAATATTAAGTAATTATGATGTTAAGAATTTAAATACATTTCAAGTTATATTAGTATCAATAACGTTAAAAATGTTTAAGTAATTAACTTCTATAACTGAAATTTCGTGTAACTAAACCTGTGTGAAATGTTCTTGTAATAATTTAAGAGAAGGGTTAAAGAAGTTACGGAACGGAAAAGCACCAGAAGAAGACCAAATTGAGGCAGAACTATTAAAGAATGGGGACCAAGAAATGTACGTTTACTAATATAACAAAGTTAGAGAGAGCACAAAATACCAGAAGAATAGAATACAGGACTAATAACACCAATCCATAAAAAAGGAAACAACGAAATCTGCAAGAACTACAGAGCAATTATATTACTAAACGTAATGTACAAAGTTTTCGCAAGTCTAATCAACAAAAGATTAAAGCATACGCCGAGAAAATACTGCGTGAGTACCAGCCGAACGGTTTTAGAACAGGGCGATCTAAAATTAGTCCTATACACACAATAGACCAGATAATAGAAAAATATAGATAATATGATAAGGAATTACATATTATCTTAATTGATTTCATTTCAGATGTGCATTTGATACAATAAAAAGAACAAAGCTGTTGAAAGTACTGGACATGTTAGAAATACCAGCAAAATTCAAGATAATGACAGGATTGATACTAAAATTACAAGGGCCAAAATAAAATTCCAGGGTGTGACAACAGAAGCATTCGAAACAAATCAAGGAGTAAAGCAAGACGACACAATATCCCCAAACCTATTTAATTTAGCACTCAATAATTTAACAATTAACAAGAAACTAACATGCACAATAAAAACCTCGTAACAGGTAACACACAAGCAATAACCTACGCAGCTGAGCAGATAATATAGCAATCGTAAAAAGAACTGATTAAAGCTATAAACAAATTTACAACAGTAGGAACTAAGTACGGTCCCCAAATTAATGAAAAAATACAAAATACATGTGTTCAGGAGGAAAAGCTAGTAACAGAAATAACACAGAATTAAAAACAGCAAAAGACAAATTCCAAAGAGTCACCATATTCAACTATTTATGGGTGACAATAGGGCAGTCGGCCAAAGATAGATTACAAGAAAGACTCAAAAAAGGGTAACAAACATATAGGAGGAATAAACAAGTGTTAAAAAGCAAAAATATTAGTAAATCAACAAAAATAAAAATATATAAAACTTTGATACGACCAGTCACAACGTATGGAATTGAAATCATAGTTATGAACAAAAGAGAAGAGGAAAGCTAAAGATACAAGAAAGGAAAAAAAATATGACTAAACGTAAGGTACACATGAGAAAGACAAATGAAGACAAATAAAGAAATAGAAGAAGAACTGAGATGCGAAAACATAATGAAATACATCACAACGACTCAATTGGACAGGCCTCATAATGAAGAGGAAAACGCCGATGTTATCAAACGAATAACACAACGGAGCCCAGTAGGTAAAAATGAAGAGGAAGACCAAGGAAAAGCTGGCAGAAGGAAATTGAAGAAGTAAGAAACTGAAAAGAAGCATGGAGAAACAGAAAAGAGAAGAAATAACTAACGCAGACAAAACACATGAAAACTTATGAAGACAGCAAGAGAGGAAGAAGATGAATAATTCACCTCAGAAAATGGATTTATAAATACGCTAAAGCGTCCAGTATTAAACGACTTGATGATGATTGACGTCTACATTATTGCCTTTAAAACTTTTTTTTCTACAAAGTTCAAGTAACTTTATCCCTGCATCAATGATCCCATTCTGATAAATATGCAAATATTATACACTGGTTTAGTACACTTTGTCGTCCAGGTCTATCGTGAAAATTTGGGATACCCACAATTATACTTCAGGGGTTTGACTCCTTTCTTTCTATACTTATCAGGTAAGATATAAAACCACCATGGCCGATAAGAATTTGAATCAGTAAAAATCGCTTTTCTAGAGCTTATATAGTATACAGAACATGCCTGACTCTATTTTTAGGAGCTTAATCATAGAGGTAATAAAACGGCAAGCACCGCCATAATTGAAGATAGTTTTATATACTATCGCTTAGTCGAAGAGCACGTCGTTATATTTCTGTTTTTTTTTTTTACATTTAGCTAACCCAGGTTGGTACCACACATAGCAGTATGTTCTTTGCATCGCTTAGTTAGATTTTATTAACCGATTATATTTTTCTTTGTAGTCTATGAGATGCAATTTTCTGTTTTTTTTTTTTGAGAATTAAACTCTCCGGGTAAACCGCCAGTTAAGATAATACTATAAATATACCATCTATTGTCTTAGCGTTCCACTAGATCCTTGATTATGTGGATAACCACCGATAACTCATAGGGAACTGTCAACAGCTACAATTATAACAATAAAAATGTAAACTTTAATTTCGAGATTCAAAATAGATCAAAACCGGTTTCCATTATAAATTGAAAATTTTAACAAACGTCATATTTTATTGAATGAACAAACTGATGTTAATAATGCGCCACTATTAAATATGTTTTATTGAAAGACTACCTATGATGTACATTGTTAATAGATAATTGACAATTGTAATTCGTTAAAATCATTACTCATCTGCCTGAGGAAGGCATGGTGTGGTTAAACAATTGTAGCAGCATCTCAACATAATAATGCCAAACTCTTAAAACATTCGTATTTTATTAATTTAAATGCATTGCGTTTTAAGAATTTTTTTCATATCTTGTTGTTTATACAAAAAATATTCTTTATGAATAGTATGTTTACTTCATTGTAACTTTTGCTGTTTACAACTGTAAGGTCTCGTGATCGGCCTTGGGTCTCTTAACGCCTATCGAGGAAAAAACAAACCATGTCATTTGGCAGATGATTTTCTTCGAAATTTTACTTTGTCACCCCTTAACCGCCCGGAATTCAGGGTAAACTCTTAGAGATCGTTCTAAATACCAGTCAGAACGGATCGTTACTAGTATTTTTGTTAAACTTTATACTTGTTATTATTGAAAGTATTTGGAATAATGGGAATCATTAGAGCAAAGTTTGTTTTTATTATTGAACCACTTTTAAATAGTATTAATAAAAGGATACATGATAAGGAACCGGCTTTGGCTCTTAGATAGCAATTTTATTGTCAGTTATATCGATGAAATTGACAAATATAATTGTTATAATATAACTTTACAAAAATACAAATATAAGAAACGAATTTCAAGTGCGAGAACTGATCTTTTCTGGTTGCGCCAAGTTTAGTGTACTTTTTGAGTTTTAGTTGATAATCCAAAAACAAATAATTAATTGTCGCCGTTAGCAATTCCCCTGATTTGTCGGTGGTTAACCATTCAAACAGGGATCTAGTGCAACCTTTAGACAATAGATGGCACATTTTTGTTAATATCTTAATAATATAATAATTATTAGCAATTATTTTACTTAGTTACTTGATTTTTAATATATAAAGAAAAATAAACTGCAGAACTTTAAAAACAGAAGTGGAAATCGTACAATTTCTTAATCACTTGCATCTCAGTAACTTATTTATTCTCTGTTTAAGCTTAAATTGTATAAACCTTTTTAGGGAGGAAATAATAAAATTAATAGTGCTAACCTATAAGGTAATAACGATATTATCTATGAAGAGAGTAATAGATTTATTTTAATACGCAGGGGATACTCTTATGATTTTTAATGTGATTTTTGTTATTGTTATTTGTTTTTAACTCCGTGCTAACAAAAAATTTAATACATACATAACATACAACCTCTGACAATAAAGATCGGTGAATAGTCCTGTAACATTAAGGTAGATAAAATATTATAGTTATTTATCTTACTGTTTGACGATATTAGGTGTGTGAGAGCGAGCATTGTGAACAAAAAACCATAAATCTTGTTATGCATCCAACGAAACGTGACGAGGGTTTTGAACTTCAGCCCAAAAGAAGCTTTTTAAAAGTTTCCAGGACATATATAGCAGATCTCAGATAAATAATATTCATATACAATTTAGACTGCACGAGAATTGGTCAAAGTTCATCCTAGATGATCTTCCACTCGTACCCCGAAGTAATAAATTATTCTGCTGGTGCCCAAGCCGAACAGAAACGCACCAGAAACCAATGAACCATATTTAGATTTAGTAATTATACTTGTATGACATTTATTATTATTATTTATTTAGTAAACTCTTAAGTATTTGCCAATTATTCTTTTCTTGTAAAAGCACGACGCTTAAGAAGATTTTGTCACTAATAGGTTATAATCCAAGGGAAAGTGGCAGAATGCCACTCTCCAAAGCTCTTAAGGATGCAGATGCTATGTCACAAAGAATTACTTATTGACAGGTGAAATAGATTGTACATTTATTATTGTTCCCTGTCAACAACAACCACGTAGCGGTTTCAATCTATTTTGAATCTGTTGTGACAGGGGAAAATAATTAATGTCTACATTCTTATTGTTATAATTGGTTAACCACCCAATCAGAGATGCACTGCAATGCTTAGATAATAGATGGCACCTTTATGGCTAAATAGAATATGTCAAGTCAACCTTGTGGAGGGGCGCCTTACAATAGTCACATATGAAACAAGTTATACTCTTCATTTATGCGCGGCACATACACGGCATTGCCGCTAGGGCCTAGCTTTTGTTCCGACAGTAACTATATTTACAATTTTGTGTTTGTTGCAATCTTTCGATAGTCTCTCTGGTGTATTATGATGCATGACATTTAGTGATGTATTCCACATCCATTGTCTCCTCAATATCCTTTAAACCTTTATTTGGCATCTTTAAGCATACAAAGTTACATCTACTAAACTATATTCTAAACAAAAGCAAAAAAATACAATCCTTCCTCACTCCACTCTACTCCTCGCTCTCTCCCACCCCAGTGTGCTCAGCACATTTACCCTGGCCCCATCCTCCTTCACCCAGTCCATCACCCTCCTTCACCCTTCCACCCCCTAATCACTTACCCCTACGCACTCCTCCTCCAAATGTCCCTACGTATCCCACCCATTCTTACACAACACGCACTTCCCATAGCCCTCTCACATCCACCACTTTCTCCCTCTTCCATCCGACTCACACCTCGCACTTGCCATTGTCACCTTATTTTCCCTTCCTTTCCCATTCCGCTCTTCTCTAAATACCTCGGCCTTTTTCCATGTACCTGCCATCTTCCATATCCCTCATTGTACTCACTCTCCCTCTCCCACCTCCCTTTCCTTCCCATATACCCAATCCGCCAAATTCACTCCTTTCTCAAGCCAATCATTCACCACTTCCTCCGCCAATCCTACCCTTTCGTACATTCTCCTTCTCTCCACTCTCCATCTCCCTTCCATTATACTTTTGCTCATCCACCATACTTACTTCACCAATCTCCCTTTTTCCAGTCTCTTCACTATCTTTAATCAATTCTTTGGCTACATCCAATAGAAATGATTTATATTTTATATTTACATTTGTATTTAGAATTTGATAAACATGAAACGTATTATATAATGTACAATTCAAAATAAAGATGGCAGCCCTTTTCCTCCATTTTTTGTGTGACGTACCATCGAATAGTATGATAAATATTCATCTGAGCGATCCACGCCTTTCATATATTTATTATACACTAATTGGTTTCCAATTTTTTCCTTTGTATGCCAGTGGATGGCATAATACTCTCCTCAAATGACAATCACGATCAGGATAATAATCGTCTCTAAACTTTGGTAGAAAATAATCCAGAAGCGGTTAGAATTTTTGCAATCGATCGCCATTAGGGTCCAAATTAGCATTATCAGAAAAATGCCAGGAATCCTAAATTTAAATAAAGAGGCCACGGTTCATAACACTACCAAAAACAGGGGTTGCTATTGTAAAGCCCGTTGACCAATATTCCTTCCTTGACACCGTTCACACTCTTCCCACTATCAAGAGCAAACGCAACATTTTTTAATGCCTTTCGCGGATACATTCTTCCATTTGATATTTTTTGCTCCAACTTTAAATCTATGATAATTTTGGCCTCGGTACCGATTTATGTCTTGTGCAAAAAATTGAAATAAATCGTCGCCAATAAATGATTTTACAACCCACATGACACTTTCCGCATTGCTGATTCCCCTTTGCTCAAGAAATGGTTGCTGGTGGATTATCATTTGTGGGCCAGTTTTCATCACTTTCACTATCCTCACTGTAATTATCATAACTGCTTGACGACAATGGCACAGCTCTACTTCTTACAACACGAAATATTTCCTCACTGTCACTATCATTTTAATTGACGATATCGTCAATATCTATATCCATTGTAATAAAGCCACTTTTTAAATTCGATCTTACTACGCTCAATAACGATCATAAACTGAATTCTCAACAGGAAGAAAAATCTTTCCGTAGGGTACTTATTGATTAGTAGTAGTGGTAGTAGTAGTGTTTGGCTATCGACCACGTGGTCCTTCCGCCGTGTGATTTGTGTGTGTAAATGAGCTTGTTACTTTAAATGATCACTGTAAAGCACCATTAATTGTATCCCAATGGTGAATGGTACCGGTCATCCATCCAACTGCTGGGCCGAACCAACGTTGCAACCGAATGCGCCACCACCGGCGTGTACATATTAATTAAAAATTATGAAATGATAAACATTATTTCCTGTATGGATATGCATGAAAACAAGACTAAATAAATGCAACGTTTAAGCCTTGGTTAAAGCTTTCGCACCGTCAACGTTTTGAAGCGGGTACAAATACCCGGCTCGTCCATAGGAGGCAGTTCGAGAATCGGGTATTAATACCCAACCCGTCCATAGTGTGTTAATATGAACAATGAAGCTCACATTCCTTATTTAATTTTTAATCTCATTAGATGTTTATATTATATAACTAATATGATTGATAGTGGAAGCTATTACTTTATGATACATCTTAGAATAAGGAACTTTAGAAGAAACTGCACTTTGTTGGTCTCACGCAAGTTTCATTCATTATACGTTTACGTTTGGTAATGGCCTTGTTGAAGTTATAGTCACAAAATGAGTATATGTTTGATATCAACACAATAAAGTGCAGTTTCTTTTAAAGTTTTTTATATCATTAAGTTTAGGGGCAGATCCAAATTATCTATAAGGCAGTGAATTAAACATAAACTTTTTCAAAAAATTGTCTTTTGCTTAGATATGGGCGCTTGTTTAAGGTGTTTATTTGATTCAACTTTAGTTTACGCCTTCACTAATTTATAACTCAAAATGGAATATTCCATTTATCAAAAAATAAAAATTTTGCTTTTTTGAAAAGATAGCAAATCTCTATTTAGACTATTAAATAGAGATTGGATATTATTACCATTACATATAGAACAAGATCGTATTAATAATATTGAATTAGAACAAAGATTTACATAAGTTGTAAATACAGGATGTAGAATAGAGTACTGAGATTTAGAGTTTTAGAGAAACCAATATAAAAGAGTCTAGGTAACGTAATTTTTTAAGAATTGATTTAGAAACCAGAGTTCGTCATGTGTAAGAGGATGTGAATTTTCGACGCTGTTCTTAGTGGTTATATATTAAAACATCTTGATGAAATGAAAAATTACAATTACTAATCTTGAGTACTATGTAAAATGGTTATCAAAGTTTGTCTTTTCCGTCTACTTAATTGTTATTTTCTATTTCTATGTAAATAATGGAATGCTTTTCTAAATATTTTTGATACAAATAATTTATTGTTTCAATTGAGTGAAGAGTGATAAGTATAATAATTGTTTCCCTTTTAAAATTATCCAAAATCTATACTGATTACACTGTTGATGAAAAGATATAATTAATTAAATAATAATTTTCTTGTAAAATATATTATTTTTCTTTTATTGGTATAATTCAACTGCAATATATACTTGTAAAGACTTTGTTAGAAAGATTTTTGCTTATTTCGGTCTTGAACTACTAATGTTTGGCTCATTTTCGCATTTTCAAAACAAATACTTTTAGAATGTATTCTTCACAAGGAAAACTCGACTGTAATTTTCCGATCTTCCGGAAATTCGGTGTCGGTATACGTGTGGCGCGTGCGGCTAACGAACCAGGCGAAAATAGAAAAAGCAAAGGGATTATATTTTGGGTCAACGCACCAAGGTTGGAAACGCACCCGAAATAGACTCGCTTTCTAACAAGTCTTTTTGGTGATACGCAACGTCCGTTCGATTTATAGTCGATGGTGGTGACAAATATATACTCACGGATTGACGACGCTCTGATCCATCAGGTCTATTTTATTTTGGACTATCACAGTGGGTATCTCTCCGCATTCGTTCTCGACCTGAAAAATAAAAAATAAATAAGAATAATAAAAACGATAAAATTATTGAATGAAGTATTGTTTTCTTTTTCTATGTACTATGTACAGGAAAATATCGCGATCGTGATTATTTTCTAATTCGAAATTTTAATATACTTTTTGATGTTCGGTGTATTAATGTCTTTTATAAATAAGATACTTTGTTAATTTTACACGATTTTTACCTCTAGTGTTCAATTAGTTTTTTAATAATTTCGCTTCATTTTCTGAAATTATTATTTTTTTCTATAAAATATACTCCTGCAAGTTAAATACCCTATCCAGTACTATTACCATTCAACAAGGTATTTTCAAGACTTTCCCCTCTCACCGATCTTTTATAACATCCAAGTTCAAGATAACGGGTGTCCAACAATTATTGCAGTCACGGATGGCGTTGGAATCAAAAACGTAGGTCGATTCTTACATATGCCAAATAAATTGAACTGACATTTCAAATATGTTTAATTAAATAAGTTAATTTTTATGAAGTAAGAAACGACATTTTCATGGCCACCCGCGACTGCAATAATTGTTGGACCCCGTTATATAGTCGAGCCGCTCTATATTGGAGGAATCAGACACACGTTCAGTCTTTCATTTCAACCTGTTCCTGTCATCCTAGGATGATGATAGAACGAGATAGATATTAATTGTTATACGGTTTTTAGTGCGAAAATGCATGAGTCACAATCAGCTTTCGACAGATCGGCTATATACAACCATGATCTAAATTACACATTTATAACCTAATAGGTTGACCTCTTCCTGATTTCGTACACGTCCCTATACGACCTATATTTGTTTTCTAATATTCTCTTATATTGAAACCTTGCCTTATATGGTCAGAATATTATCACGATTACAATCATATATCCTTGATAGGAGACAGATTTATTCCCTATTTATTCCGATTACGTTTATAAGTTATATAAGGTAAAAACGAATATTACATTCTTAACAGCAATGTGCAAATATGACCCTTCACGTCAAGGACTCTAGTATTTTTAAATAAAACATTTCAAGTTTCTTTTTTTCATCTAAAATTATAACAACCTCGTACTGACATCTTGTAAAAAACAATTACAAATTTTCAACCTAGCTGTCGTAAATCAAAATTTCAACGTTTTGAAAATAGTGCCGCTAATTATAGTTTCGGATTTCAAGCGTGTGGCCGTTAAGCTGGAATTATCCTATTATTCCGCTATAAATAAAATCTATTTCCTATCGGATTGCCGGACTGTTCGCTGCAAAGATCGTAAGCGACGGCGACAATTTCGTTTCGTGCAAACAGGAATAAATCAAGTCGCAGGAAAATGGCCGTAACTCATGTTTAATTGGAAGGGAATTGAGAAGCGCCGCGGCCTAACGTTCCGAGATTTGAAGAGTTGAATATTTATATATAAGCCGTTGTGTCGTGCCAAAAATATTTCTTTTTCGCGACGGAAATGTGAAAGTGCGAGGAGCTATAAATTTTGTTTTATTAATGATGGCTAAGCTGGTATGTCACGTCCTACAACTTCTCCCGCTTTATTTATAACCTTGCCTAGTTTGGAAATGTGAAAAATGTGTAATAATTTCTCTTAGATCGTGCTATATTACTTATAGAAATTTATATGTTACGATAACACGTTGGCTAATTTTAGCTTTTGATATTTTATTGCTGTAGAAAATAATTTCAGGATAAACATTTTAAATTGAGAAGACTGTATATAAATATAATTTGAATACAAAACTAAAAACCATTTTTATTTCTTGTAACCTTTACCTTTATAAAATATTGTATATTAATGAATATGAACAATTTTCGTTTATAAAGTTGCCTTTTTTTTCCTTAATTATTTATTAAATTACTAAGATACATAGGAAACAACTTAGTTAAGGGAATATAATGACATTTCCATCCATTATTTTTTGTAGATAACTGTACAATGTGAAAAAATGGTCACCTGACTTAACCAGCAATAAATAACAAGTAACGTTATATTTTTTCTACTTATTTTACAGATGTAAAGAATTAGATAAATCCAATTACGTGAACAATTTTCGAAAAGGAAATCAATTACATCACCAACGGAACACATTACTGCGGATCATTCAGCAAATAATCAACGGCATCTGGCCACCAATTACAACCCGGTGAAAAATTCAAAGACTTTCTCATCGCCTAGATGCATGAGAATGTACAAAGATTGCACTAATTGGGAACTCTTCTATAGTAATTACATAACTGCAACAGAATATCGACTACAATCAACCGCAGACAAGACATTATGTCATGATGTGAACTGGATGCGCCCAATTTAACTATCACATAATAGGGTTGAATGTACCCAATCGAATTGCCGCAATAGATTCCTATCTATTGAACTATTTTTAAGTCAATTATCTCTAGCCAAGAAACAGATATAATCCTTATTAGGATTATTACTGCAAATTTATACTATTATCCAGATGTTTAACCTATCATATAATTTATTTTATTCGATAAGCAAGAAGGCCACAAATAAGAAGACTACACAAAATACCCATATTTTCTTATTTAGTGTATGAAATATTGAAGAATTAATTAATAATTAAGGTAACTTATTAAGTATAACAATTCATTACTTTTATTTATTTTACGACCTCCTAAATTAGAATGACTTAAAAACTAAATAGATTATCTTAATGTATTATTATCAAAAAACATTTTATAAACTATATAAATAATAATTATTAATTATTTAGAACTGTTTTAGTATATAAAGAACTAATATTAAATATAATAAACTATACACAATATTTGCAAAACTGTTAAATTAATATATGAAACACTAAAAAAGAATTACCCAAAACTTTTGGCCAGGAATTACTTTTCAATTGCTTTGTATTATCATAAGTAAAAATAATAAAATATATAAGTCCTTACGTTGTAGAAAATTCACTAATAATTAGAAAAAACACGAAAATATTTCGTAAAATCTACAACAAATGAGTCTTATTAAGACTACAAGAAACAAATCACTTTTGAAACAACTACTTCTCTAGCTAATACTTCGACAGACATTGAATGATACAAAAGTAATTTCCGTGTTACAAAATAGTAAGGCTATCAAAGCAACACTAGTTTGAACGTATTTCTTTCTGTAAAATGAACTAAAAATGATTGAAGGTACGTTAAGACTCATTTGTTGTAGATTTTACGAAATATTTTCGTATTTTTTCTAATTATAAGTAAACATATAAACATTTCAGTTTGCTGGATAAATACATATTACTATGAATTATTATTGGTACCATATTGTAAAATTATTTCACGTATATATTAAAAAGAAGAAGGATATTGGCTCCCGCTCACCCTATATATAGATTTAAATTTAAGCTAAAACACTATTTTTAAATCCTTGAACCTCAAAAACTCTAGAACTGTGTTGTTTTCGAAATACCAAAACAGTGACAGTGCTAAAAACTTTATTATATATGTAGGGCGGGTGGGTGCTCTGTTTTTCACCCTCCAGATTGCGCAACTCACAAGAGAATCTTGCTTCATGTGTGCATAATTATAAAAGATTAACACATTATATTTAAATTATATTCCTTTTTAAGCATTTATTAATAAGTAACTGTCGTTAATGTATTAAAAATTGAAAGGGTAGATAGGTAACACCTAACCACCAATTTACTTATTATTTTTAATTTTTATTCTTTATTAAGCAAATTCTTAACGAAACCCAACCCAAGAAATTATTTAATAATTTTAGTTACAAGCTAGTTGTTGGTTTTATATTGAATGATTTTTCTGACCGCAATGCTCCTGACAATTTTTTTTTTTTTAATTAACTAGAGGCCCAGTACGTCTAATGATAATAAGAGTGGTAGAAATAGAAGAGAATATGCTGAACATAATAGAGGAAAATCTATAATCAATATAGATATGTCATTTTTGACAAAGTCAAATCTCCACCTCTAAAAGATGGAAAATACACCTAAAATAAGGCAAATATTAATGATAAAGAGAACACAGAGAATTCTTGGACTCTCACTACCTGCCAGGAACATGGGTTAGAGTGGAAGATCATCGGACCGCATGAACTCCGCCCAGCTTCTTCTATATAAAATTTGTGTATGTTTTGTATTGTCTTTTTTATATATTCATGTGTATTTTGTTAAGAAGAAAGCAAAAGCATAATACTAAATAAATAATATGTACAAAAAATTGAAAATACATTGAATGTAAATAATGAGAGTGTAGAAAATTCTTAGAGACTATATGTTGTACGTATATCACATACAATACGTTCAGGTACTTTTTCCTGCTGATTTTTCCCCGCGCATTGCATTCTGTCGACGGCTTTTACACATCTTGGTTCAAATTCCTCAATTTCTGGCGCAGATTCTTTTTTTCATGAAATTCAATAAGGAATTTTCATAATAACTATGCGTGCGTTGAAAAAATCTACATTAGATATTTGGATACCACTTTCTACATCAGTTTTCGTTTAACGTTTTGATTGGAATTGTGTATTAATGGCTAATTGGACCGGTATTTCCCCCAGGAAGACTTTATGGCGAGGTGTCTCGCCACTTTTTGAAACAAACGCTACCTAAGATTCTGGAGGATGTACCATTAGCGGCAAGAAATGCAATATATAAACCACATTGCATTTCACGATGAAGATTACTGGTATGGTCGAGGTAAACAACATCTCCATAGCTTACCTACGTTTGAAAATCGGACTTTTCTATTAAAATAATAATGATACATTAAAAAAATGGAAAAACTCAAGTTTTTTTTAATATTATAATATTAAATGATAAAAACTGACTTTTGGTTTATTAGAATTACCACCAAAAGGAAGGATAAGCCATAAAAAATAAGGAGGTTTCTTCTAGTGGAAATATTTTTTAATCATTTTAAGAAAAGATTATCAAAAATTGATAATTGTTCCTACTATTATTATTATTTGTGATACTTATAAAATATAAAACATATTTTATAATTCAACACTAAAATATTTTTTTCTTTAATTTCTTATTTTATTGCGTTTTAGAACTATCTAAATTTTTCTTACAATTCAATTAAACCTTTTTACTACTTCCATTAAATATAACTTTATTCTCCAACTCCATTTTTTTCCTTTACTTCCTTTAGCCTTTTAAATTCCATGTATATCCGCCTTAGAAAACAGAAACAACATTGTCAAAATCTTCAGACAAACTCTGTAGACTTAAAGTCTGTTTCTTATTTTTTCTTTTCAACATTAACTTTCTGCTGTTTACCCTTCTAGCCCGCAAATTGGGTTGCGATGTTTGCGTCTTGTGTATAGCTTGCGTGACAAACATAACTTGTTAAAAACAAGAGTTATTTGAGTTATAATTGAGTAATGATTTCCTAGTCAATAATTTCAGTTTTAATAGGGATGTTATTAGGTAATAGTTACGAAAAGGATCAGTAAATAGCAAACTAAATTTTCTTTTGTAGTGGGTTGTGGGTTGTTAGCTAACTCTTCCACTGAAACTACTTCTATTGTTAGTGTATGTTCATATGTTTTAACATCCAATGATACTTATAGAATATTAATATGATCTCCAAAGCTTATCTTCGTTTGAAAAGCAGACTTCTTCATTACAAGCATGTATTACAAGGCTTGGAAGCAAATCAATTATTTTCTCCTAGGTTATTCCCATAACACTTTTATATAGAACATAAGAGAAGAGACAGTTGAAAACCATGCCCTGTGTTTCTTTTAGATATTACCTATACAGACACAGCGAATTAATTAGAATAATAAAATGCTTACAAAGCTTGTGTTGCTGCCATTATTCAAAATAAACAGTTTATGCACGGAAAGGAGGAACCACCCGACGGAGAGCTTTGGATGCCCGGCGTGCCAAGGAGCTGCAACTAGGAGATGAACATTCTTTAGTTAAACCTCACCACTGCGAGGCAGCGCAGGACCTGCTGAGGTAAGACTTGCGTGACCAAGACATTGACGTCGTCATCCTGTCAGAGCAGTTCAAGGATAAGTCGAGCATCGGTTTGGGTAAGCGGCAGCTCCTTTGTCGTGGAAACGCAGTGCATCAAGAACCGGATTCTCCTGAGACAAAGTTGTGAGCACCTATGTGTTCAGCGTGACCTACTAAATGATTTGGCTAAGGATGCAAACAGTCAACGCCCCCACATCATCGCAGGAGACTTCAACCCGTGGATGACACAATGGAGCAGCGAGGCCCTACTAGACTTGAAAGTGGCCCTCCTCAAGAAAAGAACAACGCTAACGTTCACACAAAACGCCAGATCCTCCATTGTAGACGTGTCTCTTGCCAGTGAGAACCTTTATTCTCGAGTCACGTCGTGGCATGTCAAAGACATCAAGACCCACAGTGACTATCAGTCTGTAATATTGCTGCAGAAGGTGCACGAAGGCAGTTTCGAGCTCCAGTCCCTTAATGAGTCCTGATAGAAGAGGACATTTGCTCATATCGCTGGTGGCAGACGCAACCATGACGAAATGAATCAATACCCTGACGCTTCGACTATGGAGATAGCTGTGTGACGCGGTTGATGACCCGTGGGGTAGGCCTTACCGCGGGCTGAAAAGCCGAAGCACCAGTGCCCGGTCAACATTTGGGTCAGAAAGTGACTTGTCTTTCTCTCCACCCAAGGCCTCACCTGGGGTATCAGACTTCTTAGACTCCTTATCCAGGCTCATTTAAGTCCAGCGTCCCATCTCTCCTACCACGCCCTCAGTGCGGTGTCCATAGCTCTGCGCTTCGATTCTTCTTTGGTCAGCCCTCCCCTTATCTTTGCGTGGTTCACCTCTGCTCGTTATTGCAGTGCCAGGTCTGCTGGTATCGTTCCCGACATTACCTCTGCTGCGTCCGTTGACACCGCCCTGTACGACCGCGTGATGCAGATTGCTCGTGCGCAGAGCGCAGCCGTGTCACGTTTCCTGGCCGCACCTGCGTACAGAAGCTGGCCACTGTTGCCAGTAGTCGGCGTCACCCCTCACCTGGCCCTCCAATGTTGGGCAATAGTCGGGCCACCACTGCTTCGGTTCTCGTCGCCGCCTTGGCTGCCATGGCCACCTGTGAACTGTATCTCGGGGTTGCCTCGAGCATTACTCCTAAGTATTTGATAGACTTCCCTACCACTACCTCCTGATTCCTAATCTGAATATTCTCATTCGGCTGTAGACCTGACCTCTTGGTGGATAGCCACGCCGCCGCCGTTTTCTCCTTTCCGTAGGCTCTCTGGTTATGCATTTCAAGCTGTCCATGGACGTGCGATTTGCGACTAGAGCAAGGTCGTTGGCAAACGCAATAAATGTTGCGTCTCCTGGAAGCTCTGTTCGCAGCACGCCGACATAAACCAGGTTCCATAGCATTGGGCTCAGTACGAAACCTTGAGGTACCCCTTGCGTAATCGAGATTTCCACGTCTCGACCCTCTTTCTCGTAGATCAGACTTCTGTCGCTCAGATAAGACTCCATAATTTTTATGAGGTAGGGCGGTTCAACTCGACTAATTAGGACAGTATCCTACACGATGTAAGATCGGAGGCCATGACGGCCAACTTCGCAGACGACGTCGTAGTGGGGGTAGTCGGGAAGCACGTAGAGAAAGTCATCCCGGTGGCTCGCTGCGAACTGCCTGCAGCTGGCTCCACAAGTCCTTGTGACCAGCAAGAAAGCCAGGGAGACCATTAACCTGAGAATCGAAGGATGCGAGGACGTAAGGCTCCGTTTTGACCTGCGAATTGCGAACGCGAAGGCCGTCGCTGTCTGCAACGCGTTGACCCGGATTATGCCTAATATTGGCGGTGTGAGAGAAGCGCGACGATATCTCCTCTCTAGCTTGTAATATTGATGCTGCTGTATGCAGTTCTGACCTGGTTAGCAGCCACGGCAGTTCCATCCGACGTGCGACATATTATTTCAGTCTACCGACGGAGTTAGTTGTGGGCCTTGTGCATCATTGCAGACCTGATGCTTGTCCATCTACTGGTCAAGAAACAAGCGAAGATGCATCATCCTGGATAGAGCAGAGTACTCATCGGCGAGGTCGACCAATACCTCACGCTGCTACTGACAGGATACGGCGCTTTCAGCGCATACCAACCTCGTTTTGGCTTGGACGGCGACGCTTCATGCCCCAGTCGAGTAGGATGTGGAGCACGTCCTACTGAAAGGTGGGAGGTTAGAATGGTGTTTTCCTGTAGGTAGAAATTCCATACACCCTTAAAGTATGGACCTTGTTCAATACTTTAATTACATACGGAAAGTAAAATTAAATGTAGAGCACACTTGAAATGACTGATCATAGATATAAAGGGTAATCAAAAAATCTATAAGGGAAATAGATAGAATAACAAAAAATATTATAAAATAAATCCACATATTTATCTGTTTCACAAAAAAACAATGGACAACAAATATTGCACACTGAAAAAATAGAATCTATTTGAATGCCATTTATTTCATGAAAATAACTTGGTGAAAAGGAGGACAATATCTGAATGAACAAATCGAAATTTCCAATTTCTCTATTATTAAATTTATCATTCGCCCAAGTAACAAAGAAACGTAAAGAAAAAAATGTTTAGAGGATAGAAAGAAAACAAAAATAGTGGCCTTAAAAGGGAGAATTGCCATATTCGTAGTGGTCACCTAAATCGTACTAGATGCTTTATTTAAAAATTAATGTATTTTAATGGCTTTTGATAGCTAAGACATTATCTTTCAGTTAAGTTGAAAAAGTAGAAATAAAATGGTCAGTCGCAATAAGTGTTTTCTTGAGAATGACAAAAGCAAAAAGTTGAGTTTGATTTAAGTTTAGAGTGCTTCAATCGGATAAATTTAATATAAACCTACACTTTTTGAGGTAGTGTAAAAAGCTTATTATCTTTAGAACCTTGTGATAGGACAGTTTATGTTCGATGTATCTTATTTAAGATTAATTAATTCTTTTCGAAGTCAGAAAACTGTACAAAAAGCAGTTTGTATTTTTTAGTAACTATCAAACAATAAGAAACGCTGCTAAAATTGGACGCGAATCTTCTATAATAACCAAACGAGGTCCTTTATATGCTCCTGGTTTTGTGGCACGGGGAAGCGATTGACACATGCTGTTCTCTTTTTTGAGAGGGGGTCTATCTAGTTGAATTCATTTGTCTCTAATTAAATGGTCCAAATAGATTTCTTAGGCTCTTAAATTAAATCTTTTCGACTTATGGAAAACCTCTCGAAGATTTTCATTTGGTTTTCAAGGCTGTCATAAAATACGACCACTCCGTATAAATCGACGTTCGGTGACTGTTTTGAAGTACAGTTAATAAGCCTCTGAAAAGTTGCGATAGCATTTGTCAACCCAAATGCCACACGATTAAATTCGAAGTGAGTGATCATATGAAATACTAAAGACAGTCCTACCTAATTTGTCTGGAATTTCTTTAGTTTTGGAAGGGGATGGGAATCTACGATAGTAAATTCGTTTAATTTTCGCCATTCAAAACCGTCTGTATCAATTTTCTTGGAAACCACCCATATAGGAGAGTTTCAGCGATGATTTTACAAAGTTTTGTTGGAGCATTGAATGCACCTGCTCGCCGATAATACGTTTTAAGGTGTTCGGATATCGGTATAACTCGGTATTTATAGGGGCATTTGAACTTGTTCGAATTTTCTAAAACGATTAGATCATTGTGTTTGAGGCATAAATCTTTTTTTCATATTCCTCTTAGTTGAGGTGCTTTGTTTGTAGGATATCTGTTAATGTTATAAGTATATTTGTATTTACATTTAAAGTTTTAATTTGAGGGATTAATTTTGTATATCTAATAACATCATTAAAATATATATATAATATAGCAGTAATTTTATCGAGAATAACATCAAGATGCAATTTATTTCTGTGTTACGTATTCATCGTGGTATTAGTCAGGGAAGAAATGATTTATTTTTATTGTTTAAATAAGACTCATTGTTGTAGATGCTTCCAATTTTTAAATTATGATATAATATTTCTTAACTCATGTTTTCAAAATACATCTAGATTTAATTGATTCTGTAAACCCAAATTTAATGCACTGTCAAGTGGTCGTTGAGTTATTTTAATAAGACGTTTACATAACACCTTTAAGTGTTAATTACATCCGATGCCTGTTTAATTAAAATCAAGATTACGTGTAATAAATAAAAAAAAAATGATTTCGCTATACATAAATTTCGCACTGTGCAGAACGGGTTTTTTATTAAAGTTTTCGGCCTCCCTAAATATTAATTAGGCTAGTAGAAGAAAACGACGATAATGTTCACAGCTGGAACCGTTAGCGATTACATTAAATATGAGCATTATTGCAATGGCTAATAAGACAGGCTTGGCCGGTGACTAGAGACGGTCATGCTACGGAAAATGTATAGAATTGTAGCTCATTTGTATGCATATTCGTTCACAAATTGTCGGCTGCACTGTAATTATTAATATTTCTCTTTGGATAATTACAGCCTTTTCCCGCTTACAGTCAGCTCACGTCAGTACGCCTCGTTTATCTGGTAAACTGGCCATGATGGACACTAGGAGAGTCATCTTGCGAGTCGTCTATGGATTCCTACGCGTAATTGATACTCGGTGATTATGTAAGGAATATATTTTGCATAGTAATTAAAGACGTATTCTTATTCATTTATAACGAAAATAGATTTTGTTTAGCTAAATATTTAGATTGTAATTGTAAAACTTAATAATACATTTTTCGTTTAATTTGAATATATTTGTTAGTCTTAGTTAAAATATACCTGTCAATAGTTGTTTGAGGATTATCTCGGAAGGACAGTACTAGATTAATAAGTAGTGAAAATATTAATTTGGTCTGATTGTTCAGAAGATTTGCTAACGAATTACTGTTCAAAAATTTCCAGGAGATTTAGTGCCCTTCTTACACATATGTTGTTAATTCATTGTAAGTATAAATTACCTTACTCTTTTTTATGTTTTATTTCCATTTAAAGATGAGAGCTGAGTCAGTAAATGTTGGAGATGTTTAAATAAGTAAAAAATCTAGTCGATTTATAATTAATGTTAATGAAGAAAAATATGTAACCATAACACATGAACGTAAAAATAACCTACTACAGAAAGTATTGATAAACAATAATACAATAACAAATATTTGACTTTTATATGAAATTAAAGAAGAGGAATACAATAGAATATATTAGAAAAAATAAGATAATACTGGGCTGATAGTCACTTAACAGACTAATCCACTAACATCATCTATCATAAATGTATTATATATATTTTTGTTGTACGTTTGTCTGTAAATAATAATAATAATAATATTCTTTATTGCCCAACAGTATAAACCAATTACAGGACAATATAACTATAATAAAATATAATACTAAGTATGCTAAATTACTAATTACACAAAAATAAAAAACAAAAAGGTTCATAAAAATAATAAAATAAAAATGTTATGGTATAATTGAAACAAATTACTAATTGCTGTAAAAAGAAAAAGAAAAACTTGAATAAATATTCAAAATTGTTAAATACAAACATTACCAAATAATCTTATTTTCACTTAAGCTTAAGGGAATGAAAAATATCTTCCAGAAGATTATTCGCATTTTTACTCATTCTGAAAATGGGGGAGTTTATAAGTGAATTGGACTTGCAGTTGGTAAATGGAACGAATTTGTGTAGCGAGATGTTAATCTGGGGACAGCAATTTGTACCTTGCTACGAAGATATGGACAGTTAATCACATTGTATATGAGTTTGTACATTATTGCAGCACTACTATAATCTCGGCGGCTGGAAAGTGCCACAAAATCATGACGCGTCAATAAAAAGTTATAATCAATATTTCTTTGCGGGTATATTCCTTCAATTTTAAATGACAAATATTTTAAAAACCTCCTCTGAATCCGTTTAACTGTTAATATTAGGTATACATACTGTGGCGACCAAATAACAGACGCATATTCAAGTTTGCTTCGAACAAAAGCAGAGTAGAGAGATTTCATAACAGAAGGATCAGTAAAATGTTTGCAAACACGCATGATAAAACCAAGTGATTTAGGTGCACTCAAGCACAACCGAGTTATATGGCAGACAAATGTAAGTTGACTGTCAAACCACACCCCAAGATCTCTCATTAAGCTTATATAACAAAATACCATCCACGTTATAACAAAAATTAAAATAAGAACGTTTACGAGTGTATGTAACAACAGAGCACTTCGTTATATTTAATTTTAACATATTTATCATACACCAATTAGTAATCATGTCTAAATTATCCTGGAGTAAAAGTGCGTCACTCAAATTATTAATAGTGGCAAATATCTTCAAATCATCAGCATAAGCCAGCACATTACAGGTTAAAGAATTAATTAAGTCATTAATGTATAATATGAATAATAGAGGTCCTAGGTTTGAGCCCTAAGGAACCCCGGAAATAGAAATAAATTCAAATGACTTGTAATCATTGTACTGCACATAACTCTTACGATTACATAAATGTGTCGCAATTAGTAGTATAATAGAATTACATAACCCAAATGCTTCCAGCTTACTCAATAAAATTTTGTGATCAATTGTATCAAATGCATGGGAAAAATCCGTCTAATTGACCACGACAAGTATAGAAACAGGACGATAATTATGTATGTTATTCCTATCACCTTTTTTGTGCACAGGGGTTATACGTGCGCGCTTCCAGATATTCGGAAATGAGTTGATACGTACTGCTAAATTAAAAATAATTAATAACGGTGTTACAAATAAAAACTTACAATCTTTGATTAAAAAACTTGGCACTTGATCGCCACCACAGTTAACATTGTTTTTTAATTTGTTGATGCTTTTGAGCACATCGTTTTCACTAGTCACAACACTATTAAATGGGACAGCATTAATTGGCTCATCGCTGCTTTCTTCAACAGGTGGTGGGAGAGAGTCAGAAGAAAACAGTTTTGCAAATGCTGAAACAATATCTTCTGGTACATTATACACAGCATCATCATCTTGAAGTTGAGACGGAATCCTAGTATTACCAGACTTACTGCGCATGAAGTTCAAAATTTCCTTAGGTTCAGTAATGATTTTACGTTTCGTATCACTCACCCAGTTCTTATATGCATCAGAAATGTTTATCTTAATTATGGCGCGAAGTATATTAAATTCCGAATGATAAAACGCAGAATTTGTTGCTCTCCAAATTCGGCGATACTGCTCCTTAACTTTAATTCAGTTTTTAATATCACTGGTAAACCATGTCGGAAAAGTTGTATTTCTTGAAGTATATCTGGGCACAGAAGCACCAAATATATTAAAAAGGACATTATAGAATTCTTGAACAGCTTTATTAAAATCGGTAATACACTCTAGAAAATACCAATTAGCACAAGAAAGTTTATCATATAGAATGAGGTAGTTGGCTTTTCTGAAGTTATAGCGGCTGTTGTTATTACTAGGAACTGAAGTTTCCTTCCTGGGCAACTCAGCATCCATAAACACAGAGAGAGCAGGGTGATGCAAATCTTCAGTGATGAATGGCACCATATCACGTTCCATAACAAATTTAGTGTCGATATTAGAGAGCACAAGGTCAAGAAGTTTACCATTTTCATTGGAAATCATGTTGGAGACCCAAAGTGATGATAAAATTATTCAGTATGTTAACTTTAGGAATTAGAATAAATGATTGTGCGTGGTCATTGTATTGCGGAACGTTAAAATCGCCCAGTATTAAAACCTGTTTATCAACAAGAAATGCTTCTAAACATTCTAAGAAAATGACTAGACACTCATTTGATATATCTGGCGGTATATAGAAAACAACCGTATAAAAAGTTAAACGACCAGTTTTGCATCTACAGGCAACTATATCAATTAAGGGAACAATGTTGCCTAAGTGTGTGGTATCAATAGTCTCAGTGACCATACTTTCATCAACAGCAAGCAGTACCCCACCTCCGGTGGAGCGTCCAACAGCAGAAACATTTCTATCACAGCGTATAATCTTATAATTAGAAGTCTTAAGTTCCTCATCTAAAATGGAATTATTTAGCCATGTCTCAGTAAGTGCTATTATTTCATAATTACTATTGTAACAAGCAGAGTATGGGTCTTAGTTCGAAGTCCACGAGTATTTTGGTAATATACAGGGTTATTCACGCTATACGGCACGGAATATTGTGGCCAAAATACGTGACTTTCAAAAAGTTTCACTTTGGGGATATATGGGGGTCTATTAGGGCTACTTTTTAAAATTACTTTCATAATATACAGGGTGTCCCAAAAACCATAAAAGTATCAAAGTTGTGTTTTTTTAATGAAACACCCTGTATTTTATTGCATTTTTGGATCCTTCGATCAAAATAAGTGTGTGTTTTAATAAGGTTTTTATTACTTAAACCTTAAGGTTTTTGAAATAATTTGAATTTTGTAAAAATTTAACCTAATTTTCATGTTTCAAATACTTAAAAAGTAATTCAGTTATGAATACCAAATTTACACTGAAATGTAACAATAGATCATATTTTATTTTCCAAGTATAAGAAATTTGACATGTTATACCGGGTGTAAAAAAACTGGAATTAAACAAATGAGAACTTTAAATGGCTATAACTTCATTTATTTAAATGGAACGCTATATTTATTAATTTAACAGCAAATGCACGTTTTAATTACCTTTCGAATGGTATTTAAATCTTAAGTGTTAAGTCTTCTCGTTTTTGCAGAAAACGCCAAAATATTGTTTATTGCACCGTTTTAATACTTTTTAAGTAAAATTTTTTATGTATCTAGTTTTCTATGGTATTTAAAAACGTCAGATAATTAACTTAGTCTGTCATTTTAGTTTAAAAAGCCTGTCTTTTGTTATAGTTGTCTCATTTTGCATTTTTGTGTTAGATCGTTAGTAATCGTTATTGTTTGAACATCGCTGTTGTATTTTTTGGTAAAAAATGAAGATTTACTCAAAAGAAGGGGTTATTGGCATTATTTTTATGCTTGGAGAATGTCATCAAAATTGTTTATTGGCTTGTCGAGTTTATACTTAAAGGTTTCCCGAAAGAAATCACCCTAACCCAGCCATTTTTGAGAGACTATTCAACCAGTTTAAAGAAATTGGAAGTGTCAGTTATAAAAACCTCAGTATAAGAAAATCTGTGTAAATTTTCAATTTTTACAATGACATACAACAACCATGTTCAAACAATAACGATTACTAACGATCTGACACAAAAACGCAAAATAACACAACTATAACAAAAGACATCCTTTTTAAACTAAAGTAACAGACTAAATTAATTATCTGACGTTTTTAAATACGATAGAAAACCAGATACATTAAAATGTTTACTTTAAAAGTACTAAAACGGTGCAATAAACAATATTTTGGCGTTTTCTGTAAAAACGAGAAGACTTAACACTTAAGATTTAAATACCATTCGATAGGTAATTAAAACGTGCATTTGCTGATAAATTAATAAATATAGCGTTCCATTTAAATAAATGAAGTTATAGTCATTTAAAGTTCTCATTTGTTTAATTCCAATTTTTTTACACCCGGCATAAGATGTCAAGTTTATTATACTTGGAAAATAAAATATGATCTATTGTTACACTTCAGTGTAAATTTGGTATGCATAACTTAATTATTTTTTAAGTATTTGAAACATGAAAATTAGGTTACATTTTTACAAAATTCAAATTAATTCAAAAACCTTAAGGTTTATGTAATAAAAACCTTATTAAAACACATACTTATTTTTATAGACGGATCCAAAAATGCAATAAAATACAGGGTGTTTCATTAAAAAAAACACAACTTTGATACTTTTAGGGTTTTTGGGACACCCTGTATATTATGAAAATAATTTTAAAAAGTAGCCCTAATAGACCCCCATATATCCCCAAAGTGAAACTTTTTGAAAGTCACGTATTTTGGCCACAATATTCCGTGCCGTATAGCGTGAATAACCCTGTATATTCAATGTAGAGAGGGTACTGTCGGGTATCTTTAATTTTCCGAATTCTTGATAATTGATGATCTGCAGTTCTGCGTGTCAACTCGTTCTTTACAGATTTATAGTAGTCGGCTTGCATACGTGTCTTATCAGTAGAGATGTTAATTCTGTTGAATTTGTTAATTTTCTTCAATTTATAACAATTATGAATGGCATTCATAACTGAAGAATGACTCAGAAGACGGATTTTAATAGACCTGTTGCTCTTATCACGAGTGGGATCAAATTTCCCTAATCTAACAGGTTGCACGTCAGATTTTTCCACATTCAATATAGGCAGAATTTCTTTAATCACATTTTGGCTCATTCAGACCGTAAATTACAATGTTATTTTTACGTTTTTCACGCTCCATTATCTCTTGAATAATCAACGCAGAGTCTAACACAGGTGGTAGAGTTGAATGTTGCTTTTGATTTGCAGAAATCTTTATTTGTTTAATGTCTTCTTGTAATGCAACAATCACAGTTTTAAGTCCCATACTATCATTACCTAAATCTATAAATTGTTTGCAATGCCAGCAGAGACCTTTTTTAGAATTAATTTTTCGAACTTCCGATTTAATGAGATCCACACATAAACATTTAAACTTTTTTCTTGCATACGCAGCAATGTACAAACATATGCTCATCAGCAGATGTGTTACAGCAGTAACAAGTATCCATTGTTTAAAATAAAAATATGGTATAAGAAAGTAAGGGAAAATAACAAAGGATACAATTTTTCACAAACACCGCGCCTGTGGTAGTGGCTCACAATATTACACAAACATAGACAGGGCGACGGTAAGGTATTAACAATATAAAACAAAGGATAAATGTGATCGGGATTCGATCCGCCGACCATCAGATCCACAGCAGCGTACGTTAACGTGTTGACCAACTAGCCAATATTTAAATAATTTTTATAGGACGATGTTTCAATATTAATTCAATTCTTCAGTGGAAATTATCCGTACACACATGTGAAATATTTGTAGGTTAATTTAATAAATTATTGAAAATAATTTTACCTACTTGATGTTCTGAAGAAAAAGATGTGTAGTACAAGCCTAATATTACACACTTATAAATTATTGTGTCGTTTGTTTTATAAGTCGTTTTACTATCGGAAATTCGCTAAATTTAATGCACTAATCATACGCCCGAACGGCTAACTTTAATTACATCTTAATAAAGATGTATATAAATAAGATAATACTAAATACAATTAATTAATTTTATTGTGCTATCTATATGATTTCTCATTGGATACGAATTTTTAATTATAAGGGTGGTTCAAATATACATCGAAATTAAGTAAAAAAGTATGTATGTATTATATAAATAAATATCTTTTATTTTTCTACATAATCTCTGCTTCTGCGAAGCGGAAGTTTCTTAACGCCATTATCTAAGAATGTAGCCAATTGCTCATAAATGTTTCCACATCTTGGTCACAGTGAAAATGGCGTTCTCCTAATTCGCCCTTTAGTGGATTAAATAAATGAAGGTCACACGAGGACAAGTTGGGTTATAGGGTGGATCTTCAAATATTTTCAAATAAATTTTCTCTAATCTTTCACGGGTCAAAGCATCTGTGTGTGACAGAGAGTTGTCATGAAGGAGAATCACACTTCGGATGGGCATGCCTCGTTTTTTCTGTCCACAGTTGGATTCATCAAGGAGCTTGCAATAATATTCAGCATTTCCCGTAGACAGACGGGTTTTGGCTTTTCCAAGTGGAGCTTCTCTAGGTTGTCTCCACTCCATGCTTGCTTGTTTAGATTCTGGAGTGTAATGATGCACCCACGTCTCATCACATGTGACTTAAAAATCATCATACTCTGCTTGGTATCGCCCCAAAAGCCTTTCACAGACAGCAAAACGGTAACCTAACTCACTGGAAATTGAGCACTTCAGCGGTCACCGGTCAGTTTTAATCGCTCAGGGATACCACGAATATTCGCTTCAGTAATGCTTGTTCGCGGTCGGCGTGTATGACTCATGTTTTCTATCGTTGTGTGGCCATTTCGGAAGGTTTCACGGCTTCCGCGCCAAAAATTTAATCATGGTGCGTTGCTCAACAGACCATGGTGCTACTGGCGGCAATAAGTATTAGCGAACAAAATCGGCGTCCTTCCCTTCCCTTGACAATGACATCCAACACATACAGTGCATAACTTTTCACTTGGTAACCAATAAACACAAATTTCGGTTTATGTTTGATCAAACCTCGTATATTGCAAATTTTATATTTTGAAAACATTTTATATTAATTAGTGCAAGTGATGATTCTACTACTAATATTTGTTGGAAATCTTTAGGGGTAATATTTGGCGAAAAATTTTGACCATTTTTCGTAAGTTAGTCTCAGGATCTCTTAAAGGTATGTCAGTTAATTTACCACTCTCGAATAAAATAAACCTTGTGAGTGTTATTTACAGGGGACAGTTTTTTTATAGTTCTAAATACTTATAAAACAATTGATAAAATAGGGTAAAAGCAGACAAGGGAGGTAACTTAACCCACTTTATTAAAACAGAGAAGTTAGCCAATTTATTAAATGAAATCAATGAAGACGCAAAATCGAAATCATAAACATAATCAAATCTGAGATTAAAATAGTTTAAAATACATAAAACGTGTGTTATTAAAAGAACTACAGGTTATAAAGAATAACAATGAAGATAAAATGGAAAGTAAAATAGAAAACAACTATGAATAGAAGCTGTTCAAAAGATTTAAGATTGAGGACATAAAAAAGAAATGGTTAATTAATTAATTTATATTTAGTTTCCTTTCTTGAATAATACATATAAACAAATTAATAAAAATAAAACATGACGGAGTTCACAATTAAATATGTTCTTCCACTCAAACCCTTTATTTACCATGATGTTGAGAGAGCTGGTATCCTCATCGACATCCGGAATCTTCTGTATTTACATTTCTTCAGGATTTTTGTCCCCTTTTTCGAAGAGAATGTTTTGGCTGTTTTTGTCAGTATAACAGATATATAATATATAGCTAAATGTTGTTAATAGTTTGCTACAATTTATTAGTCCATTCGCCACTTATATAAAAATGACATTCTATCTGCAAATAATTTAATGTTTAAATCATATAGCATGCCGCTTTGACTATAAATGCTGCCTCTACCAATTTTAAAAGACATATGTTTTAAAAACTAGGAGAAAGAGAAGAAGTAGTGGTGTAGGGAGTAGATAGAAGAGGCATATTCTAGGTGAGGTTGAACAAATGCCAAATGTAATTATTTTATGAAAATAGTCGAATGTGAATCAATTGATAAACGACATATTACAGATATCTGAAATATATTTTTCTAAATCTAGTTTGCATATGAAAACTACCCCCAAGTCTTTAATTTCAAATACTTGCATCAATCGATGGTGATCAATAGAGTATTGACAAATACCACCAGATCAATAAAAAAGATGTAGAAACCTATCTTTAAATTTACTTCTATATAATTATATCTACACCATTATCCATTAAGATCATCTATAAATTCGACTTTATTAAAACCAGAACTAATGCTTCTATAGGGTCCGCCAATAAGGGCGCGTGAACTTTAAAATTGAATAAAACAAGTTGTGTGTGAGGTAGAAACGAAATTTATTTTTCATTCGAAAGGGTATTCGACCCCATTAAGTATGGAAGATAACATCGTTCAAATGACCACCGCGGCTCCGTTTGGTAGCCCGGATCCGGGAGGTCCAATTTTCGATTACTCTGGAGCACATATCGGCCTCAATTTGAACGATGGCGTTGCGTATGTTGACTTTGAGGTCATCGGTGTTTAGAGGCTTGTTGGCGTAGACCAGCGACTTGAGATAGCCCCAGAGAAAAAAGTCTAAAGGCGTTAAATCGCACGATCTCGGTGGCCAGTTGATATCGCCTCCGCGCGAGATGACCATGTCCGGAAATCGCTCGTGCAGAATGTCCATTGTGGCATGGGCTGTGTGGCACGTGGCGCCGTCCTGCTGGAACCACATGTTGTCCGTGTCCATATCATCCAGTTTAGGCCAAAAGAAGTTGGTTATCATCGACCTGTAGCGCTCCCCATTGACGGTTATGGCCGCCCCAGCTTCGTTCTCGAAAAAGTACGGACCGATGATGCCGCCGGCCCAAAATCCACACCAAACAGTGACTTTCTGGTTGTTTACTGAACCAGTCGACTCGAATTTGCCCACCAATCGACGGATAGTCGACTCTACAGGCCGATCATCGCGACCGTAAAATGGGCGAAGTGCGCGGAACGTTGCTCGAACTGATGACCCATTTTCGTAAAACAATTTAATAATTTGCACGTGCTGCTCGACACTCAAACTTGCCATGGTGATTTAGGGTTATATACTGAACAAATGACAGCAACTTTGACAGCTCTACCTCGAACAACATGGCCGCACCCTTCCGGCAAACTCCGTGCGTCCCTATTGGCGGACCCTTTATATATCATTAGATCATCAGTATATAGAAGGAAATTACTTCTTTTGGTGTACAATTCTGTATCATTTATAAAAAGTATAAATAATTGATCCACATGGACCAGATAATACATGTATATCGTTAGAATTATATGTTCCTATGCGTACACGCTGAGATCTATTACTTAAATAACTTTTAAGCCAAGTAATCACGCTTTCAGGTTCAGGTTTGTGGAAAAATATATTATGAACCATTCTCTAATCATTCGACAAAAATGTTTGATACAGAATTAAATTGGTAACAGTAGACATATCCTTTAAATATTCGTTTTGCTGATTTACAACTGTGTGAACACATGACCTCATAAGTTGCTCGTATATTAAAAAATCTAAATAACGCCACATCATAAGTGCTTTACTAAGTGATACCATGGATTTTCAACAAGTAACAACCTCATCCATCCAATACATCATAATTTGCTGATTTAAAGTCATATATCCTTTTCATATATTCACTGGTGAATTCTAACGAAGGAATTAGAACATGTAACATATAAGGAATGTGATGGATACTTGGCTTACATAAAACATCACTTTACACTTATTTCAGAAAAGTTAGAAAATACCAAATCCAGTAGAACATTTCTATCATTCGGAATTGAATTTGCTTGGAGTAGAAGGTGAAAATTTAGCACATTTGCATAAACATTGGCCGGATAACTATTATTTCGTGCACATATTTCTCAGATCCATGAATTGATGTGTGAATATCTTCATAAAAAATGATTTATCCTTCTCTGAAAAATACGCTCCAAACTGCACCTTCACTTCTTCATCAGTAGAAAATTTCTTTTCTTGAAGCTGTTTTTAGATTTGGAAAAAGATAATAGTCGCTGGGAGCCAAATCTGAGCTCTAAGGTGTGTGAAGCCCACCTTATGCGAAGCAGCCAACGGAATTCGACTCTTGTGAACAGGAGCATGGTCGTGCAAAAGGAGTGCGCCTTTTGTTAATTCTCTTCTTTTCTTTCTAATAGCCTCTTTTAACTGGTTTAAAATTGAAGCGTAGTATTCTTCAGCTATATAAACACCCTTTTCCTTATAATCAATCAATAAAATTCCCCCTGTGTCCCAGAAATGAGCAATGAGCTTTCCGACATCTTGAATGTATCGCTCACAAAAATCTTCCTTGCCTTCATTAGACTGGTTCAAAACCGCACGCGAACACTCGACTGCTGTTTTGGTGGCGGTGCGAGCAATCTAGTGCACTGACTTTTGACATTCCGAGAGTATTATGGAGGACCTTAAAAATTGTTGTTTCAGATACACCAACTATTTCTGCAAGTTGTTGTTTCTCCATACGTGCATCCTCTAATAATTTTTCAATTTTTTCGATGAGATCTGAAGTGGTAACCTCAACAGACCGCCGTCGAGAATCGTCTTCAATTGATACCCTGCCTTGTTAAGGTTATGCCACTTGTATACCATGGTTTTCCCTGGACAAGAGTCCCCGTAAACAAATGACATCTCTTCCAATATGGTTTAAGAATTTATAATGGCGCAGAACTCTATTTATTCATACTTCAAAGACTGACATCGTTATGATAATACTTGGTATGTATACAAATTGATTTCAGGGTGCTCAAAGAAGTTCATTGTGGCTCTTGCAATGTGTAGGCGAGCATTATCCTGCTGAAAAGTTGGATTTGGCAATATCTGAAGATAGGGTAGGAGATGAGTTTCAGGAATTTATTCGATGTAACGCTGTGCAATCATATTGCCTCTAACGAAGATTAGAGGTGACCTAGAGCCATAGGCAATGGCACTCCATACCATAACTCCAACGGTGTGATGAACGTGCCTTTCGAAAAAAAAATGGATTTCTTCTTTCACGACTACGTAGTGAATCAAATTCTGACTCTGGCGCGGTCATTATGAATCTCTAAACAGAATCTAGATTCGTCACTTAACACTATATCATTCCATTCCTAGTCCCACATCAATCATTCTCTACACCTCTCGAAACGATTTTGTCGTTTTTCAGTGGTTAAAGAATGCATGCAGTGCGGCCGGAGTGAAGAAAAGACAAACGTGCGAGTCCGGCGGTAAACTGTTTCAATCGGTCTTCCATGTTCTTCATTTCACTGGTTTGCTGGTGGTCTCTTAAAGCCAACAGTCTCAAACGCCGATCTGCACGCTCTCTGGTTCTTCGACGTAGTCCTGTACCTCTAGCTCTTCGTGTTCGAACCTCTTGATCCCATGCCCAACAACATCTTACTATAGTATCTAAACTTCTGCGCACCATGTCCTTAATTTCTGGAAAAAAAGTCCAGTCTCTCTCTAAGTCCAACTATCCATCCTCTATCAAACTCAGAGAGTTGATAAAAATTTGCAAGTCTTTGCACCCTAGGCATCGTAAAAGATAACAAAAAAAGCTTAGAACCATACTCAGTAAAATTAAAATTACTACGGCACAAATGTTACATTTCACCTTGAGAACTAATAAATAAACAAGTTGTATAAAAAACTAATACTTTACAGCTAAATTTTTAATCATTTTTGCTTTTCACCAAGACAAGCCTAATATATATTTAAAAAATAGATATATTCTAAATTTAAAACAACATTAATTTAATACTTGAAATAACTATATTCCACTTAATTTAACTAAATACAATTATATCTGCGTAATTAATGATTTAACTAATCACTTCTTAAATGAGGCGAAGCCTTGGATGAATGTTAATCAAACAAAAACCTTGTTCTCCCGCATTTCACATACTGTCAGTAGCAACAAACAACACGCGTGAATACATTTGCACTACATAACGACAAATATAGTTATATTACCGCATGCGGTAATTAATTTCTCGCTAATTAGTCTCCCGGCTCGGCGCGGCGTGTTAGTATAAATCAAAATGTGTTGCTTCGGATTTTTCCTTTTTGTAATGGGAGTCAAGGATGTCGTGTTAGCGTCCGGTCCCGTTATGTGTTACATGCATATTTCGAACGCAGAAAATAACATAATCGATATGGAAATTAGGATGACCTCAACGGCACAGGAATGCGTTGGTTGAGAATTAGTTCAAATCGAACGATGCGGCGAAATTGAGGTTCTTTTGCCAGCGAGTCAATGGGTATGACTTATGGCACAGGTGGTGAATGGCTTTCCCGGTGATTGTTAAATCTTGTCGCGTTTAACGGGGAAGTTGGGAAAATTATTTGCGAAATCTGTAGGAAGCTGGTGACCTCGATGAGTGGGAAGATAGGTTTTTATCCTTAAAAAGTACTTCCTTTGGGTTTCTTTACTCGTGTGAATTACAAAGATTACAAATGACATTAAGTTTATTTACTATCAACAATGATCAAAACTACTTCACATATATGCCATTGAAGATTCCAGAACAGCCAAAAATATTAAGTCTGAGTAAATGAACAATTTTTACTAGTAAATTGATTTTCTTTAAAATGTAGGATGAAATAAAAAACACGATTTGAAAATGAAATACCACATAGTAAATATAAGATTCATTTACAAAGAAACATCGTTTAGGGCAAAGGATATATCTTAAATTTGTTAATAGTAATGAAGTAATGTCAAAATGACATAATAGGCATTGTCTAAAATATCCCACAAAAGGGTAAATATGAAGCATATTTGCTTATAAATAATTTAAAGAAACTCCGAAAATGGCAATGGTGAATGATTTGTCCTGGGAAGAATATGGGTTTGAGTGGAATACCATTGGTTAACAGTGAACTCCGCCCGTGACTCCTGTGTCCTAAATTATTTGTATTTATTATATGAAATGTACGTACATCGTGTATTGTTTTTAAAGTTTTTTTTTTTTAATTTTGTAAGCAGGAGAAGCGAAGCGAATAAAGAATAAAGTATTTGGTAAATATGCAAAATTTAAAGTCATTTAATCATTTAGTGATTTTAAATGTAACATAAGACTTACTTTAAGTTTCCAAGAATGCGCAGCGTCGAAGGAATCCCTATCTGTCGTCGAAAAGGCCAAAACACAGGCTTGTGCTCCTCTGTAGTAAGCCTTTGTGATAGCGTCGAACTCTTCCTGTCCGGCTGTGTCCCATAACATTAACCTAACTTCTTCACCATCAACCCTAAAATACAAAAAAATGTGTTATTAAAGGTATAGAATTTACAAACAATATTGTAAACAAAAATGTTGAAAACTTTTTAATAAACTTAACATACCATATAAAATATTTAACGAAATTAAACTAGAAACAATTAGTAGCATCATTATCTATTATTAAGATGTTGAACTCTATTAGATAAACAATTTCACTGGTAGGTATCATAAAATTTTTGATTCCAATAAAGATGTGTTGATGGTATTACGTATTATGTCAATAAATAATTATATTTTTATGTTTCTCAGAATAGAGATCATAAATCAGTATTGATTTTAAAATTAATGTTTTATTGTAGACTTTATAAAAAATATATTATGATAAAAGTTAAGATCAATGTTTCTTTAAAAAGATGATAGGTATAAACATGAAAACAATATTTAGATCTTCCAAAATGTAAGTTACTCATCTCTAAAATAACTGTAAAACAAATTTACATTAAATAATAATATTTATTTTCATAAGTAAAAGTTCAGATTTTTCTTGGATTAATATATTCATTATTACCTTTCCGAATAATCGAAACAAATATGCAATTCTTTAAACTATTGTTAGTCTGGATTTTGAGCATTTGGTTATCGTATCGTTAAATTATTTTGTTGAATGAGATGTATATATCTTCATTCAAAAATGCAGAAAATATAGTTTGTGGAATTAATTTGATTTGTAAATGACGTAGCTTCATTATTTAGTACAGAGAGCTATATTTTGGAATTATTTAAATATTGTTTAACTAAGGTCACTACATTGTTTCAAAAAAGCGACCAGTGCTACATGAGAGCAAAATACTTATAAAAGGTTAATATTAAAAAAAATATGAAGAAATGTTAAATACTGAAGACAACCTTTATAAATGTCATCATACTAATGCTAAATTTGAAGAAACCGTGAATTAGTAGAAAATTAGAGAAAATTATGATCTTAATGATACGATTTTGAAGTGTAGAAGGATAGTACAATACACACTACTGCAGTATTGTATTTTCTTTGTAAGCATTAAAAGTAATAAAAACAGTTTAGGGTTAAGTTATCTTTAAAACAAATTCAACGATCTAAAGGTGCATCGTCAACAATACGATCAATAATTAAGGCATACCACTTAAAGGATACCTACTGCGAGAACAGTAATAATTTTCTAATTTAGTTGGATATTATCTTAAATGAACCTATCTTAATGTAAAATTCAGTTTCAAGTATAATATGCTGATGAGGTTTAAAATAAATCTGAACTGGTGAAATGTTTAATGAAGAAAAATCAATAGTAGCGCATTTTTTAATAATCACGGGTCGCAAATTTTCAATAAACAACTTTAAACTGCTTTAAAATTCAAATAATTACAATCTAATTATGTTGAGAGCAATTCAAATTAAAATAAACCATGACAATTTACTAAATTTTGATTTAACCCAATAATTACTTTTACTGGAAATAATAACCCTGTAAAAACTAACACAATTGTACATTTTATCTATGTGTTCACTCTTTTATTGATTATGGTCAATTACTAATTAATATGTATATTTACCGAAAAGTAAACAGTATGGAAAAGTGCCAAACTAGTGTTTTGCTTATTTAAGATATTTTGGAAATAAATAACAAAAATAAAGAAATTAATTATCGTACATTGGTTTATTGTTTTTCAAAATATTCACCATAAGGAGTAATACACTTTTACATGCGCAAAACATGCATTTTGATCAACTGCTTCTTTAAGCGTTGAAATGCGTTGACATCAAAATTTATTTTTGATTTGTGGGAATTAAGAGAAATAGTTAGATGCCAGATAAGGGATGGGCGGTGAATGATCAATCAATTTGACTTTTTCAGTTCTCGTACTGTTTGTCAGAACTCGTATTGACCTGGTGGGGCATGATTCATCTTCAGCAGCGATTAGTTTACCCTATTTTTTCAAAGATTTATGATAACCAAATGCTTGTATATTATTGTAAATTGACCGTCCAACATTGTACTATTGGTACAGCTGCCACGCTTTGGGTTATTCCGAAAAAACAAGTGACCATTCGCTTCCTGTGCGAACATATTTTGTTGGATTGGCTCATCTTTAAAGACCCAAACTGTCAACTGCCGTATACTTTAAAGCTCATTCGCATATATTTATGATTCGCTATCTATTAGGATATCACAGACGAGCATTTCTTTCGATTAACCGACACAAGTCTTTTTTGACCGACTGTTAAATTATGTGTGATCCAACGTGAACAATTCTTTTTGAAAGCTAAATGTTCATGCAATAGTGAATGTATGCAGGCTGGACTAATGCCTAAGGCTGCCTCAATCTCACGATAAGTCACATGACAATATTATAATACCAGGTCACACACATCAACCATGTTTTTTGGGAACATAGCAGATTTTAAATCATCTTCTGTTGAGAAAAAAGATAATCGCACAAAAATAATTCAATTTCTTGGCTGACATCACTTTAAACTTTACTGACAAAAAGTCGAACTTTACGTAGGGATGTGCATTGCTAAATAAAATATATAAGAAATATATAATCTATTTACGCACTCAAACAATGCAAGAATGGTCCGTAGATATTGTTGACAGGAAAATAATAATTTACAAAAATTCTCACAAAATCGTGCTTCAACGAAACTGAAACAAAAAATATAGGTACCATCATCTACAGAGAATTTAACAACGGATAAAGACACCAAACCAAAATTATGAATTACTTTTATTTACAACCTCCCAGAGATCTAAAGAAAAAAACTAAAAACTTCAACGAGAAAACATTAAAAATATAATAATTAATAGTGAGAATAATAAATTTTCATTATGAGCATTTCTGCACTTATGTTTTACATTTTAATGTAAAAACTCCAGCTAACAGTTAAAACAACTACTCCCCGTACTAAAGCATCGCCAGACATTGAATGACATAACTGTTAGCTGTCGTTACATGTCTGAAATCATATTTAGCACGATGTAACAATTTTTGTGGTGTTATCATTTTTCAACAGCTCCTCGAAAAGTGTTATGCAATGACTATCTGCAAACACGTGTTTCGCTGTATCACAGCTCATCAGTGCAGCTATGTCATAACTACGCGCGTCCTTTCTGGTGAAATCCCGCTACGAGAATGAATCAATTCTAAATAGAATTGAACATCGGCAATGGTTTAGGTTTTGCGAATCTTAGCTCAAACCTGTTAACACCAACTGGCAATTAATGTATCACGGTAGCTTCTACATTATAATTTGTAATACACCATACCTAAGTAAACGAATTTTAAATATTATGTCAGCCATAGTAGTGTACTGGGGGCACATTGTAATCATAAGAGGTCTAAGAAAGTAGCAGTGAGTACACCTTCCTCCCTGCTTTGAGTAATCAATAACCTTCAACCAATTCAAAAATTGCACAAATCGTAGAATGATTTTCTCTAAAAATATATTGCTTTTTACAAAATAAGCCATTTATTTTAATATATTCTGTTAATTGTCATTGAAGTAGTTTTTCCAGGACTTTGATAATGATTGGGACAAGCGATATAGGGCGGTAATTACTGCGATCACCCATTAGTGCGATTATTAGGGTTGCTTTTAAAACACCTAGAAATACATTTGATCCTATGTAAATTCTATTTCATCTATACAGATTTTATTTAGCCGCTTTTTAAAGATTATTTGACATTCAAACTAGCATTCTTTTGACACACAAATTACTTTGTATATACCTGTCGAGGCATTAACTAAGGTAGTAGTTGCTTCAATAAGTGATTTCTTTAGATTTATAAAATATTTTATTTTTTTTTTAAATTATTATTTAATAATTCTTTTATATAAAGTTTAATTTCAATCTGGTTCGGTCTTACCATTCTAGGGTAACTTTTCTCTCTCTCGCTCTCTCTATTTCTAAAATGTTAACCGTAAAATTGATTTACATTTATTTCACATCTATCCTAGATCTGATGTTGTATATGCCAGTAGTAATTTCATTTGAAAAATTTATATCGACCATATGCATATTCATTCAGTGTGCAATGCTCAAATTAAGCTAAACGACTAAAGATCTTCAAAAATCAATAAATATGTTTAGTTTTTTATAATCATAATATTCTATGATCACTTTAATAATTACAAAAACATCTCAATTATGTTAATTGTACTACGTTTTATAATGACGGCGAATAAATACATTTGAACCCATTCGGCTAAATTAGAAATCATAAACCAACTGCAAAGATCTATAAATCTTGCTACAATCCTTTTTTTGTTCAATTCCAATAGTTTTCAATCACATCAATACTATTTAAAGTGCAATATATTTTCATGTATTTTTTAATATTACTGTTATTGTCAGTGATTACATATCAGTTTTTAATTCAATTAAGATGTTTGAATTGACCTAACGTTTATTTTAATTTATTTTAAGCCTAACAATTAATTATTAATTCGTAAACACTACTTTCCTTAATATTTGTTTTTAGATTATTGATTTTAATAAACCACTTTTGTTATTAACTAATTTTGTGCTAAACTTTTATTTTTTTTATGTATACGTCACCGTACAATAAATTTACATGACGGTTTTCCATAAATCTAGTTCAAACTCGTTCATGTTGGCCGCCATTGTTTCATAGATAATTACAGAATATTGCAAGTTATAGACTATTAACCATGGCCTTATTTTCTAGACTACCAATATTATATAATTCGATACGATTTGCAGCAAGTTGTCGTTTTTTGATTAATGGTGTTACCATTGATGCCGGCACGATATTCTGCAAAGACGAGGTTAAGGTTGTTTTTAACGCTCTGATAATCGATCTTCGAAAATGTTATCGTATTTTATTTTAAATTAAAGGCAAATATTTAATTGAGTGGGTTCGACGTAAAGGGTGTGTAAATATTATAGAAATCTTCTTGTTGAAAAGTTATATATCATGCGTGTAAATAATTTAAATCAGGCAATTTTGTTTTTAGTAGTAGTAATAGAATTTGTTTTGCTTTGCCTAAATAACATGTTTAAATATCACACATTGGTAAATGACACTTATTTAGTATCAAAAATTGAGAAGAATCTATAGGATTCGATTGTTTGGGTTATTATTATTTTTAATAGTAAAAATAATGATGATTGTGTGGAGTACGTTGAAGAAATGCGGCTGCATTCTGAATATCTAAATGATTTAATTAATATGTTAATATTATAGTTCCATAGTTAAACTCTTATTTAATAATTTATTATTGCGCTTATTTTTATTGTCTGAACTTTAACGTTATCATTCAACAACAGTAGAATGCTGAAGAGTTTGTATTGTTTTGTATAATTAAATATTATTGTACGGTGAATTCTTCAGCTTCAACAATTGGGAGACTTGGTATTACTATTTAATTTAGCAACTAAAGATGTAAAATTGACAAAATACATTAAATCAACATTTTATCGGTATTATAATATGCATCTCCATGTGTTTATATTTTAAAGTTTTCTAATAAAGACCTTATATTGTTAGTCAGTGATATAGTTATGAAGGAATCTGTCTATGTATTTTATTTAATTACTAATGCTAAGTCTTAATTTGAGTGTATGCTTATAAATTAAGGTGAGGCCTTTGAAATCTTGTGGTTTGACTTCGCTAGACTTTTTTGCAGAGATTGTTGTATGTCTAGATAGAGATAGAAAGAGTAAATGAAAATTGTGGCTCTTGTGCCAGCGTTCGAAGCCACAGTGGACATTTAAACAATGTTATATAATGTAAATACAAGAGCTTTCTAAATATTAAAAAAATCATTAATGATTCCACTTATTAAATTCGACACATATTTCAGTAAATGTTATGATTTTCCTTTATTCTGATTTGAAATACATATTTTAAGATCCTATGTTACCAATATGTAGTGTGCCTTGAAACAAAATCGGAACAAACGAATAATTAATTGTTGACATTACTTTACAACAAATGACATTTATTTGTTCCGATTTCTATTTTCAAGGCACACTACATTTATTGGAAAATATCATATACATAAGATTTATTATTATTTTTTTCTGACAAATTTTAAATTAAAATCAACATATTGGGCATAAAACATAAGAAAAGTATATGCAGCCATTTAAAAATTTAAAGTTGATTATCATTTATTAATGAAGTTAATTTTGAAAAATACATAATTAATGTCATTTCATAGTGTTTAAAAGGCCATTCATTTTGTTTTTTTAGTTGATTCAGTTAATACGATGTTATATTGACTTTATAATCAATTCTATTTAAAAAAGGGAAATTTTACTTCTCCTTTGATTTAATCACTTGATCATCAAAACATATCTCCATTATTATTGTATCTTAACAATAGTAGCGGTATTATCCTATTTCATATTCAAAATAAAGAACAACAATGTAAACTGGTGTGCTACTTCACCGAGGCTTTAGGCAATTTCAGAGTATACCTGTATAGAAAGTCATAAAAATAAAAGTAGGTTCTCTTAATTTAATTTTTATTTTATGGATATTTTATTTTTTTATTTAAAAGTATATTTTCATAACTATTTATTAAATTTAACATAATACTCATAAATTATTGACCCTTAACTATACATAATTAAGTTCTTATGATACTTTCCACATTATTTATGGTACAAGGCAAGTGTCAAATTTAATATTATCACAATAAAAGATATTTATACATACATTTTGCTTTTAACTCGCATATTTATGTTTTACTTAATTTGTTAAAGAAAGACAAGGAATCTACCGTTTAAAATGTTTAGGAGTAAAGCAGCAAATATTACTTAATTATACATGTATTCTATAACTTTCAAAAGTTTTTCAAATTACTTCCCATTTTGCGATTTATATAATTCGGATTGTGGTATAGGTATAAGATCAAATCGTTCGAGTGTGATTGGTATTTCAACCGTCTTATTGATATTAAAGTACAATTTATTAGAAACAAATAATTTGCCAGCAATAGACTTATTTACTAAATTTATGTTAAGAACTTTCAATTGTCCCTTTCCTAATAAAAGTGGTATTATTAGTAAATACTGTACTATTATTGTTCTCCCCTGTGGCAAACGATTTTAATGAAACAATACTCAGATTTAGATACCTTTTGTTACTTGCATATTGACATTTTCAAAGTGAAGCTAGAGTTAAGTAATTTATCAATTAAGATTTTGTGACATACGAAATCGAATGCTTTACCAAGATCAAGGAAAGTAGTTTTAGAAGATTATTCATTTCGAATGTGATTGGGAGAATGAAAGTATGGATGCTGGCGTATGCTGATGATGTAGTGTTACTGGCGCGAGAATGGGGAGAAATGAAAGATATGTTAGGAAGAGTGGAGAGGTATATGGATAAAAGGGGTTTGTGCGTGAATGTGAAGAAAACAAAATGGATGAAGTTTAGGAATAGAGGAATAGAAGGAAGAGTGGACAAGTGGAAGAGTTGAAATGGAAAAAAGAAGTGATTGAGAGAATGAAAGAATTTAAATATCTGGGATTTGTGTTTACTAGTGGTGGGGGATACGAGGAGCACGTCAAAAACTTGCAACAGAAAGCAAGGAAGGCATGGTGCATGGAAAAAAGGAGGTGGAGAAATCTTTTAGAGGGAAACTTCCTAATGACATGCAAACTGTGGGATGCGTGCGTGAAGCCGATATTGATGTATGGTGTGGAAACATGGAGAATGAAATGAATGAATGTATTGAGAGAGAGAGAGCAAACGACGTTCTTGCAGCAGCAAATAGGAATAGTATGCATGTAGGGACAACAGAAAGAGTGTCTAGATATGAGATGAATGTGAGTATGTGGAATAGTGAGAGGTTAGTAAGGAGTATGGAGATTAGAAAGAAAAAAGATGTATGAAAGAGCGGGAGTGGCAGAAACGGTAGTGAACGATTGGCGGGAACAGGGAGTGAATGTGTCGGCTTGGATAAAGGAAAATGGCTGGAAGTGGAAGCGCAAGAGCGACAAGAGTGTATTCGAAGGAGTGAGTACAACCCAATGTATGGAAGTTGGCAAGTGCATGGCAGGGTACTAGAGTATCTATTGAAGACAGAGTGGGCAAGGTCCAAGAAAGTTACTCTGGCAAGGACTAGATGTGGATCGGATGAGAATGGAAGGAAGTTATGGATGGGGGAAAGGTATGGCAGGTGTGTGTTGTGCGAGAGTGGAAGGGACACATGGAGCCACCTAGGCCAAGAGTCCAAGGAGGTGCGTAATGAATGGATAGGGGAATAAAACGAATAGGTGAGTGCATGAGAGAGGATGGGGCAGGCGTAAAGATTGTGATAAGAGTGGGACGGGAAAAAGAAATCCGAAGAAAGGGGGTCTGAGACATACTATTAATAGTATGTATTATTATTAATTAAGTATATATTAATTATGTAGTATTATTATGTGTTTAAGGATGACAATAAAGGTCTTTTTTGTCATTTCGAAGCATTTGATTTGTCTGTAAATTCCTAAAAGGCCAAATTGTTTACATATCTCTACAAAATCCACATTGATTTGGGGCAAATAAAAGATTATAATCCATGTTAATAATTATTTTATCGGTCTGCAGTTATCGGCACCTTCTCTGCCTTTTTTTAAATAAGGAGACTTTAGCACATTTTAAAGTTTTTGGAAAAAAAGTTTAATTCAAGTAATATCATTGAAAAATTAGAGGAAATGAAATTTAATAAAATTGTAACTTTGTAAGTAAAAGCCTTTACAATCAAGTATTTAACTGAAGCTATTGAGACAACAAAGACAAACATATTTTAAGTTACGTTTAAAGAATCAACAAGCAGTATAAAACCAAGAATATCTGAAATATACTACCCAGATATATTCAAATTAAAATGGATACTACTAGCATAGTTTGACAATAACAAGCTGTAGGAAACTGTAATCGGGAGAATTAATATTTTTTGTGTGATACTTCTAAAATTACAATTTTATTTGAATTATTAAACAATGTATCACGAAGTAAAAGCCTTTATAATCAAGTATAGAAATGAAATAATATCTATCACAGGTTTCAAAATAATTATCCCTATTATTAGTACTTTTAATGCTTGTAAATGCATCCCAAATCTTTATTACATATACCTCTCATATATCTCTAAAAAAATGAATATCGTATTAGCAGTTCTAAAGACTCTTATAATGTCGACAGAATATCTTTTGTAATTAAATCATTAAAAGCACCACAAGTTGTGCTACAGTTACTTCATTGATTAGATGGTACAGCCTTGCTCGAATTAATCATTTTTCGAATTGCGATTTTAGGTTATTCTGAAGCAATGGATTTTCTACTATTGTTTATTTTTAATATTTCAGAAGTTCAGAGATTTGCTTCATATTTCTTAAACTTCTATTAAACCATTTAATCGGTTGTTTGTGTTATCAATTAATTAATTTAATGTTTTAAACATACATTAAAAAATCTTTAAGTAAATCACATTTTTCAAATCAAAAATGCTCATAGAACTTATTACAAATCTTTAATATTATCGATTTGTATCTTCGTTTCGGACTAACAACCGATGAAATCTGGTAGCGTTGACTTTAGATCCGATTATCAAAAACACCAAATAGAAAAGATCATAATGATTTTCTATGACTTATTAATAATGATTAATGCAATTATTTCTCTAAACATACTTACATAATATATAAGCCATATGTTAAATTGGGTCCTATTTAGGTGCCTCTCGTGAACTGCGACCTAACAGATCTATTGTTCTACCCTTAACCAATCACTTCCCAAGAAGTCCCACGTCCTCCATGAACCTGGTAACTTTCTTGGGGGTGATACTGCTTACTTTTTAGTGGGATAATCGGTCCCTACCGAAGTGTGAAAGACGCTTGTAACCAATCGCGACACAAGTGCATAGTATGTGCTCGGTCGTTCTGCCGAATCACATAATCTGCAGTTTCCACTTTCCTCTTTTCCCATTTTCCACAAATGATATCGGAGGGTACAGTGTCCCGTCATGACTCCGGTGAAGATTTTTAGCTCATTCCTTGAGAGTTCAAGCACCTTGTGTCTGTGCTCGAGTTTGATGAGTCATTTTGATTGACGTAAGCCTGGTACATTGTTCCGGTGCTTGCGTCTTCTGTCCCTTTGCCTACTCAGGCATTCTCTGGTGCACATATCAATTGCAATTGCTTCCGCTTGCAAAATTTGGAGTCGTTTGCATGGCCCCTGTGATGCTTAGACATGCTAAACGTTGAAGCCTACTTAGCTTCATTGCATGTCTAGTTTTTGGGTCACAAGGGCAGCATAAGTAACAATGAGCACCACCGCCGTTCTATACAGCCAATATGTGATCTTGGGCTTTAATCCCCAGGCTTTTCCCATTAGCCGCCGCTAGGTTCAAAGCGACATCGTTGCCTTGGCCATGATTTTATCGACATGCGGATTCTAAGTCAGTTTGGCATCCTGAATTATACTCAGATACTTTACTTCGTTGGTGAGGTTTATCTCCATTCCATTTACCGAGGGAGCCCTTATATGCAGCTTCCTCCTACGCTTGATACTTGGTCCTTTCCGAACACACCAGTTATTGATGATATTCAGTGCTTTTTGCATTAGGATTGTAAGTATGCAGTTCATCCAGGAGTCCGTGCACCACTCCTGAGGACACCCCTTTGTTACAGTCATAGATACCGTGGATCCTACTAGAAAAGCCGTTACTAGTCGGCTTTAAAGCTTTGCCTTCCACCATCTTATCGTGAAAGGATATAATCCTTTATTTACAGCCGCTCGTTTTATTACAGAGAATGAGGTTTTGTCCAAGCCCCCCCCCCCCCCCTCTATGTCTAAAAATATTCCGAGTGCTATTTCCTTGTATAGAATGGCTCGTTCTGCCTCTTTGACGAGGTGGTATAGAGCATCGACGGTGTATTTGCCAGCTTTAAATGCGAAATGCTTGCCTGTCTGTAGGCTGACCAGATTTCACAGCGGAAGTCCTAAGTCGATCGAATTATTTGATATATTCAATACTTCTTGCGCTACATTCTTAATGGAAAGAAATTTTCAAATAGGGTAAATTAAAGCACTTGTTATGTTCCATAATTTTATTTTCAGTTTCCTGACACAAAATTTGAATTTTTTGTTCCACCAAGGAACATTTCTCGAGGAGTTTACCTTCTTTACCGGGCAGCTTTTCTCATAGGCTGCTATGATGGTATCACTTAGGTGTAGTGATATATAAGGCATAAAACATTCAAGAACTTAATATATACTATGATGTAGATCAGTACATCATTAAGTTTGCTTTGAGAATTTGCAAAGATTTAAGCCGTAAAATGTAAAAGTAAATCGTGAAATTCATTTTTCAGTGTTTTGTATTCTTTATCATAGATAATTTAAAAATCTTTAATATAGTATGTTTTTCGGTGCTTTGGCAAAATTTAATCCTTACAATATTTGAGGTAAGAGAAACAGTGATTTATTATTTATAAAAAAATATTAGTGTTTATACGTTCCAATATGTAGAACGTCATAACAGTAAGAATTTGATTTAATCTAGAAACAACCCAGCAACTACATAGGAAATTTTGTGTCTTGATGACGATTAAGTAGCAGGATGTGTAAATGCTATCACCAACCAAAAAGCCATTCCCTAAAATAGGAAACATAAAGGACTGCTCCAGCCATGAAAAGCTTCCATCAATATTTCATATGCTTGATAATTGCTTTATAAAAGTTAAAGCTACAGTCACAAATTAAATTGTGTATGTGATATTAACAAAGTGCATTTTCAAAATAAATATTATGTATTCACTAATAATCATAAACAAATAATTGAAAATGGTACATTAAGACCAATGTTAGAAGGTCTTGATGTAATGTACTTGTGTATTGTGTGGTAAAAATAGTTGAGTGGAATTTATGACTTTTTTAATTTATTATATAAATATGGCCATGTTATGCAAGTATTCAAAGAGCTTATATAATTTTGTGTCTGAGTCTATCATCTAAAATTATTCTAAGAAATCGAGATTATTTAGATGTGATGAAGTGTTTGAATGTTCAAACACACAAAAACCAAGAACACACGAATTATAAAAAATAACTGTTCCAAAATGCTGCTTTGTGAAATACCTACATCCGTAAAAAATTTATTAACACTTTCACTATCAAGTTGTCAAAGTACTTTCTAAATTGATGTATTTAACCGAAAATCTCCGTAGTTTTGATGATGATCGGTTATAGTAATATAAGACGAAGTCAGCTTGAGGTTGCTCAGTTATTTCGAGAACAGCATCCGAATATACCACCCATTAGCCAAGGTACCATAAGCAAAATTGAGACACAATTCAACAATTTGGGTCATGTCAGGGTTGTGCCCAAACAGCAAAATCCCACTGTTGAAGTAGATAGGCTGAACGTATTATTAACGTTTTAAGAAAATCCAGTTAATCCAGTCAGGCAACTGGCCCGTGAAAATTCTTAGATCAGCCAAGCTGCATCCTTATAAGATACTGGCACTCCAAGGATTAACGGAGAGTGACCTGGACCGCCGATTAGAATTATGTAAGCAAATGATGAAACTGATCGACAATAACCAAATTTCATTAGTATCAATTCTTTTTCCGAAGAAAGTACTTTTACCTTACATGGTTAATCGTTAAAATTGTCGTTATTGGGCGGGCCATAACCCTCATTGGATGCAAGAAACTCATACTCAGTTCCTGCAAAAAGTCAATTATGGGCTGGAATAATAGGTGATTAGATTGTAGGAACAGTATTCTTCGATGGTAATCTTGATGGAGGATCATATATTACGTTTCTCCCAATTGACTTCATGCCAGCGTAAGCCACTTTATTTCCAAATCCATTAGATCCAGATTTACCTGATAAACGAATATGGTATCAACAGAACGGAGTTCTACCACATTATGCTGTGATCTTTTGTTGATATTTAGACGAAGTTTCTCCCCATAGATGGATTTGAAGAAGAAGAGGTCATATTGAATGGCCGAGACCTATGGATTTTAGTCCCCTTGACAAAACCGAACGATATTTAGGACCTTAAGCAACGTATTAGGCAAAAAATACCGCAAGTCAAATCAGAAATGTTAAAAAATATTAGAGATGCATGTTATCATCGATTTGCACTTTGCCAAGAAATAAACGGTGCTCATTTTGAACATTTATTGCATTAAATAGTATTCAAGTTATAAAATTGGTTTTCTTTTTATCGCGTGGGCTTTCAAAATATTCAAGAAATGAATAGTGTGTTGTATTCTTTGCGAAGGGATCTTTCAAACGAAGTGTCACTTAACACACCTTTCCATTTGAGGTGGTTGGGCACTTTCGGAAACAGATTTACAAACAGCGTATACATAGAAATGAGGACAAGAAAAAACAAAACGTAACGTGATTTTTATAAAAATTTCCTATATCGAAGGTATGAGTTTTATTCTAGTTAAAGTTTCCACACTGTATATTATGTTCTCATAGAAAATTGTAGAATGCAAATTATAAAATTTTAAAAAATATATTCAACGTGATCATTTTAATAGCTCTTAATATTAATTTTTTAAACAGTAGTTTTGTAATGCCAAATTAAAAATTTGTGGGAAAACGGTTGCAGAAAAAAAAGTGTTAATTATTTCACATAATTGTCTTGCTATATAGATGATTTATTACGTTTATGGGAATTCCATCAAAACCGTAACTAGGTTTATTTACCATATTCATAACTACAAATACAACTTCATTCTCATCAATAAGCGTAAAGAAGCTGTTAGAAATTTATATCATAATTGGTAAAAAAAAAATTAAAACTATTTAGTTGTTCCATTAGATCAATGTATTAATAAAAAGTTAAAAACTGGAATATACATAATAACTCATAACTGATATCTATAAATAAACATATATAATATTGTTTAATGATTTTAATTTTATTCAAAGTAGCTTTATTAATTATATGCTATTATATGATTTTAATAAAAGCACTATTATAATTATTTTATTTGAAGCAGCTCCCATAATAATTTTAAAATGAAAGAAGCTAATCAAATCCCATGAATAAGATAAAACCACTCGATTAAAATGTCTATTCCAATGATCGCACGTAACAGTTACCGTATCACCTATGTTTTCCAGTTTTTCCAGTGCAAGAATTTTGATTAGAAGATAATAATAAAGCATCACCAAAAGAAAACTAATTGAAATCGTAACGACCAGCACCGTTTGATTAATAATAATCATAAACATCGAAAACGCACTATTATAATTCTAAGCCGACATTTCTTCAACACCGTACATATTCTGTAAAGTAATTACACCGACATGCGCAGGTGCTGTTATGCGCATCCCGTTATAAATTATTTTACTCGAGAAATGCGATCCCGCGCGCCGAATTGGTTTATGTTCAAAACGGAGATAACTGATCTTTAATTAAAGTTTCGCCGTGTTTTTAATTAAAACGCGGCAATAATTTATTGTAACGTGGACGGAATCTGAATAGAGTTATGGCGAAAGTGAGTTTCCATATTTTAATTGAAACCGTTGAATATTTATTATCGCCATTTAGAGGCTATGTGGAAAAAAACGGCGCGTTTGTTTATTGGAAGATGTTGCCGTTAATTGGGAGTTATTAATCTGAAAGTCTAGTATTTAGATTATAATGCGAACTGAATTTATTAATGTTGTACAAGCATTGTTGCATGTTTTTATTAATTAAGTTACGCTTATATTGAATAATTTGATGTTTTGATAAAGGTAAACATTTATGGTTGAATTTAGGATAATTAAATCAACATTTTATTTATTGTACCCTGAAGTAGTAAACCATGACGTAGCATTTCAAACTTTAATTCTAACACTTTATAGACGGGTTGTTTAAATGAATTCTCCTGAAAATATATCACACCAAATAATCGCTAAATATGAATATGAATATGAAACTTTAAGCTTTATTCTTCTTAGGCAAAGCTTGAAAGCTTTTGGTAAAAGTTTGTGCACTATCAGATGGTAACAAAAATCATTGTGGTTATATCCTGAAAACCTTTGACTGACAACATATTTTTGATTGATTTTTGACTAAGTGAAAGTATATATATTTATTTAATATCACGAAGTAAGTGCCTTTAACCTCAATTAGTTAATTAATGCTAGTGGTGCAGAACAGGTAAAACAATATTGTAAATTACGATTAAAATACCGACAAGCCATCGAAAACATAAAATTCAACCATCAGTATTTATCTACACCAAATGAGTCTTATTAAGACTACAAGAACAAATCACTTTTGAAACCACTACTTCTCTAGCTAATACTTCGACAGACATTGAATGATACAAAAGTAATTTGCGTATTACAAAATAGCAAGGCTATCAAAGCAACACTAGTTTGAACGTATTTCTTTCGTTCAGTACGTTCAAACTAGTGTTGCTTTGATAGCCTTGCTATTTTGTAACACGCATATTACTTTTGTATCATGCAAGGTCTGTCGAAGTATTAGCTAGAGCAGTATTTATATTTTAAAGTACTTATAAAGCAGAAATATTTCTGAAATAGCGATGTATAACAAGATAGAAACATACAAAACCGTAATAGTTAGTCAGTTAGTCTATCTGTTTTCAAACACGTTACAATGTTACTTTGATAAAAATAGTTTGGATATGTTACAAAAAATACTATCCTATGTAATTCATTCTTAAAAATAATTTTTAATTTGTACCATTTAAGAAAAATAATAAATACTTACTCAATTTGTCTTTCTAGGAAATCCACCCCAATGGTTTTCTTGTAGTCTTTTGTGAATGTACCCCTGCAGTAACGTTGGATCATGCTAGATTTTCCAACACCACCGTTGCCCACAATTACCACCTGTAATAAAAATACACAAATTAAAATAATTCGTCTTAATAAAAAAATTATAAAAATAGATAATAAATAACACTTTGAAGCATTTTGATGTAATATATGTCAATACGACAAGGTATGTACAACTACGTCAACCCTAATACCAATGTGGGTAATAAACCATATTTAACGCGCATGACTAATTATTTTCATAACTGTGAAAAATAGCAGAGAGCGATAATATATTTCGTTATGTACTTTTCCATATGTGCACAAAATTTGCATATATTTATAGAATGTGTGTGAGTAAATATTAAATCATAGGCATGTTGTATAAGTAAATAAGTAAATATGTAATACCCAATAGAAGTCAATACACCGTATTTTATTTATTAATCTTAATACGAGATATGCCTTTTATATTTTGGAAATTGAGAAAAAAAAAGAGAGCAATCATTGCACATGGGTTTATAGTTAATATTCCTCATGAAGACCACCCCGTAACGCGCATTTTAAACGCATCGATCGCTTCTTCAGACGTATTTAAACTTTGACCTTGTAACTTATTTTTGATTTTGACTTTTTCAGTTCTTAAAAAAGTCTTTTGTTTGAGCCGATATGTAAGAGCTGTCACTATCCTGGTTAAGAATTATTCGGCGGCTTCCCTTATTGTTACAAACACTGGTTGTGCAGTTGAAATATATCCTGTTTTCTTTGAAAAAAGAAACAGGCAACAATTTGCTTCGAAGTGCTTCGTTTCCTAACAGCTCTTGTTGGATTTGGCTTATCTTGAAATACCCATATAGTAGACTGCTGTTTACTTTTAGGTTCATAAGCATATATCCCTAATTCATCACGATATTATCATCACAATAATCAGGTCGCTGATATGTATGGAAACGGTCGAATATCTCCTAAAGTAAGAGAGCTGTCGAAAAATGTTAAGATACAAAAATTATAGTTTTTTTTTAAAACTATCAGATTAGGAATAAGATTAAGTATACAAACTTGCTCTTTCTTTAATGGAACACCCCGTATATTGTTCCATATTTCAATTAATCTCGAAATTCTACACAAAATTGGTTTAGCACATCATAAAGCTAAACTTGACTGTGAAAATCATATACGTTTTACTTAAACGTATCATTTTCGCGCAAAAATAATCCAATCAGAAGTAGTTTTGTGTGTAATGACGCAGCGTTGTTACGAAGATTTCTATTTCCATAACAACGCTGCGTCCTACTTACCTTTGGCAGGTAACTTGATGGCTAACTATTTTTGTATAATTTATTTAAAAAAAAGATTTTTAAAATTCGTTATCTCTAAAACGGCCAAGTTTAGCCTTATGATGTGCCATACCAATTTTGTGTAGAATTTCGAGACGAATTGATTCTGATAGTTCTTAAAAAACCCTAAAACTTTTGTATCTTAACATTTTTCGCTCTCTTACTTTAGGAGATATTCGACCGTTTCCATACATATCAGTGACCCTGTATATAGACTTGATTTGAAGTACTGGAATCGTATTTCTTGAGAAATTCTTTCGACTAACCTACATGAGCCGTGTTTGAACGACTGATGGTAACATGATAATCTTGCAATATCAGTTCTAAAGCATCAATGTATCGCAACCAAAAGAATTAAGGTTATCAGTGTACATTTGTTAAGATAATCATTTTTTTCTGTCAGTATTGATGTTACTAACAAAAAATCTTACATAGTGGAAAATTAACATTAATATTACATCTTATTTACGTGCTTTTTGGTATGCAATATTATATAATGATAACAATAAACTAGTTTGTAGTTGTAATCATAGTATACGCACATAAAGAATACAATTGTTACATTTAATTGGACTATGCCTTAACTAACACGTTAAAATACTTGTTTGGATTAGCTCACTGAAGTCACATAAAAGGAATTTCTCTATGGTGTAAAAAACCTTGTGAATAAAAAAAATCTCTCAAACGAGTTTTAAAAATTCTAAAAGGTAAAGTTTGAATTGTTCCAGGTAAAACGTTAAAATATTTCACACAAAGATACTCTGGACCATTCATAGATTTGGACAAGCGAGCTAGAGGTGGTCTGAAGTTCTTTCTTCTTCTGGTAAGATGATCGCTTGTTCCCTAAAGTAAACTAACAATCGTACTAATAGTCAGAGATGAATTCTCGGATTTTAGAATCCTAGATTCATTGTGAGATTTAGTAACTTTTTTAGTAACATTTGAATATCACTGGATTGGTGTCACGAAACAGCTGACGTGATTATCAATAAAGAAAAACGTGAAATGTTTGTTTGCATCTCGGTCTATTAGTACGGCTGTAAATATTCTAAAATATATATGGAAGGTGCCGTTAATATATTAAGTTGTCTGAAGCTGTGCTGACAATCTTCCCTATAATTTAATCCAGCCAATATCCTCACTATTCGTCACTGAAGCCTATAAGCATCTTTTAATACCGTTGAGTGACCCCACACTATTATGCCATAGCATATATGGCTATGCATATGTGCATAGTAAGCCGATATTGATATATTTGTAGAAACTGATCGTACTAAGTTCCGAATGAGGTAAATATTTTTGGACAATCTATTACGATGTTCCCATGTTAGTTTGGAGTCTATCTATAGTTCAAGAAACTCCAATTCTAGGTTCCCATTTTAAACTTAATGTGAGTTCAGTGGTTTTTGACGCGTTTAGTTTAAGTTTATTGGCAACAAACCAATCTTCCAGTTCTTTTAGATTGCGGTTTAATTTTATCTTTGCGTTCATTGTTGTTTCACATTTTGAGGCAAAGCTCGTATCATCTGCGTATTGTACTAGTTTTGAATTATTAGCAAGATATGCCAGGTGGTTTGCGTATAACAGGAATAATGCGGGTCCCAAGATCGACCCTTGGGGTACACCATGGCTTAATTCGATTATGTTCGATCTATTTCCGTTCCTTATTGTTACCAATTGGATCCTACTGGAGAGATATCAGAGTATCATTTTAACTGAAGTTGTAGACGTACAACTTTTTATGCAGTAAACTGTGCTGTTCACAATCAAATGCATGGCTCAGATCCAGGAAATTACATACTACTATTTCCCCCTCTTCAAATGTTTAACAAAAGCATTAACTGCATCTGCTGTCGATATTCCTGCCCTGAAACCATACTGGTTGTCATTTAAGTTGTTGTTTATCTCCAGATGCGTATTCACTTGTTCCAGTAACACAATTTCTAGTATTTTGGACAAAATAGGAAGTATAGACACAGGGCGGTAGTTATCAACGTCATATATATCGCCCTTTTTGAACATGCTACACACCTTGCTAATTTCAAAACCCCTGGGAAATGGCTATTCTGTAAACATTTTTTTATTAGTTTCGTCAGTGGTAAAATGATTAGGTCTATTATACTCTTAATCATTTGTATACTCAAATTTCTGAATAATATCTCTCATTCGCGCAGGGGACACTTCTTCGAAATATAGGTAGAAGCTGTTGTGTGTTGTTTCTTGCGGAAGAGAATTAATCAGTTGAAACCTCTTTTGGAGTTTGCGTGCTATCCGGCAGGCGATTGATTATATTGGTAGCTACACTGGAAAAATATAAATTGAAGTCTTCTGCCGAGATTGAACTGGACTTTGTGGAAGAGTTCCATGTTTGTTTTTTGAGTTGATCACTTGCCACATTGCACGATTTTGATTTTTGTTTTGATGATGCTTTTATAAAGCGATCGTGGGCGAGCTTTTGTTCCCTTTCGATAGATTTTCTGTATATTTTTTTAATTGAATTATATGAGCTCTATATCAGAGTAGGGCTTTCTTAATTGTTCCTTGAGAAACTCTAGATGACCTCTGAGCGTTTTCCGGAGTAAACCACTTTATTTGTTTGTTACTTAGTTTAGGTATTATTTTCTCAGATTCTAGGTCTACATCCTAATCCGTTATTATATGCCAATCTACCTCGCTAACCAGATTATAGAAGTTGATAGTTACTTCTGAGTTATTGGTCTTATTATTTGTGTGGAGGATATTGTGTTTTTGCCATTGCATATTTCTAATTCGATTCCTAGTGGAAGTTTTATTATGTTTGATATTAGTACTTGAGGTTAGAATAATACAGACTTATTTAAATAAACAAACCGTTATAATTAGAGCACTACGCGTAGCACTAACAATTACTCATGGTTAGTACCACTTGGTAATTATTATGGATTACTCGATATCACTAATAAACCAAAAATCATACACTTATTTAAACAACAATCGCCAGTCTCAGCTGACCAACCAATTCGACGATGAGATCAATTCAATATTGAAATGAAATGACACATGGATATCAAAACGTTCTAAGTAAATCTACTGAAATAAATTAAAACATTTGGTTAGAGACCTGGTTTGCCCGGTGTCAGTCATACTCGATCTTTTATAGATCAGTATTAATTTATTATTAACTTGATTATGAAAGATAGAAAACACATATTAAAATTTATAACGCAAATTAAAAATTTACTTATATGTTTACTACAACTCAGATAGTCATGAAATTTACTGGACCAAAAGCTGGTTTTATACCTGAAATAGATTATGCAAAAATAATTACGTTCGACATTATACTTTCAACAAAATTTATCAAAAAAGATATAAATATAAATAGGACTCGAAACCACTATATATTCTAGACAAATGCTTTAATCACATAGCCCATATCTGCCTTAATAGAAAGTATCAAGTAAATTGCATAGGCATTTTTAACATTCTGTAGATATACAACGTAAATCAATTAAACAAAGCCAATAAAATTAGCAAAATAAACACTCCAGAAACCACCGCAAATAATACATCGTTGTGAATTGAAGGAAACCTTTAAATTGCAATTAACGACTTTTAAGAATCGACAAAGCACTCTTTTCTCTAACGGTAATTTATAATGATTGTCGCGTGTATTCGTCGTATTTCAAGTATTGAACGATATCCACAGACAATAGAAATTAATTATTAAACGCCGATAATATTCTATTCTTAAAATAAATATTCATTTCCATTGGTGACGGAAGGGGTGGACAGCGTTTTTGTACAAGTAATTGTGAAGAGAAATTGTGGGCGGTTTTATCGATTTCGAATTTGTGGCAATTAGGTGGATCAATTGTCCAAAATCATTGGCCGGAATGGTATCAATTTTATGAAAGGACGAATTATATATTTTTATACGTTATTACGTAAATGGTTTTTGTAATACGTTCATATACAGATAATTTTTTGAAGTGCTCATATATTATTAGTTTTCGTCATGTAATTAGAGGGTTAAACCGAATAATAAATTAAGAAAAATTAGGTTACTATTAGATTATACGTCACATTTATTTCATTAATATATAATTTTCCTAACGTCTATCCACTTTATTATCATACTTATTACTTTCAAATTTCTAAGTATTATATTTTAATATAATTAATTCTATTTTATGAAATAACTTTTCAAATGTTTTATGTTTTACGTGATGTTTTTTTAATGTACACTCTATTTCATATGAAATACACAACCCAGAAAGTATAATATAATTGACGCGAAACTTGCTGAAAATAATTGTTTATTGTCAAAATAAAAAGAAAACCTTAATTTAACAGAAAAAAATTATAAGTTATTTAGTTACATCGCATCGCACAGAAATGAAAGAATTTACCCTTCTAGGTATCTGCTTGAGGCATCTCATTCCAAGCAATTTATAACTGAAGTCTCAGATCATCTGAGTTGTCAGGAGGTCTGGGTGTGTTGCGAATTTTTTAACTTACTATGTCCCAAACATGCTCAATCGGGTTTAAGTCGGAAGACCTTACAACTCTAACCCAATCTATGGCAATAGACCTAGTTGTTTGAAATTAGTTTCTATGTGGTAATTCGTCTCAGAAACAGACCTTTCCAGGCGTTACAACGTCGGCGAGGTCTTCCAGCCGGACGATGTAGCTGTATACCTTCTTCGGTCTAGAAAGATCTCGATTCATTCTTTTACCAATTTCGCGGAACGATAAACCTGCTTCTTTCATGCCGATAATTCGATCCCTATCAAACTGCGAAGATTGCTAAAAATTTGGGTGTTGTCTTACTCTGGGAATTTTGAACTGTCACTGTAACAACTTCACAATAAAAGTGCTGATAAATTCTAAGTAAATATTCTTCAATGCACATATAAAAAGTTGTGGAATTTTAAGATAAGCATGACGGAAAAACCTAAACTGCTCAACTTTAATTATTTAGTACCAACGAATAAACAATTATTTTCATCAAATTTCGCATCAATCGTATTATTCTTTCTGGGTATCCTTAACGGATGTGTGGTACTTGAATGGGGGAAAATTTAATAAGATTATATTTTTAAACACATGCATACTGAGGCTATGAAACATCGACCTGATATTACAAACGTTTTCTGAATAAAATAAACGGATTAGGTACCATCTTGAATATATGAAAATGACTTTTAAGATACGCTTTTAGACGGCAGTCAATTTTTTTAGCACGATTTATCTACTAGTATGCTATACCAAAAAAGTGATTTAGATAGACATTTGTTAATTTATTAATACTTTCCTTATTTTTGTCTCACTAGGTTATCAAGAAAAACAGCAATGCATTTCCTATTAACATCTAGATTCTATGTAACTTCCTCAAAGAAAGAAAGATTGCATAGATTCTGTTGTAGAATTGTTACTCCAGAATTCAGGTTATTAATAACATTAATTTACCTATAGTTGCAGATCTTTATATTATCACCAGCCTTAATTCGAATGATAATTGAACATTTGAATCAAGTGGGAATTGTATTATTTGAAATATTAAATTTGTAAAATAAACAAATAATATATAAATAACTGTTATTCTATCAATACCATATAAACTATTATTTAACTAGGCCGGAAATGTGTCTAATGAGTTCATTAGTTTATTTTGTGAAACCTGTTAAAGAATAGGTATAAGGATTTATTATCACATTTTCATTAAAAAAATATATGTTTTAAGCTTTTGATAGGTTTAGACCAATCATAGTAAAGTAGTTTCATTCTCATTTACTGAATCAAGATAATTCTATTATGTGTGTTTTCATTGCATTGGCTGATGTTTTTCGTACTATTTTTATTAGAAAATTAGGCAAAGAAAAATAGTTTGATTTTTGTGAGTTACGTGAAGGTAAACTTGATTAATTAAAAAGCACTAAAAACCTTTCTTCACAATTTTATTTAAATTCACAGATATCTATATTTCGGACACAAATGAATACCTGATTGGTCTAGTTAGACTTAGACCAATCAGGTATTTATTCCATTAGCTGTTGTAATTGTGATAATATATATATATATATAGGTCAAACACAACGTAATATACAAATCAGATATAAAGAACACATCACACATGCAAAAAATCTCAATCCTGAAAAATCTGATGTAGCTAACCATATTTACGAAACAGGTCACAAAATCACAATAAATAATATAAAATTAATGAAACAATCCTCTAGTTATCAATTAAACATGCTAGAGGCTATCGAAATGAAAAAAACATGAAAATAATTTATTAAATTTTGATGTAAGCCCGCTACAAAATGTAATTCTAGAATTTATCCCTTCACCTTAATCCGGGTTTTTTCCATAATACCTCGTTCCGAGTACCGCCGTTAAATCGTTTTTTCCCTGTAATTACCGCACTGTACCCTCACTGTAATTTGCATAATTGTTTAGTATATAAGCCGAATAATTTTAGTTTTGTATTTAGTATTAAAACATTGATAATGGTCACTTTGTGTCCGAAATATATATCTGTGAATTTAAATAAAATTGTGAAGAAAGGTTTTTAGTGCTTTTTAATTAACAAAGAAAAGTACTTGTTATGTTTCATATTTTAGAAAAAGCAGAACTTATTAATAATCTGCCAAATAACGGTTTATATATATAATAATCTTCGTTAAGAATGTTTTACTAAAATACTTCAACCTAGGATTCCTAGCTACAGTCCTCCAAAAGTTCTACGAAGAAAACAAAATTGTACCCATCAATATTATAATGTATATTGAAATCTATAATAAATAAAACTTATCAATAAGTTCTGCTTTTTCTAAATCCTACCATCAGCAATAGTAGCCACAAATATGTTTAAATTGTGATGTCTTTTTATATAATTATAGAATTAATTACTGGCTTATTGAAATCCGATTAAGCTATTATAAAAAGAGATGGTAAAACGTTTAGTGAAATATTTTTACAGTTTTGGTTGTAGACTCTAGTTATTATTAATACTATTATTTAAGGACAAAATATGTATAATTTCTAATGTAGAGCGTACGATTGAGATTTTTGGAAATATTAGATATAAGTTTGATGCTCCATTTTGCAAAAGAATGTAGCAGAGTTTCACCGCTTTATTAATTATTTCCTATATATAATCATATGAGCTATCTGCACAAAAATAAGACATATACTACAGGAACAAATAACTGGTACTATAAAAAGGATAGATGTGAACTCTTCTTTGATATATAAGAATATAAATTCGATTGGTGTATAGAGACTTTAAAATATATATTTTGTATGAGTTTGAGATGTTAGATAAATAAGAATATTATAAAGAGTGTATGTATCTATTTCACATACCAGAGTCAATCAAGAAATACTTTACACACGAGTATTTTGCAGGTAGCGTTGCTGAGATATAGCAGTACACGAAGGTCTTATGACACCATACTAAAATTCAGACTAATTTATATACAAAAATATAATACAACATATTCTTCCACTCTAACCCATTTTCAACAGGCAATGAGAGTCCAAGAATTCTCTATGTTCTCTTTACCATTAATATTTGCTAACAGTTAATTTTAATAAGGCATAAGGTATATTTGGCTAGTGGATATTTGTAATTTTGTTTGCCATTCTTCGAGATATGTTTTTCAATAAAGTTTTCAAGTGATGAAGGAAATTGAAATAATAAACTAAAAGCAATCTAAGTATAGTGTGTAGTGAAGTACCTTATGTCGTATTATACTTCATTTGTGTTGCAGATAATGCAATGAAGTTGCAAAGGATTAATATTCAATTATTAAAAATTTAGATAAAGAGAAAAATTATGAAATTAATATTCGGTGAATTGTTTGTTCTAAAAATGTTTTCCTACTAATATTAAGAATTGGATGCTACTAGGTATTAGGTGTTATTTATTATATTCTACGTCCTAACAAAGAGATTCTAATACTATACACAATATTTTTTTGCAACAAAAATCGCATTTGGAAAGGCTAGAATATACGAAATATGTGTTCTTGCTCTATTCTTCTGATTTTTCAATGAAGTCTCTCTTGATGACAAGTAGGGAACAACAGAAGCCTTATTTAACAATAAATTTGGACAATGTTCTCCTTATTATAAATTCGAATCAATGATTAAATTAAGTTGCTAATATAGATATAGTAACTTGATTGTTATTTAAGTAATGTAGTATTAGGTTTGAAAGGGAAAACGTCTACTTAGGTGTAAAAGAATAAATGAATTTTATGTTCTTAAATGAGTTCCTTTCTAAAGATAAAAATAACGATGTGGCTATCATAGTATTTTCCCTATATTATTCTTGAAAAATATGGGGTTGACCTCTAATTCACTTCCAAGTTAAAAGTAAAATGTAATCAAACACAAAATAATAGCATTTCCTAATTGAGATATTCATACAAATAATTCAAATAATTTTTGATGATGTTTTATTGTAATAGAGGCCCATTTACCCTACATATACATATTAAAGTTAATTAATGATCATTTCGCGGTTTGCAAACACTTTAATTACAAAATTTGAATAAAAGAAAATTGACAAAGTAAAATTTATGAGTGTGTAAATTAAATTAATAAAAATTATATACATGATACGTGGAAATGCTTTATATCAAGCTGAAATAAGATTAACTATAGGTCATTTAGATTTAAACTTAAATTTGGATTGTGCTTTATTTTTTATTACATACAAGGTTTTATTGTTTTTTGCAGCAAAATCATCAATGATTACTATTTAAAGTTATTATGTATATGAAGGGTGGGTGGGTGGCCTCTATCACACCCTCCAATCAGTAAATCATAAGCAAGGGTTTTAACTAAAAGTTGTAAAATGTAAAGAAACATACAAAAAGATGATCAATGATCAAGCAATTTATTAGTAAAATTCAAAATTAGCCAAGTTTGGAGACACAATCAATATTTTTTAAATCAATGATATAATCTATTAAGTGATTATTTATTTATTTTGGAAATATTCACATTTTATATGTTAGTAAAAGTATCTTTCTTACATTAATTTCTTCTTTTTTTACTAATTCTATCAGTACCATTTTGAATACAGTTTATATAATCAAGAACAATAAAATTTATTAATACATGCTATTTCTACATCAATAATCTGTCACAATTTTCTTAAAATAACTACTCTTTTGTGATAATTATAAAAGAAAATAATAATAATGGGCAGAAAGACCAATGGTTTATAGCTAGTTGACAAATACATTGGACTACAAATTTGTAACTGTATAATCATTATTTTTGTTTTGTATCCATTAATCGATAAAGATGTATATGTATAATATGAATTTCAAAACATTTCGTAAATCTGCAATAATAAGCTTTACTAAGAAATAATTTAAATATTGTATTGTAGTCTTAGTAAAATTGATTGATAAATACTTACAAAATGTTTAAATAACAATTGTAAAATACGATAATTAGTAATAAATTAGTATTATACGTTAATACCTTGTACTAATTTAGGAATATCTACTTAAAACTATTTTATAATGTGTTGCCATAAACAACTAATAAGAGAGAAAATTCTTTAAGTAATACCCTTGAACTTATTCTTGCTAGTTCATGTAATCATCTTCCAATAACAAAGATCATATAAATTCCTGGTTCAACCGTTCTCTCGTTTCTAAGAATACCATTATGGTATTCCTATTAAAAATGTAGTCGTAATAATTTTATTTGCTTTAAAAACTATATATAATCTAATTAAAACACTTTAACTTTGTTTTACCACAAAAAAATATTTATTGCTGTGACTATAGTTTCGAACATTCACTGTTCATTATCAAACATAAAGTTAAAGCCGACAACATTCAAGAATTATATATAATCTAATTATTTAACTTCATTTATTACTATTAAAATGTTGTAATTTTCAAGAACTTTGATTTAAGTGACAGAACCCAAAAATAATTTTTGAACTTCATATTCCAAACAAAATTTATTGTTAGTTCTATATATTTTTAAACACAATAATTGTAATAATGATAACACTTAATATTACTACCGTCTATTAGGGTTTCCTATATTTCTGATAAATTGGAATCACTTTCACCTTCTTATCTACTCAATCTAATAATAAAATATTCTATTAACTTAGAAGTATGTCTAGAATTATGAAAAGTAATATGCTATTGTTCCCTATTACGTGAATTGATTTTAACATTAAATTAATACAACTATAAGTAACTTCCTTCTCTAAAATAATACTAGATACGTAATGTAATCATTAGATGATAATCATGTAAACTCCAATTAAGAACGGTATTGACATAACCTACAGGGAAGCAATTTTGCATAACATTAGCCATGCAAGTTATCTGTTAATCGCATGCAGTTAATATTGGCAGCAATCGTAAAAACAAAACGTCACCAACAAAAAATGCAGCTGCGACTGACGCAACGGTTAATGGACAGTAAAAACGCCGTTCTGACTTGTACTTCTTTTATAGGTCATAAATACGGAGCGCATTTCTGCTTGCCTCATTTCCCATGCAAAATGACCACGTGCCAATTCCAACAGGTTTCGAAATTGTTTTGAATTTTGGCTTAGCGTCCGTCCAAAACATAATTTATTAATTCGCATAGAACAAAGCTGACGGCGACGGCCAATTTGCAACTCACTAGAAATTATATACGAGGTGTATTAATCAATTAAAGTATTGTGTAATTTGTTTTGTATGTGCTTCAGTTTAGAGGAACAGCTATGTTAATTTGAACATTTTATTTACCTAAAATACTATTTAATTCAAACTAAACTAATCTGTACTGCGTGAATGAATAAGATCAATTAAATTGTTGTTTTCACTTTTCTTATACGTTTTAATTATATAAATATAAATATAATTAGACTTTTAGCAAATCATACATCAAATTTCTCTTAATTAACTAAGTAAGTAATTAAGTAACTAAAACACCTTTAATATACTAAACGTTCGTCACATTGGTGAATATGCAGTAATAGTAAATTGGACAAGTTTGCAAAGAAAATCTTTTATATCTTGAAGATATTTAAATTGGCTTAATAAAAAACAAATTTGTCGGTAAGTCTAAAATATCTTTATTTTACGAAAATATATTCGTAAAATCTACAACAAATGAGTCTTATTAAGACTACAAGAACAAATCACTTTTGAAACAACTACTTCTCTAGCTAAAACTTCGACAGACATTGAATAATACAAAAGTAATTTGCGTGTTAAAAAATAGCAAGGCTATCAAAGCAACACTAGTTTGAACGTATTTCTTTCTGTAAAATGAACTAAAATTGATTGGATGTACGTTAAAATAGTTTGTGAGTGACTATACTTTGGTAATTTGGAAAAAAAAATGAATTTAGTTTGATGTAAATAAATTAGCAAAGGAATTAAATAATTCAATACTCAATTTTATAACCATCTGTAGACACGTGTTTCGATATTTCAATCTCTTCAGTACAGCTTTATTATAAAATTGATTTTAAACATAAATAAAAACGTTTACTAAAATAAATATAATGAAAAATAAATAACTTACTCAGATATGCACGGCAACTGACACAATAATGAAATATAATCGACTGAAGGTCTTATTTATACCTGCATGGATTACTGAATTCTACGGAAATAATTTTTTAACACGCAAATTACTTTTGTATTATTCAATGTCTGTCGAAGTATTAGCTAGAGAAGTAGTTGTTTCAAAAGTGATTTGTTCTTGTAGTCTTAATAAGACTCATTTGTTGTAGATTTTACGAATATATTTTCGTGTTTTTTCTATTTATTAGAGAATTTTCTACAACGTAAAGGACTTATATATTTTATTATCTTTATTTTATTATTCTTATGATTTTTTCAAAATATTTATTAAAAAGTAACTTTCATTTACAATAGTTTTTAGTTACTTAAAGGAACCAAAAATGAGAAAAAAGCTTTCATCTCTTGAAGTTATGACCATTCAACAAACCCATGGTAGAATAAGGAACTCAACTAGATGAGCTGCAACTTTTTACGAAGAAGCTTTCCGATCGATATATCAGGGACCATATTAAAGACGTATCCTCTTCTCCCAAATCAACCTGCGTACATACCACGACACTCAACCGAACTCCACTGTATGGCTATCCATATTAAAGAAGCGTCGGTGAATAAAATGTTTGCATCAGACCTATTTATGGGCACAAAAGGAGCTTTGATAAAGCTCTTTTTATCAGAATAGGACAAGCATTCTCAACGCTCGGCACTCCAGTACCTAGGATATTCAACACCTAAAGTATCTAGGAGTTATCCTATATCCTAAACTGATAAGGAGTAATCACCTTTAGCATATTATGGGAATTACTGGCGCCATGGGCACCACCCTGACGTCAGCAATTGAGGCGTTATTGTCTCTTCTTCCCTTGGATTTACAAGAACATGAGATGAACGTAAGTACAGCCCAAAGACGGACCGGACTAGGCATGGGGCAATCCTTGGAAGAGCGACTCAGATGGACTTGTGAGGACCGTACTACTCCGACCTACTTTTTTGAAAGGAACAAGTGCAGGCATATATTATGCCAAATTGAATCTTGTGCAAAAAATTCCCATGGAGGAATACCCCACGATCATCTAGGCGAAACTCACAGAAATACTTATTAGTACTGAAAAATAACTGAACTGGAGATTTAAAAAAAAAAACCGCATCCACACAGACAGTTACAGCGATATGGTGGATGCTCTAGCAAAAGAGGGAGCATCACAGACGCCTCTGTTCAAAATCTCTCAAACATACTGCAAGACATAACTCTAGCAGAACACAATTATTGTGTTAGTCTATGCACCTCAAACCTAAAATCCCTGAGTGGTATCCTAACTAGACACCATCAGTTAAAAAAGCACGTCTATGTATTAAGAGTTGCTAAAGATACCAACTGCATAGAATGCAGAGGAAGCGAATACGGAGAAGTACATTCTGTACTACTCTCCCATTCTGGCAACATTAAGAAAGATCCTGCTGTAGATCGTGGTCAAAAGCGGCCGACCTTGGAAGCCTGTTTCCCAGAAAAATCATCAACTTTATCAATGGAGTAGGGTAGTTAGGGAGTTAGTTTCGCCACCACTAAAGGGCCTAATGAGGTTCTTATTTTAACAAATAAAAATTTTTAGAAGGTTTTTTTCCGTATATTCACAATTTTTTAAAGCACAATCACAATGATATGCTAGATTACATTGTATTAATCTCGGTACGTCAACGACCAATACCATAGACTCAATAATGAAACCAAGTAAATCATGATACACCCTCTAGAACTGGACGAAGGACACATAGCAGATAAGAAATAAATAGGAAGATTCACAAGCACCTTTAATAATCACTTAACTAACACACTTACTATGTTTTAACCACTAAAAAATTATGTAATATATATACATATATTACAAAAGCACACGACTTAAGTTTCGACGGTTTAATTTGATAATGACATTAAACCGTCGAAATTTAAGTCGTGTGCTTTTGTAATATATGTATATATTATATATTACATAATTTTTTAGTGGTTAAAACATAGTAAGTGCGATAGTTAAGTGTTTATCATGAATTGCCACGTTGTAACGGTCGCCACAATCCTTATGACCTTTAATAATGTTTAAAAAGGCTTATCAGTCAAATTTTGACAATATCGTGCGAACGCTACTCGTAAAAAAGATCAAAAAGCAGGGAGTCATCGAGTCGAAAACGAGCTTGTATGAGTAGTATAGATAGCAGGGTTCTGTGACAGCAGAGGGCATGTCCATCAAATACCAGAGACTCAAACTAAATGCTTGTATGAACTTTTGTATTGGGCATGGTAAATTTGTATTACTGGAAAATCAGAGAGTTGTTTGTCGAAGAAAATTGCGGCTTCTTTAACGTCAATTTTGTATTAGTTAGCCAGTCAGAAGGAGTGTTGTCAAAAAAACTAGTGTCCAGTGTCCACTGGTTCTTTGAATTGAGAGGGCGTTGATAAATCGGAATATGAAGTAAAACTTCTGCCTCCTCTTGTTGATATTTGATATTTATTTATGTATCCAATATGAATATAACTGTTTTGAGACTTACAAACTCTATTAGATACACGTATACAAAAATTTCGACTTCACATGGAAAGGCTCAAGTTCACGTCCACGTGATCTTCCACTCTCGACCAATGCTGCTTTTATGACTCTGCTGCCAGTAGAGGTCACTTTGGTCTTTCACCAGTTTATTTGCCATATATGGCTTATTTGTTTTCAGAATTGTTTCGTTTGTGTTTTTTTTCTAAATACAACGTTTAAATTGTATTTTCTTGTGAGCTTCTAAAACTCCTTCAAATGTTCTCCTTACCTTCAGTAATTCCAGCTTAAAACGAAATATGTCCGCAGCTTCCTGTGCCCAACATATATTAATTAAATAATTTATCATTCAGTAATAATATATTTCAGCTACACAGTCAAAAGTAAAGCTTCTCATATTGCACAAAAAATAAACAGCAGCATGTACTGGATGCTAACATATTCTTTTAACACGATAAACTGAATTAAAATTGCTAAGCAACTCCTTATATACCAGCATGTTCCAAAAACAAGTCTAAAAATAAAATAAAAGTAATTCCTCTTTTATGTAATATTACCTGCCGATTCAAAGAAACATTATAATGGAAAAAATAAATCTCAATTACTATATAGATTCCAAGAATTATTGGAACAAGTCTTGGTCTGGTGAGCGATGACTCATCGAGATTATTCCACAACGATAAGCAACAAACAAGAGAAGGCCAAAGTTTCACTTATTCAGATTTGCCACCCTAATACAAAATATCACCATTCTTGTTTAGCAATAGTTCTGATTGGCTAACATTTTACTTATTCAAACTTCACACACACAATACAAAATTTTTCAACTTCTGCCTTTTTGTCACATTTCTTCTTCTTATTGGCTAGAGTTTTACCTATTCAAATTTGACACAAATACAAAATCCATTACAGTAACCACCATCTAATAAGTAGCAATTTTCTTTTCCGATGTTTCTTCTGATTAAGGCTCTTTTGCTTTTCCTATTTCTTCAGCTTGCTACTGATCATTGCCGACAATTCTAAGATACAATTCACCACTTCTTCATATGCCCTTTTGGATATTTCTTTAGCCAAATAATAATACTGTGGTCATTGGTGACATGTCTTAAAGTCTCGTTCACTACTTCTTTAGATTTTCTTCAGCTCATTGGCGACATTTTCTTAGGCAAAAGAATGGTACTTCTGATAACCATACTATCCACTCTCAGAAAACCCCGCTATCTATACTACTTATATGCTTCGTCCATCATTTTAGTCAAAGCAATCAGTTTGATATCTAACGCCATTAAGAAAATTAGTGTATCAGAACCGAGCCTAGTGTCGATGATCTACAATATATTGGGCTAAAACAGTTCTACACTGCCGTATCTACACCAAATGGTGGACATATCGATTTGGAGCAATACCCTTCGGCCTCAAGAATGCTTCTATCACGTTCCAAAGATTGCTATCACATTCTAAGGTAACATAAAACCAATGGCAGTAGTTTTCAAATGCATCGATCAATTAGACATTCGACTAGAAGTAAATCACAACCATTTGAAATCGAACACAACTATTAAAGAAATATCTGGACCTTGTAAAGAACTGTTCCATTCCAAAGACAAGACGTCAACTACATAGATATATAGATCTGGATTATTACCACAACTAATATATATAGAGGAACGGTCAACATTAAAATACCATCACTGTAACTAACTGTACTAAAGACTAAAATTTGAAATAAATTGAATGAACTTTATTTTACAAAGCATTGAATTTGAAATCAGCCATTGTCTCAGAGTAGTTGTATGGCTTCCTGAGCCGTAATTTTATTGATCATGCTATTAGCGATTTGCCATAAATAGAAATGATTGCATAAGTTCTTCCTCTCATCAATAATATTAGAAGTAGAGTAACATGATGTATGTTATTAAGAAATCATTTAACTACTAACTAATCACCCTTATTTTTTTAGGAGTAACATAACCATCACTGATCACTGATCAAAAAACGACATTGACAAGATTGATGCACGAAGAACAACAACAAACAATTACTTCCTATGCCTCATTTTAATTATGATGAAGTTTCAAAAATCAGATACCCATTAAAACACGGATCCTATAAACCACAGTACATGTACAAAGAAAAGGTCAATATTTGTTATGATTCATCTATTTATAACGGAACGAAGCATTACTTATTTCTCCAGTTCGTTTAAATAACATCTCCAAAATACCTTTAATTTTCAATCGCCAAAGACAGTGAACAGCGATAATGGACCTGAATTGGCTGCAAGGAAACTGCATGAGCAAATCAATAGCTTGGAGGTTGAAGCTTTTTGCACTCAACTGTACCACCTCCAGACAGAACTCAAACCGAACGTGAGAACTAGGAGATAAAAATGCCTACTAATCTGGATGTAGGGACACGATGATAAAGCTAATCAAATCCAAACTATTTTTTAAGTCACACTCTCGTACAAATGCAGGAAAAGGAATCACACCAGCGCGAGTCCGGTTAGGTTATGATCAACATCTCCATAAGATCATTGTAACCAAGAAACGACTGATAAGTTTGGAAATACATCTTCCCTATATGAATAATAATTCTGCGCAATTCAGCAATGGACAACAAGTGATTGTTCGTAATCATGAATAAGTGGTACTATTACTCCTGCAAGATTCAGATAATGCCCAAAATCCTTTAGGAGACATACAATGAAGAGATTAAGAGATCTTTCTACAGACTTTAAATACTTTAAGTGTTCATATATATACATCTTAATTGACAAATACGTACATTTAAATAATAAATAATAGATGAGGTGTTAGTATGTTCGTCTGTCAAAAGGCTATCGACCAGAGGTCTTTCTGCCTTATTTTGTCCAGTCATATGGCGTTAGTCTTTAATGGGTAGATGATTGATATGATGAGATTAAATCAAAAATAGTAGAATGTGGGTTTTTAAATTTAGGGATTATATTTGGGTTTCTAGGAAGACAGTATATGGATAGTAAGCATCTAATTGGGGTGCATGAATAAACATAAATAATAGCAACTTTGTATTAACTGGAGGTGGGCAATACCTTAGCAAATTTCAACAAGACACAGCTTTTACCACCATGAAAGTTGTATCGGGAAACAATCTTAAGCAAGAAAATATTACACTGTATTTGTTCAATTCATTATTGTAAATTTTCATATATCTTTATTAACATACTTTCTTTATATTTAGTTGACATTTAATTCCCAGATTAGGGACAAAAATGCCTCAATATAAGGCAAATATTAACTTAAATATGGATCGTTTATTCATTCTGGTGCGTTCCTGTTCAGCAGTAGCGTTGGCAGAAGAATTTAAATCTTCAGGGTATCAGTGGAAGATCATCTAGGATGAACTGTGCCCAATTCTTGTGCAGTCTAAATTATTGTGAATATTATTTATATTATTTTTGTATATATTAGGTTCTTTTGTTAGCACTGAATTAAAACAGATAAATAAATAAATAAATACATACATACATATATTTTAATATTTTGTATACTTTTATGCTTAGATCATAGATTCTGCTAAATTGGGGAGGCAAAATTCTTATGGCCGCTTACTCAAAAAAAAACCAAGTATTTGACAATGCCCTAAATACTGTATTTAGTAGATAGTTAAAACTATTTATATTAGAAGTATGCGTCCTGTCATTAAGAGCTTGAGTTTATTAACAGCCATACAAGTAAAAATACCTATTAAGTCAGATAAAAAGATTTTTCACTGGCCTTTTCTTTAACTGGCCTTTCTCTTAATTATCTATTTTTCTGGTAGGCAGTGAGAGTCCATCTTTCGTACTATTTACCATAATTCTTAAAATATATTAATATTTGCCTTAATTAGGCATTAAAGTTATTATTTAAATCGATATATCTCACCCAGTGTAAATTTAAAGTCTAATTTTTATCAAAATTACGACGAGAATGACAAAATGGATAATGCCAACCAAATTGCAAAAAATCAAGAATCGATTTGCTTAGAAAATTATTCTACTACCAAAAAGTTCGCCAACTAGCAAAACCAAAAAATACTTTATTAAATGCAAAATCCTTAGAATAGGCAACTTTTTAAAGACATCAATAACTTTCAATTTTTTGTCAGAGGCCGACTCTATAGAGGGAACAATAAATCTACATACTAGACTTATAATCTTCATGAAAACATGAAATCTGATACTTTGCAAATAGTCAAACCAAATTTAAAACAGAGTATGGCTTCAAATTAAGTACTTTTCCAGAATAAGAACACTATGGATTTAACTTGTTTAATTTTAATTTAAAAAATGTATGATTTTTTAGATTAGCCCTCTTAATAAAATGATTCATAAATATGGTGAAATTATAAAATTTTATTGCTTCATATGTGATACACTTTATTGCATTTTTGGTGTTCTAAAAATTATCTCCATTAGTAATAGAGAGTGTTGGCCTGAGAAATTCAAAATATTATTGCGACTTTGTAGTAACATATTCATTCGTCATTCACAGAGACGCCAATAAAAACAAAGATCTGCCAAGAACTCGATTATGTAATGTCACATGATGTAAACCCGAGCATAAATTCTAATTTCTATTATAATATATTCTGTATATAATATCTAAGAAACAAACACTAATATTAATTATTAATATACTGGTAGAAACTAAGATTCACAAAAATTCAAAATATATTAAAATTATTTAATTCAATTAAGTCATAATATTGTGATGTGATTAATTTAAATTTCACTTATTTGGCTATATTATATACTTGATATAATGTATCACAAAAAATATTAGCTTCCTGAATAATAATAATAGACCTCCCGACTGTCACTGGACACTCTCTAATGTTGTTTAATGCAAATTTAACTTTTAGGACATCAATAAGCGGATTGAGGGCGTGTAGATACCATCGGTTCTGAATACTTAATGAAAGTTTAATATATAGGTAGCCATCAATCCAACTAGCCCGCAGTGTTCACAATTTAAATACCCAATAAATTATTTAAATGTTTATACACTTATCTTACAGACGACAATTTCCATTTGGAATGTGATTTATGTTAAAGGAAAAGCACTAAACGGTAGTAAAGGTGTCGCCGGCAGAGAGACAGGTAACGCGAGTTTTCTCCCCGTGGAAAGTGAAGCTGGAATTTATGTGCGATTCGAGTTTTCCAAAGACCACTTGCATGAAATTAGCCGAAGAAAATGAACGTCTTTGAGAAGACATTTCTTACATAAACTGAAAAGTGTGATGTTTTAACGATGTTTCATGCGCATTAAGGAAAGTTGTTTTATGTGTACGACATTAATTAATACCTTCACTCCATGATGCTGGAACGATGACATTAATTAAAAATAAACATCGCAGATATGATGAAATCAAGCGTAATTATTTATTGATAATTATATTTTATTTATCATATGTATTACATATAATTTTATTGCATATTTGCACACATACACACTGATTGGTTACGCAATTGATGGTTGAGAGCTAGAGATTACAATATTCCAATTTACGTTCACTTTCATGTGGACTTTCTAACTAAAAAAATATCTAGTTAATCAATCTATTTTACAATAAATGAGAACATTCCATCAGAGTTTGACTGGAAGAAAATTCTAAGGATTGTGCTCAAAATGTATTGTATTTATGTGTCTACTAATGTATTTTGTTAACAGATAATTTAAAGCAGCGTAATTAATAATAAATAAATAGAATATGATATTTTTAATTTTATTTGTAATATTCTCTATGAAACGTATAAAATTTTGAATTAAATTAAATGAAAACCATTTTTCTTAGCCATTAAAAGAATTTTGTTTAGTTTGACGTATATTAATGATTATGATAAAAACATTCTAAGCCCATTTAAAAGCAATACCAAATGTGACTATTTATATTGTTTAAATTGAGTAATAATTATTAATATTATTACATAATTTATTTAATTAATTAATTATGATGATACTTCCATGAAACAAATTTAATATTATTTTGTGTTGCTGGGGAGTATTTTTTCACATATAAATCTGACTAAAATTTTGGTATATTTTCTTTTTTACATTATAAAAATTAATTCGCTAATTTTCAGCCCAATATATTATTTAATTTTAATAATTCTTAATTTTATAAATAATGTTTTGTAAATAATAAACAAGAGTCTTATCTAGTTGGATAATATTTTGTCTAATATGTTTTATACTTTATTCAATATTTATTAGGAGTTAACTATTCAGTTAATCGACTAAATATAATTAAACTAATTACATGTAGTTTAAAATGCTCTATTTTTCACTTTATAAAAAAATGTTGACAGTCAAAATTGTAAAAGTATTTTTCTAAAACAAGCTAACATTGTAAAGGTTTGATATTTTTTAACCTTTCTCATTCTAAACATAACCTAATTATGATTTGGAGTATTATTTTCTGTCTTGATATAAAGTAATTTATATACTGGTACAAGACTAGAATGTTTAAAGAGTTTATAGCAAAACCGAAGAGCCTTCAATTGGCAATTTAGGTTGTTTGTAACATTATCCTATAAATGAGTTTGCGATAACGCATGCAAATTAAAACGCTTTGATCAAACCGACTTTGATCAAAGCGTTTTAATTTACATACTGAACTAATTACAAATGATATAATTAACCACATTACGTTTCTTTACATATACAAAGGTTGAACTTTAGAAGCTTATAATTAGAAAAAACACGAAAATATTTCGTAATATTTTCGTGTTTTTTCTAATTATTAGTTAATTTTCTACAACGTAAAGGACTTATTATATATTTTTATTTTTAGAAGCTTGATTGAAGCTTTAAGTAATTTCGCGACGATCTATCATATCTATTATATTATTGATGAACTAGGTGAACTAGCTCATAATAGCCAGGACATAAAAAAGGCAAACAAATTAGTTTTGTATTTCTAGCTGCAGCGAGGAATACTAACCGCTATTAAAGAATTTATTTTAAAAATTTATAATTGAAATTGAAGTTCCAAAATTTCTTACACATAGAAAATGTAAAAATATATATCTAAAACAGGATAGAAGCTTAACTTCAAATTGTATGTAAAAATAATATATTTTGTTATATATTTAACCAACAAGATATTGTATATATGTTATCACTTGAATGAATACGAATTAAACGCTTTCTAAAGATTATCACATACAGGGTCTATTATGAAAGTAAAGCAGCGATGAAGCGTTTGCTTGAACAACGGTAATGAATCAAGTTTTGTGTGCGACAGGAATACAATCGAAACATTCCAGATGCTCCAAGAGGCCTTCGAGGGTCTCTGCATTTCGAGGTCACAGTTTGGGAGATAGCATAAGGTGTTTAAAGAGGGACGGAAGGAGATTGCTGACGAGCCCCGCGTGAGCAAAGTTTTGCGTTCCGACCTTTGATCGACCATCTAGCAAATTGTTTACATCTTAAACATATCCACAATAGCGGTACATGGGATAGTGATCGAGGATCTGCAAGCGCAAGGTTTGCGCGAAGCTTGTGTCGAAAGTATTGACGAAAGACTAGAAAAAAAAAATTGAGTATTGAGTTTTGCGGTGTCAAATTTTATTCAATTTATTTCAAAATGAGCCGGACTTTCTTAACTCTGTAGTAACCGGGAGACTTGTCTACCGCAAGAATTTCAAGATTATAAGTACACGAAAAGTTACACCTTTTAAATTGTAAATCTGTAGCAGTACAAATTAATTTACTTAGCAAATAAAGGCATTAATAGAAGCAAATCGCCGTTACACATCTCAAGAAATCACAGAAATATTAAGCATTGCTCAAAAGACCATGGAAAGACATTTTTACAAGCTGGGATGTTAGTAAACTTAGAACCCAAATACCACGTGAACTCAAAGAAATTAATTTAACAAAGCGCATAAACCTCTGCAACAAAAACAATGAATGTAATCCATTTCTCAGAATCTATTTTCAATTGCGATAGAACAACCAATTTTACAAACTGAATGAAGCTATCAACGAAAAGAATAAAATTGACAAATCGCAAGGCGATGACAACGCAAGACCATACTCACCAGACCTTACGACGTCCGACTACTATTTGTTTCTCTGAAAAACTCTTTGAATGGTAAACAATTCAATGGTGCCAAATAGAATTGGATTCATATTGTTGCTGAGAAAATTCTTTAAGCGGGATTATGATGTTATTCGAAAGATAGCAAAAATCATCTATAAAAATTATCAATAAAATTATTTCTTTTACTGAACATCGCCTTTGATTCATTAGAGTAAAAAAAGGCGAAATGACTGAAGAGTCAAAACAATATATTTATTTATTTTTATTTATTTTATTACATCTTTGCTCTCCTTTCTAATACAATATCACAAGAAGCATATACAAAATTTGAAAACTTACTTAAAATTTTAGCGTGGTAAGAGCACTTTGTTTAATTTTTTGTTTCTTTCCATTTGGAAAATTAAAATCGTGAAAGTACGGTTTCTTATTCTAAATACTTGGCCAAATAATAAACGATTATTGTAAAAAAAAAAACTGTCAGATTGTAGCAGTTGTCATATTTTCATCTATTTAAGATTATAATTATATTTCTTTGTCATGGTGTAAAATGATTTATATATCAAATTTGGAATGTTTAAATTGTTTTATATCAACCTTCAATTTTTATTTTGGGAAGTTTGTAACACTATGCAATAAATGAGTATGCCGTAACACTTCATCAGCATGTAAATGAGATTAAACCCAGTTTTATGCACTGCATTTATTCAAATGCTATCCTTAATACATGTAATATACCTAGATATGCATATATTCAATTTTAAGCACTTTAAGCTTTAATTAATGCCCCAAAGTTATCATCTTTATTATGTAACCTTTTCTAGAACCAACTCACGTCAACTAGGAATTTTAGACGGCTTTGTTAATAATAATAAGATCTTGATTTTGATAATTTTAAGAGTATGTTTGATATTTTTGACTTGGTAAGTAGTAAATATATTATATTTTTTATACTATATACTGGCTGCATTGAGGATGACCATAATTGTTTTGATATCCTATATCATTAGTTGTCCCAAAACATAATTAAACTCTCGGCAATCAAATGTTTTTTTTTTATTCAACTACATTTGATTATCACAAGAATATTTTTTAGTGAAAAAATTATAGTTATAGATTTTAGTTTATTATTCAGATTATTTTTATATTATTTTAAAAGTGCCTTTAGTTCTCGAAGCAACTTATTTTTACATCCCTGCTTACAAGCTGCTAAAGTTTTTAATTGAAAGTTAAAGTTTTAATCTTTGTCGGAAAAAAGTATCATTTACCATTGGGACACTTTTATCTCACGAACTATAAGAGATAGAAGAACGATTAAACGGTTAAATGGAGATAGAAGTGAACTTTTACGCATTTTCAAGGTTTTCAATAAAGTATTTTTTTCTAATCAATATAATATTGAAATTCAAGTTCCAAATTTTTATAAAAAGACTACCATTCCTCTTATATAAGACAAAATTAAAACATTCATCTAAAACAAGATAGAATTTGATTGGAGCATTTCGAAAATGAACTCGACAGGAGTTTAACCCTTTAGCTCCGAGCCATTTAAATGAATTGCTAGATTTCTCTATTAACTGCTCATACTTCAACTCATAATTGTATTCTTGAGGCTAGTTATTAAATTTCTTTATTCTTCGCTAGATCTGGAAAAAACATATTATAGGAGAGAATTTAATAAAACCGTGAATATCACCAATTATTAAAACGGTTTCTAAAAAACTTGACTAAGATGTATAAACTATGCTACTCAGTAATAATGCTCTTAGCAGAAGAATAAACGAAATGAGTGAAGTTATTGAAAAACAACTTGTTGAAAAGCTGAAAACTAGAAAATTCTCAGTGAATATAGATGAATCAACTTTCAGAGAGAGTCAGACAATATTGATAACTTACGTAAGATATATTGATAAATTGCTGAAGAAATGTTGTTCTGTAAAATTATCCAAAGATATATATAATAAGCTAAAAAAACTATTTAGATGTCAATTTAATTGGCACCAAAAATGTGAAGTAAAAGATACTGCTATACTAAAGATTTTTTGATTTAATACAAATTGATTTTTCAACATAGATGATGCGGCCAATAGTAGTGGATTTGTCTGATATATCAAATATACAGTATTAAGAAGAACTTGCAGAAATGCAAAATTATTTAACATAGAAAGAGCGACGGCATGGATTTGTGAGGAAACAAAAACCAATACCCAAATTCAACCAAATGTGCAAGAAAACTATTGTTACCGTTTCCATCTTCATATTTAGCTGAGTGTGGATTTAGTGCTGTAAATGATTTACTGGAAAAACAGAAATCGCCTGAATATAACACAACGGGAAGACTTGGGACTGAAGCTAACTAAATTGGAACCTAGCATAAAATGTTTGCACAGCAAGTCTCAAGCGCAAGGATCTCACTCAATTAAAATAACAAATTATTATAGAAAAAAATCTTTAATAAAAGTCTTTCGAATTTGAATTTCTGTCTTTCATTATTTATTTTGAAAATTTACTTACTCTATTTCGTTAATAATTTCCCAGTAATTTCTGCCTAAAACCTATCATTTAAGTTTCTTAAGTGAAAACTACAATTTTTTAATATCAAAAATTCTGTATATGTTACATAGGGGGACATAAGAATTTTAGAAAGGCTTAGGTGGGGCATGACACAAAAAAGGTTGAGAAACACTGATCTATAGCCATCAAATGAATAGTCCAAAACTCTACCAACTGAGCTATTTAGGGCAAGTTATCATATCTTCATATCTTTTAGGTGAACTGTATCTGTCATATAATTAATTTAAGAAGTTTATAGTTAACACATTTTATTTAAGTTGCAGGTTAGGTTAAGTTAAGTTCAAAATTACTTTTTTTACTTTCTCTGTAATTAGGCCTAATGCCTGTTGAGAATAAATAAATAAATAAATAAACCTCATAAAAATAAATAACAGATAGGTATAGTTTACTGGTGCAAATTAAGTAACATATTTTATGCAGCCTATACTTGAAGTAAAATTTGTAATTATATTTAATGCAATTTTAAAGTAGCGAAATATTACACTAGATATAAAGTCAAACCTTGTAACTTCAGCTATTTGTCATTGATAGAACAAAATTAGTAAAAGGGGAAAAGGGGAAAAAGTAACAATATAGCCGAAAAAAGTATTCTTCTGAGGCCTGAAATACGGTCGAAATAGTCCATGATTTTGTATAATTTGAAAGTATTTCAGAAATTCTGGATTATAATTTAGACTCTGGAGTATATTTCTTTTAGTTACTTATTTATTAATAACTTATATTCAACTACAGATTTCACCAATTATTTAGATACGTAGTAATAAAAATTTTCATTTTGTTTGTAATAAATTGAAAAATGTAATGCATGAAAATTTTGAAAAAGAATTGAAAAAAATTTATATGCCACATTAAGACTTTGCCGTATAGTTGATTAAAACAACTAACTAATAATAGTGGAGTTCATTGGTTATGCTTCAGCAATTGAAAAGCTATCATAGTCGTGAGAAGCAATGGCAATTCAGATAGATGAATCAGATAAATTTAGTTTAAAAAGGATGTACATATGTATGTAAAAATATTATATTGGATGAAATAAATAAATTAAATTAATCAATTAAAAGCTTTCAACTCTGTCTGGCATCAAAGTCTGTTGTACAAATGTTACCTCCTCAAAATTCCTATCCACAATTTATTCATTATTATATCTCTTTCAGTTCAGCAGCTTTTTGACACCCGGCAACACTGATTTGCTAAATGGCGAATTAAAATAAATCTCCACAAATCCCACCTTCTAATTCCATATCACCGTAACAATAATTCTGCACACAATATGCATATCTCCAATACTGTTTCCCCTTCTACATCCATAAAATACCTAGGCATTACTATAGACCGAAAAGTTAATTTCAAACACCACACAGCTTTAAACAAAACAAAAATCATAGCTAGAGCCAAAATGTTCAGAAACCTAACATACAAAATGAATGGCATATCTATAAAAACAGCGGTTAAAATATATAAAATGATCTTCCGTCCTCTACTCGACTATGATAATATTGTTTATTTTTACAACTCCTGTAATCCTACTATTTACAATATCCAAGTTAGCGAGCGATCCTCCCTAAGAACTTTAACCAAAATCCGCTACCCCAGTAATCCTCTACACAATCCTTATAACCAATATGACTCTACCTCTCTTATCCCCATCAATGAACGCCTTCCATACCTAAGCGAAAAATTTTCCAAAAATTTCTTCAACCAACACATCCTTTCGATCTACTGCTTACGCAGAAATCCTAACCTAACCCCTCCATTCACTACTTTCGAATTCATCATCACATCATCCATCATCATCATCAGAGACAAACTGACGTGACACATCCACAAGAACAAATTAGGGCTGAAAGACACATACTAACACTCATATCATCATAAATGTATTATATTTGTCTTATCTGTATTTTTGTTTGGTTATAAAGATGTATATATAAAAAAATCAATTAGTTAAATCATGAATATATTAGGTTAATTATTTATTGCTGTTACATATTTAATGGACACGCGTGTAAAAAATAAAAATTGTAAACGTCATATAGCATAAAACACTTAGAAGCTATTTCGCATCCTCTAATGTGGATTTCGAAGAAGTAGGAGTTATATCTTCAAAAAATGATTAGTACAAAAAAATTTTTTTAAGGTCAGGTTCAGCAAACTGTAGCATATTTTAAGTAGTATTTGCTTTGCTAGCGTTGTCAAACTTACTGGCAAATTTTTGAAAAAAAAAAACACTAAACATCATAACCAACAGCAGAGCATTAACGCTGGAAGGTTGTAAAACATTGGAAGAACAAGGTGACCCTATGCTGGGTCAATGGCAGAAGTAACAGTATAGCAGATGATTTAGCGAGAAAGGCATGTGGTCGGGCCCTTCCCTGCCACACTCCCTGCAAGATTTGAGAACTCTACTGAAAAATACATCAACTAGAAGCGACACGCCTGGTTGTAGGTTTTCAAAAATCTTAAAGTGATGAACAATAAACTGGTCAGATACTGTATGCAACTGCTCAGAGAAAACTTAAGGTTGCAGAACTCCTAACAGAACACTGTAATTTAAGATCGCACCCAAACAGACTGATGCCCATTTGCACCGCAGCTACTTAATCATTGATTAAAATTTAATCATTGGTTAACGAAAAATCGGTTTGAACCGCAACTTTGCCCCGGTTGAAGTCTCCCAAAAACGTCAAATATTTAACCAGACGATTTTGGCCGGTTAAGGTACCAAATACGTAACGACTAACTTCAGGACGTTTATAATCGTGAAGTTATTTATCTAAATTTGTCAGACATATTTTATAGTGCTAACCTCTGCTAACAATGGATTTGATAATTGACGAGATTGATGACTTGGATGTTATTGATTTCATTAATTTCGGTTTACCTCGTCAAATAAACGTTAGGTTAAACTATTTTGATATATATATATATATATTTATTGAAAGCGACATTGATTTTCCAGTTGATTGGTAAGCTTTTAATATAAAAAGAATGATAAACATTTATAAATGTTTATTTTTAGCAATAATTGTGTTTCACCTATAAATCAGTTGCTGAAATGTCTGCGGTATTAAGCCACAGGTGGACATTTGCAAACTATAGCAGATAGTAGTGGAATGCATTTGTCTACAGTATCCAGAATTGTAGTACGTGTTATAAATGCAATTGCCCAACACCACCGAACGTTAATTAAGTTCCCAACTGTGGAAGCAACCCAGGAAGTTCAGCAAGAGTTTTTTAAAATCCCTGAATTTCCACGGATTATAGGACTTACACATATTAAAATAAAGTCACCTGGTAAAGTCAATTTATTATAAATTACTATAGACACCATACAAATCATCATTGAAATGTAAATTATTAAATATATTTGAGGTGGCTTATTTAAAATATACAATTTATTACAAACATTACTTAATTTATTATAAATAAAGTGTTATCCTTATTGCATTAATATTAAATGTATTAATTTGAGATATGTTTTGTAGGAGGAGAAGATCCTGAAATTTTCCGCAACCGAAAATCGTATTTTTCAATAAACGTGCAAATCATTAGCAATGCGGATTTAAAAATCACAAATGTTGTTGCCAGGTGGCCAGGATCAGTACATGACTGAACTATTTTTAATAATTCTAGAATAAATGCAGAGGCTGAGCATTGATGCTACCAAAACTGCATTCTTCTTGGTAAGATTAATAACATTATTTAGTGTTCTCTCAATCACTGTCAATTTTTTATATTAATTTAATACATTTCTCAGTTTTATAAAAGAAACTAATTTGAACTATAACATTAGTGATATTTTTATCTATGCACCATAGCTGTTAATGGGTTTTCTGTTGCATTAGTTGCAGTGTACTGTCTGATGTGTGTCTAAATTAGACAACTCTTGGCCGCTATGAAATTCACTTATCAAATTCAATCTAACCAAATATTTTCTTCGGTATCTTATTAATTTAAGATTTTTTTATTATAAACACTATTAAGAGTTGTTAACGACAATGCACACTTGCAATGTACCAAAAAAAATGCTGAAATTCCCAATAGAAAAACCATAAATAGGTAATAAAGTTTGTACCATGTAAATTTTACGGTGCATAGATTTAAAAAAACGCAGGGTATATGATATGTCTGTTACTTCATTACAGGTGACAGCGGCTACCCAAACAAGCCATATTTATGCACCCCATTGATAAATCCCGTAACACAGGTGGAAATACGCTACAATGAATGTCACATCAAAACTAGAAATAGTATAGATGTTTTAGTGTGCTAAAAAGACGATTTCCTAGGTTGGCATATGGGTGTCGTTTAAAAGTATCTACAACACTAACAGCCGTACTAATAGTCGCGAATTAATTCGAGTATAAGGATTATTCCTTTACCTCGGATTATTTTTAAAGATAAACGTCAATTCAATAATCCTGCGCGACGCAAGATTATTTCGAGATTATTCGCGAACTGTCAATTTCTTACTTGTCAACAGATATTTTTATAATTCATTATAGTTAATATATTGTTATTATAATTTTACCTTTATCCATTTCTGTAAAATGAATTACCATTATTATGTACCATTTCCATTAAAAATAAGTATTAATTGTACTTACTATATTCGTAATTTAATAAATGGCGCTCTTCAACTGACAGAACATGATAATTAAATGTCACTAAAAAGTTCCCGTATAGTGCCAACGTAAAACCAGTAATAATTAAATGTCACTAAAAAGTTCCCGTATAGTGCCAACGTAAAACAAGTAATAATTAAATGTCACTAAAAAGTTCCCGTATCGAGGATAATTCTTCGAAGTCGCCGAAACTACCCGTAAATACCCGACTAATAAATACGACAAATAATTCAGGATTTTTCAGCTCGAGAATTAATTCGCGACTATTAGTACGGCTGTAAAACTGATAATTCCAACTTCAATTTTTCATAATATTGCTATATGTACAACGACGAGGATCAGGATTACCTGATGACATAAATAGAGAAATACAATTATTAATTATCAATGGAAATATTGATGCCATTAATAATAACAATAATAATATTGGGGATGTCCAAAGACAGTTAATAAATAATTATTTTAACAATTTATAGTTTAATAAAATTTATTTAAATGGAGTAATTGTAATTTTTTTAATTTTATGTCCAAATTTAAACAATCTTTCCGCATTTCGCTTTCCTTTGATATACCAAAGCACTCTGAAACGTTCACGTGTGTAAGAAATAAGAAATATAGGTTAAGTATATAGACGCGCCACTGTCAATTGCACGGCATAAAAATACCAAAAATAAAAATTAAAACCCTATAAAAACGTGTGCTCTCTATGTTATTACTCTGTGATCGGTGGTTACTTAATCAGCCGACGGTGCAAACAAAATATTCTGGTTAAAATTAATCGCGATTAGTTAATCGAGATTCAGATATCTGCAAAGAGACTATTTAATTAGTCATATTACTATTTTGGAAAGTGTTAAATCTAATGTTTGTAGTGCAGAATCCTAAAAATGTGTAAAAGGTAAGAGAATTGCGCTTCTAAAAAGATTCATAAATTGAAAGGTTGTTGATGGATATATGTTATAAATTTACCATTTTCCAAAAGTTTGGAAATTGTTGGAATACGAGCCGAACGTTCTTCTTCAACCACCATTAGGAGAAAATTAATTTAGTTGTGATAAACCTTATCATATTCAGGCATTAAATGAACTGCAAAGTTTAAAAATTATTATTATTATTATTAACTGTGTTAAAATGTATAACTAATAAGCAAACAATTTAAATAAACAAACTGTTTATTACTTAAATAATTTCGAATACTTCTATTACATTGCTGAACAATGACCCAACTGATCGTAAACATGTCATTTGTAACTCTCCTTCTCTCTCTCAAAATGATCAAGTTGTTAGCTACTGTAATTCTTGAATTTTTATATACTTTCTGACTTATCTTGAAAATTGTTCTTGCTTTACTCAAAAAAGGATCTGGAAAAAATAAGAGAGTAAGGTTTTCTAACAGACTATGTAAATGGCTTAAATCGGCCTATCCAATATTTGGACAAGTTTTTCAAATTGTACCGGGTGTTTCTAAATGAATATCAGGGTTTTTACACATTGTAGTACTTATTATGCAAAACTTAAAATCATAATTAATACATTTAATGAAAGAGCAACTCAGTTTTGTTTGTTGGTACGCGCATGCGCTAAAGGGCACTAGTAGGAAAAATTGCAATTAGTGAACATAATGACATGTGAACAATCATAACTTGCGCACCTGGGGCTCAAATAATCCATTGGTACAATGGCAACGAGACTCCCCTAAGTTGAATATTTTTGTACCACATCACGGCGAAAAGTTTATGAGCCTTGTTGTTTGGAGAAGCAACTGTAATTGATATTTCCTAGTTTGATGCTGTACAATATTGCATTTAGCAATACCCGGTATAATAACGGCGACAGTTTAAGGTAGGTTTAAGTTCAGTTTTCCTTTCTAACCTATTCCAAGTTAATATTCGCGTTAAGGGAAATAAGATTAATAGAAAAATTAGCAAAAATAATAATTTATGCTTATAACCGCGTTTCAAAAAGATTAACTTTACGATCACATTTGCATAACGCTAGAAGAAAAAAAGGGCAGCATCGCTAACGACGCGGCCGTAATCTTCGCAATTACCATAATTTGATTACGATGTGAAAATTTTCCACCAGAGGACTCCAATTAATCACGGCGACGAGATAACAACGCGAGTGCAGAACAATTTCAGTCACATTAACAATGCCGGCTTCGATAACGCGGACAACAGTACGCTACAAATACGAATTATTTTCATTAAGATTAACGACGCCATGACGGTCCGGAACGTGTGCACTTTCTCAGAGTGGAGATATGCCTTTATAGAAATTGCCTTGCACGATTATAAATTTATCTGCCTAATGGCTACTAAGTAGCAACCGACTTCGTGCTGGAACGTGAGATTGCCCGGCAATATCTATAAACACGGAGAGATGAATACAATTGCATTATTACAAGAAATTAATATTACTTTGTACACAATATTGTTTCTTTTTTTGTACCCATTGTAAGAAATAATTTAATATGTATTTTTTCAAAAGCAATAAAATCGTCAGCCAAGGGTCGAATTAGTGTTAAACATTTGGAACAAAATTGTAAACTCTTGGCTAGATAGTGTCTGCGCAAGCGCTGCACAGAACGCATGAATATGTCTTAAGTGCATTAAATCAAGTGTTAACTGTACTTAGTATGTGCATATATGTATTTCTTCAATTTAATCCAATATATCACAAAATATATACCATATCCTTTCAAATAATTATAATGATTTTGTTAAAAACGTATTATCATCTAAGATAAATTTACTTACCTTAAGGGCTACCTCTAGTTCTTCTTCGCGCATGGTTTTAGGCCCTCGGCCCGAACAGACCCCTTGCACGGGGGCTCATCGACATCGGTTCTCGAATGTAAGGCGCATTACTCTGAAAAGAAGAGAAAGATTTCGATATCAGTACGCACGTGACACACTGGTATATAATTATTGGTTAGAGTGGTGTTCCTCGAAACAACAACGTTCGATGAAATATTAATGGACCTTTGTTATTTATGTAAAGCAATTACATATTACGTTTAGATCGTACCCGGTGTTATATTGTAATTTATTGGCTCTCGGAATGCGATGACTATCTAATTGAAATTGAAATAGAATTATTTATATTCGAGGCTGTGTATGTGTGCAATTTAAAATAATAATATCTAATGGTGGGGTTATGCCAATGAGGAATGCAAGTACTTCCTGCAAGTACTTACAACGTATTTTATGGATTTGATTACACCGTTCGTGCTCAGTTTGCCAAGATACAAAAGTGTTATTATAATTTTTTCTTGATACATACACAATAAAACACTTCATATTGCCCCATTTAAAGAAAATAACCTTACTTTATTCAACAAATATCTAAATATGAAAATTATAATCATTATTTCGCTAGGCCCAAATAACTAGTGATAATATTATATAAACAGGATTAATTATTTGTCAATTAGTACTATAAAAATAAAAATTTAAAAGATTTAATTTGAAAGGTACTAATTTGTGAATTTTCAATTCTGATTATATAACATTGAGTATCTAAACAAACCGACATTCCCACAAACACTGTTCACATAATGCACAAAACTTAATCTAAAAGAATGATGTAATAATTAATCTAATTAAAAGCGATTGGAGTAAGATAATGGATAAGAAGCTCCCAGTGTCGACGATGAGAGAGAGCAATAAGCCTTTGATTAATGCGAACGCCGGTAGAGGAAACGTGTCGAGGCAATCTAGGAAAGTTTACAAGAACAAAATGCTATTAGAGCAATGCAATCATTTTATTAAGCCCATTGTTTGTAAATGCTGGCACGATTCGAAGGATCTTTTTTAAAGGAGTCGCTTTACGTGGAGCTATTGACGTTTCTGCAGAACTCGTATGCAAATGTTGGACAATAAAGATAATCTCGAAATTTTAATGTTGCATTGCAATAATAATAAATGACGTGGATGCAATCCGATGTATTGGAAACCGGGTTATTAGAGAAACTGGAATGGTGACTAATTATCGCGGAGAATACCATAACACTGTGCTATCTGTTTGATCAACATTGTTGGTAATGAATAGAAATAGCTTTAGAGGCTATGAGTACTTTTACATGTAAATTAGAATATGATAATAATTCTATTATGTGTGCTTTAATATTAATTTCAAGGGATAAGAAGATTAATTGATAAAGCTTATTCACATATTAATTTTATTTGTTCTTATTTTGAAAAAAATATCAATTTATTGTCCATGTCCATACATGTAATTAGAAGAGCGATACTTGAATGCATTAAAGAGAGCAATATTTTTCTTTTTTGTTTATTGTTTAAATTTTACAATTTTAGGATAATTAAAAATCAGATATTAGTATTATAACTATAATTAAATTTTATAATAAAACATAGTTAATAGGCTTATCATAGACCTCAACATATTATGCTTGTAAAGGATGTTACCTTCTTCAATAGCTACTACTAGAACAAATTTAAATATTTTTATATTCTTATCAACTCTCATAGTAAAAGCCAAAAAATTATGTTTATTATAATCCAATTAATTGTCTTTAAGATAGATAACTTCATCACGGTCACAGATTAGATCTACCTGTTTTTGTCATCAATTTGATAAATAGATTGAGTTTGATTTTATAAGACATAAGATAAAGTTAACACTTATGGGTTTAAAGATAATTTAAGATATTTTAGGACATTGTATCCATAAACAAACTTAATTTATAAAAAAAACACGCCTTGGCTCCCTTAGATATTTGACTTCTCTTCCTTCTTATCTGGCTAGATACTCCAGTTGAATTTCATACATTGATTAATTACATTACAGTAATATTTTGTGGTTTTGATTAAATACATATCCTTTTTAGGTTTTATTTAATATTTTATGCCTTTCTTCAAACAAATTTGGAATATAGAAAAAATTCTTTTCTAAAATTTAATCCATTAATGTTTACACAATTGTGATACTTTCAGTTCTTATTACTTTATAAATACTGAAACTGGATACGATCAAATACATAAACATTTATCAAAATCCTTACCAACCCATATACACGAGCATAGCACTAATATCCTTAATTGAATTTTTCAGAACCAGTAATTCCCTTCCGAATGAGAATATGAAATAATCAATTGTATCCCAAAACGTGATCTTCCACCTTGCCTAATATCTAGATATCATCCTATCACGCTATTCCGCGACCTAAGAAAATTATACGAATCACTCCTCAAAAACAAAATACTTGTCTTGTATCCCTGACCGCATCCTAAATTACCAATTCAGTTTAATTCCAAAACGATCCATATACGCTCACTTGTCATCTTTACCTCAAACTCCCAACCAAATAACTTAGTGGAAAGTTATCAGCCATTCTATTGATGATATTAAAAACCCTTTAATTATATCTGGCATCAAGTTTTATTATACCGATACAATCTCATTAAAATGTGTATACATATTATTTTCATCATTAAACAATCCCTTACAAACAGATCCCAAAAAGTCTAATCAACAACGCTTTCTCTCATCCTTTCACCCTTAAACAATGTCGACCGCAAGGATACCCACTATCTTCACTACTCTACAACATTTTCTGCTTCGACATTTACAATCCTGATCCGTTTTTACTTTAGTCCCTCCAAATACCTCGTACAAATTATACGCAACCCTAATTTCCCTTGCACCCTCAATCCGTAAAGCTACAACCTTTACAGAGGATTATTATCTCTTTGCAACACTGGTTTGCTCCTAATTCCTAATATGCTGATTAGGAAGATCGAGGAAGATCCGTGAGACCGCCGGGACGGGGCAGTAGAGATTTAGCTGGTAATCGAAGAGGTTGTCCCAACATTTAGGTAGTCAAGTGTAGTAATAAATAGTTAAGTTGAAAGTTTGGTTTCCATCTTGTTCTTCGCCAAGTAAGTAACCTCACATTTTCCATTAAATTAGTCAATAATCCTGCCTTTTGCCTTTGATCATCATAATAATCATTCTTCACACAATGTTTTCATTAGCCAAACAACTGTTTCTTCTTTTTCTACAATACAATATTTGGGCATTACCAAAAATCAAAAACTGAATTTTAAAAACCACACAGCTTCGAACAAACCAAAAATTAGAATTAGAGCTAAACTATTCAGGCACATAACCTACAAAAGATATGGAATATCTATTAAAACAGTCTAAAAAATTAATGATTCTATAATCATTAATTTCTATAAATGCAAGTTAGCGAGCGATCTTCCTCAAGAACTAACTAAAACTAAATCCGCCATCTTCTCAATACTCTACAGAATCCTTTCAATCAGCTCCTATAGGATTCTACCACTGTTATTCCTATTAATGAATCACTTCTACAACTAAGTCAAAATAATTTCAAACATCCCTTCAACCGACATATTTCCTCTCTGAATGGTTTAAGCAAAAATTCTAACTAAAACCCAAAATCCAAAACCCCTTAATTCACAGCATTTGAATATATATATATATATATATATATATATATATATATATATATATATATATATATATATATATATATGTATATATACAAAGGCGATAGTTTTTTTTTTAAATTTTTTATATCTGTTAAAACCAGGTGATAATCACTAAGAACATTTTCAGAAGGCTAAGTGTATTTTCTTAAATTTTGTAAAAGCTATTTTCATAAGAAAGTTTAATATTGCATATTATCAAAGTCCAAAAATATATAAAAAAGATTTTCACTGCTTTTATTTTCTCAAAACAGATGAAAAAGTAAATAGAAAATTAAACAATATTATTTAATTTGTGACTAAAAAAGAAATAAAAACAGCACCCTTTATTAGAGAAAGAAATTAACATCTTTATTCGAACAATAATATGTATAAGTGATGGAACATTTACAAGTGATACACAATATGGGTTTAATTTGTCTGTTTGAGCTATCAACCATCGGTCTTTCTGCGATGTCTTTACTCTAAGCAATCTGTCAAAAAATTAGCTATAGTGCTAGATAGCTTAACTGTCTGGATGATTCAAACTTATTAATTGATGTAGGCTAACTGCAGGGTGTTTAAATTTAGGTGGGATATTGGAGAATGCAAAATTTTTTGGGAAGGGATACATACGAAAGAATTGTTAACAAATTTAAGACTTACGCTGTTTATACGTTGGGAGATGAGATAGGAGTAACCTGGGTGTATTCATTAAGGAGCTCATTGGAGGGGGTATGAAGCAGGTAAATTGGGTGTCCGAGTTTGGCGAGGGTTCGTACGGCTGACTTTTCGGTGACGTTAAAGTGATGAGGAGTAGAAGGATGAATTTTGTTGAAAACGAATGCAGCGTAATCTATAAGAGGTCGACAAATGGATTTGTAGATTGTAAATACTGTTTTAATAGAAATTCCCTGGTTTTTATAAGTTAATGCTCGAAAATGTCGAGCTCTAGTTTTAACCTTTACCTTAATAGCTTGTGTATGGGTTTTGAAGGAGAGTTGGGAGTCAATATGATGCCTAGGTATTTACAGGAGTAGGTAGGGTAAATTATGGTATTGTTTATGATAATGGAGGGGGAGTGTGGCGTAATTTTGTGATGCGAACCCTTAATTTTTTTGTTATTTACTAAAAAAATATATAAAAAACGTTTAAGAAGACATTCTTAAACAATCAATTGATATCCTTTTTACTACCCCTACATAAATTATACAAACAGTACACCTTAAAGGAAATATACAAAACGTTTTTGATTTCAAGTGCCGCTGAAGAAGTATTATCTGCTCAACATGTTTACCTATTTTATAAGTATCATTCCTCTAAGATCACAAGAAAATTTGGTTTTAAATAAAAAATTTCTTGATTTTAAAGTTAAAATCACAAAGTGAAAGCCTCTAAAATCACGTATTCTACCATATCACTTAAAGTGAAGGTCAACAATAAATTTTCGACAAAACAAGACCTAATCTAAAAATTATTTCTATATATTTTTGCTCTTACATATACAATTAAGGCTATATATATTTGAACACATCTTTATCTTCTTCAAATGGCAACGACAAAACTTTTTCTAATAACAATTTCCCTATCTAAAATTATGACAAAGATTTAATTATCGTATTTTTACTTCCTTCAAATTTAATATCACCAGGAGTCTTTCCAAGTTTATTTTGATTCTATCATCTTATTCTATTTGTATTACTTTGCTTTAAATTTTAGACAACATAATTTTCTGTTCTTAAAATAATCCGAGCTCTATAATCTCTTCGATAGCTTTTTTTACTATGGCTGGGGAAATGGTCAATTAAGATAATTCCCCATAAATTCTAGCTCCTAATTGCCTATTTATTTATTTATTTACTTATCTTTGGTCTAATAATATACATTTAAACAAATTATTAAAAAACTATACATAAAATTTTGGGCGAAGAAGCACGGCAGAGTTCAAAATTAAATATGTTCTTTCACTCAAACCCAATCCATTACCATGATGTTAAGGCAGCAAGGATCCTCCTTAGCATCTGAAATATTTGATTTCTGTTTTGGTTTCTTCATTTATCACCTTTTTTGACTGAACCCAGCACTTCGAATAAAAACAGAAATTTTACTCGCACGAAATTTATTAGAAGTTTTAGCTACCAGAATAGGATAAGAATGTATTATAAAATATAGTAAATATTTTTTTAAATAATTTAATTTTCCATTTTTATTTTTTATTTGATTATTGATTTTAAGTGTTATAGCGATAGATGTGGTAGAGTAACAATCATTTAAAATATCTAGCTCATTTATCCACTCATGGACTACGTGGTCAATAGCCAATTACAACTATTTTCACTACTAAAAAATATTGGCACAATTATACATCGTTGCCAACACTTTATTCGCAATATTTACTTTGGCACTTAATCTTGGCAAATTATCGAAATTTAACACATAATAGATTTTTTTATGTAACCATGAAATTTATTATGTGCAAATAATGTCGCACAAAACAAATACGATATTTTCGGAAAGGACTTTCAACTTTTCAAATCGTAAAGAAAACATTAAACAATAATTTGGTAGTTTAAATCCTTCATTGTATCAGGTTTAAGGTATATTATTAGTGGGTAAAATATGGTACATCTTGATAAAGTAATTCATTTTATTTTCTGGACTAGTTTCAGTTTATGACCATCTTAAATAATCGAAGATTATAAAATAAATTGTTTCGACAGAGAACATTATAATTAATATTAAATTATTAAACAATGATATAAAAAATCGCCTTTTTTGTAAATCTGGAATGTGAGTCTTGTTAAGACTACAAAAGAAATTAGTTTTTACTTATAATGTAAGATTTAATATTATAGTTTTATAAAAATATTCACCGCTATCTCACATTAATTTACTAAATCATCTCATGTAATTATCTAGAAACATGTGTTTCGAACTATGAGACCTCGTCGCCGATAATTGCTAACGGTCCTTCCAACTTGAAAACTCTAATGGAAATGAATCGATTTAAACATAAAATTCATTCATTAGTTTTAAATTGTCTCGAAAATGTTCCAAGTACACTTTTTTTACATTTCTAAATACCTTTCACCTTTCAGTGTCGGCTTTTAAATTACATTACATTTGACAATACATGTATATTTATAAGATTGTAATTGTTACTTTTCTTTTAATTATTGTGTTAGTTTTTTTTTCTTTCCATTCTTTTTTGTTTCTGGTTAGTTTTTTAGCTCATCCCATCGAATCGTATTTCGTCTGCTTTTCTTACTTCTTCTCTCCAAGATTTTCTGGGTCTCCCTCTTTTTCTCTTTCTTCGTTCCCTTGCTTCATAAACTTTCTTTACTATTCTTTGTTGTCCCATCCTAGTTACATATCTTAACCATCTTAACTAGATCTGCTGTATAGTTGTCTCTACCGGTTCTATGTTAAGTTCTTCTCTATATGTGTCATTTCTTATCCTGGGCAGCTTTGTTTTATTAATTATTTTTTTCAGGAATCTCATTTCCATGGCTGTTATTCTGCTAATTTGAGCCTTTGTTGCTGTCCATAATTCGCTTCCGTATGTCAGTATAGGTTTTATTATCCTCTTGATTTCTTCTACTTTTGTCCTCTCCGTTATTTCCTTTTTCTCTAGTATATTATGCTTTATTATATTAAATAGCCTACACATTTTTTTATTCGTTCATTTATTTAGTCTTCCAGGCTTTCCTCGCTGTTTATTATGGTTCCTAGGTATTTAATTTCTTCACTTGTTCTAATTGTATGCCATTTATTTTGATGTGGTGTTTTTCTGCGTTTACTCCTCCTATTATCATTGTATGTATGTTTATGTTCATATTTGCCTCGTTAGTTTATTGTTGCCACGTAGTGTTGTAGATCCTCTTCGGTTTCCGCGAGTATTATCATATCGTCCGCATAGCTTAGTTCTGTAAGTTGAATTTCCTCCATGTTCCAAAACCCGAATTTATAGTGCTTCATTTTTTTCTTGCATCGCTTAACTAACTCATCTAGTACACCATTAAATAGTGTAGCACTTAGTATTGTTTCAATCCTGCATTATATTTGAATTTTTCTGACTGTTCGTTGTTTGTATATATGTAGCACTCCGTGTCGTCATACATGCTTTTTATGCTTCTATCATATCTTGCGGTGCCCCTTTTTTTCTAGCATGTCCCATACATCTTTCAGTTTTATCCTATCAAAGGCTTTTTCCATGTCTATGTAACATAAGTAGATTTTTCTTCTAGTTCTTAATGCTTTTTCGCATATTTGTCTTATGGTAAATATATGGTTTTGGGTACCTCTAATTATTCTAAAACCACTTGGAGTGTCCTCCAAGTTTCCCTCTATTTGTTCTGTGAGTCTAATTAATAGTATGTATGCAAATACTTTTCCAACTGTGCTTATAATTGTTATGCCCCTATAGTTTTTGCAATCTTTGCTGTCCCCCGCTTTATGTATCGGTATAATAATCTCTATTCTCCAATTCCTTATTTTTTCTCATTATGTAATTCATGAGCTCAAGTAGTTTCTGTCTCCTTTTTCGTCTAGATATTTTATCATTTCTCCGGATATTCCGTCGTGTCCGCATGCTTTTCCGTTTCTTATATGTTTACAAGCTTACTTAAGTTCCTCCTTTGTTATATCTTTTATGTTCGTTTCTCTTATCACTGTCTTCTGTTCCTCACCTTTCTCTTCCTCTTTCTTGTCTTTTTGTAACATCTTCTCAAAATGTTCTCTCCGTGTTCTCATTATGTCCTCTTCTTTGATTAGTATGTTTTCTTTTTTTATCTTTTATATTCTTCAATGTTTTGGCTTTAAGTTTTCTCATTTGTTTTATTGCTCCATAGAATAGTTTTTAGTTGTCTTTGTGCGCCTTTGATAGGTTGTGCCCTAATTTTGCACATTTTTTGCTTTTGCTTTCTTTCACCAGTCGTTTCACTTTTCGTCTTTTTTCCTTATATTCCTCATAGGATTTTGTGTCTCTCTTACTTAAATATTTCGTCCATTTGTTTTTCTTATTCTTGACTGCTATTTGTATTTTATTGTTTCACCATGCTGTCATTTTCTTTCATAATTCTATTTTTTTGTTATTCCGCAGGCTATTATACTGCTTGCTTTACCCTCTTTTTGAAATTTTCCCATCTTATTTCTATGTCCTCCTCCTTGTCTCTTGTTTTGTGGGTTTTGTCTAGTTTTTCATGGTATATTGTTCTTATACTTTCTTCTTTTAGTTTATATGCTATTATTTTTTCTTTAATTATCTTTCTTCTTGGTTTATTATCAGTTTTTTTCTTGTAGTTAGTTTCATTTTTACTAGGTAGGGGTCGCTGTCCAGCTATGCTCCTCTTTTTACTGATGCATCTGTTACTTCATTCCATATATTTTTACTTACTAGGAAGTAGTCGATAATCGATTTTTCTCTTCTGCTGTGTATTTCCCTAGTATAGTTGTGCCTGTCTTTTTTGCTGAATTTTGTAATTGTGATTATCATTTCGTTCCCTATACACAGTTCTATAACTTATTAAACTAAAGTCGTCCAAATCAATGCTGATGGTTTACTAGCATTATTTATTAATCAATTAACAATCTTAAAATTTAATCAGAATTATATTTAACAATTAATAAATTAGTTGAACCTAGAGTGATAAAGGGTAGTTTTAAGTGATGAATGCCAATTCTATTTGAGGATGCATGATGACCGTATGAATATCAGACGAAGATTTAGTTACAAAATAAAATCTGTTGAGAGGTCTATGCATAAAACTTTAGGGATTATAGTACAGCGTGCTATAACTTATGGAAAAAGGTCTTGTTTGGATTTTATTCGAGGCAAAAAGAACTCCCATCAATTTTTAGATGAGGTGATATAATCCCATATTGTTCTGATTCTTCAGCAGTTGGAAGATCCAGTAAGACTATGCCCTCATATTTCGATGGACCGATTTGGGGAGGTTTATATTTATATATTTCCATAACTACCATGATCTGGTATTCCCCACATTGTCTCCGAAGATGCTACAAGTTCTTCAGCACAAATTATAGGTTGTATCCCAATACCCCAAGAGATTATTGACCACCTGCTAAAATTGCAGCCACAAAGAGTAGGAAAGTGTGTAACCGATAGAGGCGCAAATCAGACAACTATTAATAAAAAATATGTTAATTCTGTTTTTTTTCTTTCCTTTCAAATTTTAATCAATTTCTATGTTTCATACTTGAATGTTTGTACCAAGTTTTCTTTAGAAATTCATACCTCCACCTTCTTGATGTTCCGATTTCTATGTGAACTGAGTATATTAAAATTAATTTTTGTTCATAAATAAATTAATATAATTTTGATTAAAACACTCGAAGAAAGGTTCTAAGTGTTTTAATCAAAGTTATTATTATCTTCAAGTAACTCAATCAACCAAATTAATATAAACTTTTGAGTAATAAATATCGCTTAAACATAATAAATGTTAAAACTCTCAATTAATAAAAATCATTTAAAGTTATTAAAAAATCGCTGCAGAATGATTACTTCAAGATATTTTTTCCAACAAAACCGATTAAACACATTCCAAAAAATATATCACATAAAACTGCGCGAAAAAAAATTATGACACCGCAAAACATTTTATATTATATAGCGTATAAATCTCGTCCTTGGAAATTCCTATTGACTAAAGTTATGTATAAGCATTAAAGTGGCATTAGAATTTTTGGTATCAGAAGGTTACTAATTATTATGTTATTTTTACTTTTAAAAATAAACGTAGAATGACAATAGTGTTAATGTTTTCAATACAATTTACTATTTAAATTTGTTTTGTATATACCTTCCAGTTATGTTTCTTAAGTATTTCTAAAACAGGTTTGTACGCTTGTGATTAGTATACCTTGCACTAAAACTAGAATATATATTGTTTTTTTTTTTTCTAAATTGAAATTATTTTTATTGTGGCGATTACATAATTGATTCTAATGTAATTATAAATTGATGTTCTAAAAGCACGATTTGAATAAAACAAAAAACTCAGTTTTTACTTGTAATTTTTATAATCGTTGATATATTGATGTCTAAAATTTTCAATAAACATTTTGTTGAAATTAAGTTTATTTTTTATGAAACATTATATGCATGCATTCTGCTGGCTTTCGGCTTAATGATTTGAAATAACCCTTTAAATACAATAGTATTAAATCACACTATCTGGGGAAACCATTCTGCTCATCAAAACGAGAGAGTTTAGGGTCAGAAAATATCCCATACAATAATTTAATCGTTTCAGGTATTTTAAGGCATAGGCAACATCATATTAAAACCACAAGTCGTACACATCAATATCGTTCAATTTAGGCAGAAAATGCTATATTTTTACGTCGCTTAACGAGCACTAATAACATTCACTGCTTGATTAGCTTCATTTTCGCAAAAATATGGTCTAATGAAAAATCCACGCAACAGTGACATTTTGAAATTTAATTTGTTTTCGACAATAGGGAGTCCGAAGTGGTTCAGGCAAAAAACCAAACTACTACTGCAATCATACGATTGCTTTACGCAACAATAATCTATTACATAGGTACATAACGATGTATTACATGCATCAAAATAACTTTTGATTATTGTTCCCTGTCAACGAAAGCCATGGACCGGTTTCGATCTATTTTGGATCTCATCAGCATAGCGCAGATGGATAAAGGAAATCGATATTTACTTTAGAGTATTTAACTCTTCGGGTTAACCATCGATTACGATCGTAATCGTAATAACTTTTGAGTTATGTCAACCCTAAGAGTGGCAGTTTTGACAATTAACAAAACCATTAAGGTTGAAATATGTTTCATCACTAAAAATGATTTTGTTCGATAAATGGGCGTCGACTTGTTGATATTCTTTCAACAAACTTGAGTGCTTGTGTCGATGAACCTTGTAACTATAAAAAGGCAGATCTTCAGTGGGTAAACGATTTGAAATTTGCAATTATTGTCCACGATGTTCTAGACCTTTTACCAATATTCCTACACACTGCTTAGATATTGACATAAATAAATTAACAGTGTGTTAACATCACCAATCTATCCAGTACACCTTAATTTATTATTTACTCTCTTCACAGTTGATGAAGTTTCATCACGATTCCGACCATATTTTAATATAAGGTTTTGGCCGCCGTCTTTCATTATTTTTGGGATATTATTCAAAAATAAAAACATATTGCTCTGTTTTACTAGCTCTAAAATATAAAGTGTTGTTTTTTACTATGGCTGCAAACACTTTAATGGGCAAATAGTTCAAATTTTCCATTGATTTTTCTTCTGAATACTTAAACATTTATCCCGAATATACAATTAATATCGCCATTTCCTAATCTGTAATTATACGAATGTATAATTAAATATAATTATAAAGCTCATTGAACTTTAGGAAATTTTTATTAACCATTCGTTAAAAATTCCTAAAAATTTACATATGTAGTCAGAAAATGCTATTAATATCTTTTGAAAGCGTAGGCGAACCACTTAGTTACGTAAGAGCGCCAATTATAATATAGTGGCTTTTCTTATTAATTTCATAATATAAAGGAAGCAATCCATCCGACAATGATATGTTTACCAGTTTATTTCATTAATATAAAACTGAAGCGAATTCAATTACACGTATAAATCTGCAATTTTATAATACCTCCGAGCGGTTTCCGTCAACGGCAATCTGGGTTAATTAAGAGTTCGGCTTCGTAATACCGAACAAATCCTTTCGTATTAATCACAGGTGTCTATATATTTCATTGATTACTTTTTCTCCCCGAGGAAATGTAATTCTGGTGTGCAGTTATACGTTTAATGTATAATTTTTTGAATGAAAAATATGACCACATTCCTTCTAAATGTTAGGGATTAATAATTTTACACCTATGCTCATTCGGAGTATCTTATAAATAAATTTGAATATATTGAACGCCTGTTTATTTTCCAGATGGAATCACATACAACAGTTAAAATATAATATAAATATAGTTATAGTAAATCAAAGTTTTATTGCATAGAAGATTATATCTGTTTGGGCCGCGCGGAACTTAGTACGGCTCTGTGCAGAGGGCAAGTGCGTTATTTCTAAGAAGGGAAGAGGGCGCTTTCGACGACCAAGGGACTCGGCGTAGGAACGCAAAATAGAAGATACATAATAATAGTCGCGTAAACACTACACTTGTAAAGTTTCCTTTTAATATACTATTTCGTAAAACTATTAAAGAATTTTTATGGACAACCTCAACCCATACAATTGGTGGAACTAGTGTCGAAGCATAGTCAGATTGAATATTGTTCAATCACTTAACAATATCATTTATTTAATAAAATTTAATTGAAGAATAACTTAATTAATATAGAGTCGACACTGTTTATAGTGAAATTCTATATAGTGAAAAACTCTTTATAGTACAAATTTTTCAAGCCCTAGAATATTTTAATGGAATTTTATATAAAAAGCTCTGCATATAATGAATCTATAAAATAGTAACACTCTATATAATAAATTTTTTATGTAATTTCATATAAATTTGTATGCATTTATTAAGAGTTTGACCACTAAATGCGAGAATTTTGTTTAGCAGCAATTATTTGTTGGAAGTAATGTTCAAAAGAAAAAAACGGATTATTTTTCCTAGAACATAATATGTATCTTATTTAGCAATGTCTCAAGACTTCACAAATTTTAAATGTACATATGTATGTGTGTATTACCAGATTTTGTATTATGTAATTCTTTTTATTTCGTATGTAGTTTTTAGCCCTGTGCATAAATATGTAATGTTTCAAATGTTTAATAAAATCTAAAAAAGTGTAATTCAATTTTTCTTTATATAGTGAAAAATTCTTTATAGTGAAATTTCAGTCAACATTTTGGTCTGTCACTCTATATAGATAGAGTGTCGACTGTAATCCTATGTGTAATACCAATAAAAAAAAATAACATAACATTCTTGTAATTTAAAATTATGAAAATTCCATAAATATTTAGGTATTTTTGGTCGTATATATATTCAATTTAATTATTTAACAACTGTGGTAAATATTTTATTTCTTGTTATGGTATGATCCAAAACACAGTAAGTATGACCAACTATTTTGAAATAAGAATATTATAATTTCACTTGTATTTTTTTAATATAAATAAACAGGTTATAAGTCATACATACAATGGACGGTTCTATCCCTCGTTCTTCAACTCGAGATCCTGGATTGATTCCTGACCGGGTTAATGGTACTGAGGGATATTTGGTTGTTTTGTCTAATATTGTGACGTTTTGTGATACTCTTCTTTTATAATTTAGAATTAGATTCTTCAGTTTTAGTTTAAACGGTCGGTATTAAGTTTAATTTTTTATATACGTTGGTGCATTGTATGAATATATTGCTGTTGTCGTTAAGTTTTGTGAATATTTTGTGTATCTCTCTTCTTACCATGGATTTTCTTCTTGTTTTGTGATTGTGTATTTATTTGTTTAGAATGAATTTTGTGTTTGTTTTTATTTATTTGTCTTTTATTTTTCATATGAGTAATATGTTATTTAGCGTGATAAGATTTTTTATATTTAATTCATTTGTTTGCTTGTATACCTCTTCAGTTGGTGTGCTTTTATTTAGTTTGTATAGTATTTTTAGTACAGTGTTTTGCTGTATTTGCAGAGGTTGTAGGTTTTTCTGGGTTGTATTTCCCCAAATTGATATTAGGTATATGTTTTTTGCAACAAATAGGCTATTATAGAATTGTTTTCTTGTCCAGATTGTTAAATATGTGTTGATTTTTTTATTGCAGCTATTGTTTAACAATTATTTTTTATAAGTTTTTAAATATGGGTGTCCCATTTTAAATTGTTTTGTATGTTCAATCCTAGATATGTATTTGTTTTGTTTTCGTTTATTTTCGAGTTTTTTATACTTATTTCTGGATTGGAGTCTTCTTTTATTTGAGTATTTTTGTGTACCAATTGCCTGTTAGATTTATTTGAAAGATATCGTTTGTGTATAGTATGTCTAAAATCGGTGGTAGGATGCCTCCCTGGGGAATTCCGTATCCTGCTTCTATGGTCTTACTGTTTGTGTTGTTAATTCGTGTAATTTATTGTCTTTTTAGTTTTTAGGTTTTCAGTAAATTTTGTGCTTTGTCTTTTATTCCTATTGCTTTAATTTTTTATTAGCTTTTCTTTCGAGGTGATATTAAATGCATTTTTCATATCGATAAAAATAGCTACACTCGGTTTTTTTGTCTAATTTTTGTTTTTTAGCTTTTAAAATGCATATTGCTGTTTATTGATGATGTTGTATTTGTTTAGGTAATCGATAATTCTATTGTGTATTACTTTGTCTAAGATTTTATTTAGGATTGATAAAAGCGTTATGGATCTATAGTTTTCTGGTTTAGTACTATCACCTTTTTTATACATGGGTTTTTATGTAATTTGGGTATGTTCCAATTTTCAATATTTGATTTATGATGTTTATTAAAATGGGTGTCAATTTGGTACTATTTTCTTTCAATATTTTGTTTTTGACTTTTTCAAATACAGGAGCTGTGTTGATTTTGAGATTTTTTATAACTGTTTTTCATTTTCAGTTGATGGAATAAATGTCGCAATATTTTCTATTATTTCGTCTAAAATTTTAAATTATTTTTCTGCTAATGTTTGGCCTTCATATTGTTTAGTTGTTGTTATATCTTCTTTAATAATTTCTTTTATGTTCGATTTTTGTGTCTTAGTGTTGTTTATTTGGTTCCAAATTTTTTGGGGCCAGTTGTATTTTTCTTAAACAGTTTGGTATAATATATTGTTTTGGCTTATTAATTTTTTTATTTGTTAATCTTTTTTGTTTATTGTAGTTTTCTTTTATAATAAATATAATTTTATATTTGGTTGCAAATGGTACTTCTTTGATAGTTTATTTCTCGTGTCTATAAATTTTATTACCTCTTCATTTATCCAAAGATTTTTTTCTTGATCTTTTGATTCTTTTTACTGTAGTGTTGTTATTTTTAATACTTAGTCGTATTTTGGAAAGTGTTTCCAGGCTGCTTCATTAATCTGTTCGTAATCTATTTTTGTAATTGTAAAATATTCATATTTTATTTTTTGTTCTATTTTTTTGAATTTTATATATATATATATATATATATATATATATATTTGTAATTCTTTGTTGCTGATTTGTGACAACGTGATCCAGAATGGAGTTTTCGCCATTTGCATTAAATCGGGTATAATTATCTTTGTTTATTTTGTAATTGTGTTCGGTGAGTGTGTTTTTATAGTTTTTGAATTTGTGTTTTTTTCGAGTAAATTTATGTTTATGTCTGCTATTATTATGTGTCTTTTGTGTTTATACAAAATTTCGGTTTTTAATAAGTGTGTCAAAGTTCCTGTATTTATCTGTGGTATATGTGTGTTATTATAGTGCTATCTATTTAGTTCATAAAGTACAGTCCTCAGTTTTCAGTTATATGTAAACTATTTCGATTTCTTAACAATGAAACACTTTTTTTCCAGTAAATTAAGTCCCATATTTATCTCCCTGTCTTAAAATCAACAAATTACCTTTATCTATCTTCTACAATATATCTATAAATTCAGACAGTTATATCTTTACATACGTACCCTATTAAGAATAATGGTCTTCTATATAAGTGCTTCATCTAGAATATTCCTCATAATTTAATTATTTTCATACATAATTTCTTTCAAAATCAAAAGAATCAGATTTTCATTTCCAATTTGTTCCTAATTTAACAAGGGATTTCACACAACTCTTCATTAGTATCCCTAGAACAAAATACATCCTACTATAATTTATATATTTTAATCGCCACGTTTCGCCGACGATATAGCATATGTTATCTATGCCCCTACTCTTTATATTATGTATTTATCCAATCATCATTTGATTTGAGTCGATATTAGTGTTTTAAAACTAATCGAAACACAAATTGTTTATTTACTACCAAAAACTACTACCCATGCTATATCAATATTAACAGCATACCTGTAAATGCCCAAGCATTATAATGGCTTCAAAATCCTCATTTACAGATTATACACAATAACATAAAGATCAAAACTGCACTTGCAAACCTAAAAAAAGCATTTCAAACAAAAGGGACTATGTCGACTTCTTAAAGATTATGGCGGAATTCCTTTAGCCAAATCTGCTCCACATCACTTCCCTGTCTGCTAAAGGACAATTGTTTAAACCCTTGCACAACAAAGGCATTCCTTCTTTTGATGAGCTCTTTTAAAAATCCACTCGTTTAATATAAATATTATGTTTTTATGATAAGAATGATAAAGAATCAAAATGTCACTATAAATAGAAATAAATGGGTAAAATCTACCACCAATGGATGTTATGTGTCTGAGTATGTATTACGCACAAAATTGTTAAGAAGTTCGTATATTTATATAAATTGTTAGAATGTTCTTAAAAGTATAATTAAATAAATAAATAGTCGGCGTTTACTAGCAGAAAATTCAGTCATTTTCAATCAAAAATTTCAAAGTACGAATAGTGAAGATATAACATCGGATTGTAACACATCGGATTTAAAAAAATTAAACTAAACAATTTTAGAATATTATTGTTGAAATCAAAATTCCTAGCTATCCCATGAATGTGGGGAAATAGCTTAACCATGGATTTTTAGGATCAAAATATGACAACTTCACTTATCTGTTATTTTATTGTACAGCCATTGTTGTTTGACAAGAACTTTAAAAAAATAGTAGTGCCACAACATAAAAACTAAAATATGTTTTTATTGACATACCTTATACCTTATATGCTTCTTGGTTCGTACATTTGAAAGCTTTTTTGGCTCTTATTAATGTTCGACATTTTGTACGGTTTTCCCACATAAAAAAATAAATATCATATCCTCCTGATTTGTTTATTAATGAGTTCTTAATCAAATGGACATGGAATGATGTCATTCGCTAGAAAAATTTTAAATAACATCTAACGCTTATCAAACAATTTCCTTAGCAAAATCCTATACAATCAATCAACATACTTTTGCTCCAAATATGATAACAAAAAACTATAATGCAGGTAAGAAATAATTTTCAAATGACACTCGTTAATTAATAGTATTGGCAGTAGTGTTTGGCTATCGACAACGTGGTCCTTCCGCCGTGTGATTTGTATATTTGTGTGTGTGTGAATGAGCTTGTTACTTTAAAGCATGGATGCACAGACCGCGGCCCGCGGGCCGCATGCGGCCCGCCGGTCGAATACCGGTGGCCCGCCGACAGCAAAAATAATACTCTCGTACATTCTAAAAATATTGAATTCTATTCCAGAATAAAACCAAAAAAAATATGTTCGAAAAGTAATTTGAATCTCGCGCGCGCGCTATTACGGTGCGCCGTACGTGCGTCGTCGGTAACAGCGGTCGGTAATGTTCGTGCTGATCTCGGTTAAATTCGTTTGCTTGAAGAAGCGCGGCGGCCGGCGGCGCGATGACGATCGCTCGTGTAGATAGTACACGACTCGAAGCTTCCAGAGTCGGTTTCGAGATTTCTCCAGACAGTTTTCGACTCTATACGCGCTGTATAAAAGCCACGTTTAATCGCCGCTAGGTGTATTAGTGTTCTGTGAGTTTAATAGAGGTTTTGGAAGGCAATAGTTGTACTCCACTAGCCGGTGTCATATATTTTGATCCACATTCAACGTAGATTTCCTGTTGCAGTGTTAACCGTCAAGTGCCGTGTATAATTGTGTTGTGAAATCGTAAGTAAAACTCTATTATTAATAAGTGTTTCCCTACCTATTTAATCAATTATTTTTAATAATTTAAAAAGGATGGGTAATTTAAGTAGGTACTGTAATTGTTTTTAGGTGCTGTGTTAATCCTAGCCAGGATTAGAAAGCAACATGGACAAGCCAGGACCTAGTAAAAAACGTAAGGTTAAAGATGAAAATCGGCAATTTCAAGAAATTTGGACTGAGAAATACTTTTTTGTATGGTCGCATAACAAAGTCGTTTGTTTAATTTGCAAGAATTCTGTTGCAATTGCAAAGGAATATAATGTAAAAAGGCACTATGAAACGCAGCATCCTTCTTTTACCAAGTTTACAGGCGAATTAAGAAAGCAAAAAATGTTGTCTTTAAAACGGGAGCTTACGGGTCAGCAAGCTATGTTTAGAAAACCCATTGAAGATTCAGAAACAGCTACAGAAGTTAGTTATGAAATTTCTCGAATGATAGCAAAGCGAAGTCGCCCCTTCATTGATGGGGATTTTGTAAAAGAATGCATAGAAATTGCCGCTAAGAAAATGTGTCCAGAAGCAGCAAAAAAGTTTGAGAAAATTCAACTGAATCGTATGACCATCCAAAGACGAATTATGTCTTTGTCAGGTAATATTGCGGAACAATTAACTGAAAAAACTAAGATCATTGAATTTTTTTCATTAGCACTCGACGAATCCACTGATATTAGTTCCACAGCTCAACTTCTAATATTCATACGAGGTGTTACTCAAGATTTTGAAGTCGTAGAAGAGTTATTAGGAATGTGTTCATTGAAAGGTCAAACCAAAGGAGTTGATATACTCAATGTACTTTTGGATGAGCGTTCAAAAACTGATTTGGACTTATCAAAATTATCGGGAGTTGCGACTGACGGTGCTCCTTCGATGATTGGTGTCAATTCCGGGCTAGTTACTTAGCTGAAAAAGCATCTGCAAGAAAAAAACATAAAGGCTGAAGATCTCATGCAGTTTCACTGCATTATACACCAAGAAGCCCTCTGTGCTAAACAAATTGAATTTCAAAATGTCATGAAAGTGGTAGTTTCGACTGTAAATTTCATAAAATCACGAGGACTCAATCACAGGCAATTCAAACAATTCCTTGATGACATCGAAAGCGAATATGGAGATTTACTGTATTATACAGAAGTAAGGTGGCTAAGTCATGGATTGACACTGGAACGATTTCTAAATTTAATAGAAGAAATTGGAATATTTCTGGCGGAAAAGCAAAGGGATGTCCCGGAACTTAAAAATCCTGATTGGTTGTGTGATTTGGCTTTTTTAGTTGACATTACAAATCATTTGAATGTCTTGAACACACGGCTTCAAGGCAAAAATCAACTGATATCCCAGCTCTACGCTCATGTATCATCCTTTCAATGCAAGCTGACACTTTTCAGATCGCAATTGAATTCTGGAAATTACAATCATTTTCCGAATTATAAGAAAATGGCTGAAAAATTCAACAAAACTGCGATTAATTTCAGTTATGTAGAAAAGCTAGATATTTTGATTCAATCTTTTGAAGACAGATTTTCGGAGTTTAAAAAAGTGAAACCTCTGTTGGACATATTCAGCAATCCTTTCACGATTTCAGTTGAAAATGCGCCAGAGTCAATGCAGTTAGAAATTATCGACATTCAAAACGACGAAGATTTACGCAACAAATTCAACGAAGGAGACTTGCTGAACTTTTACCGCTGCATTGATAAAAATATGTACAAAGAGTTGCGCATAAACGCTCTGAAATGTGCCAGCTTATTTGGTTCTACCTATATATGTGAACAAACTTTTTCAATACTTAATAATAATAAAACCAAAAATAGAAACCGCCTTGCAAATGAAAGTTTGGAAGCAGTTTTACGTGTTGCTACAAGTAAATTTGAGCCAAATATAAAAAAGATTGTAAGCACTATGCAGTGCCATGCTTCAAATTAATAAATTCCTTTTTAATTTTAATACATTATTATCAATTATTTATTGTCTTTAATTACCTACACTTCTGGCGGCCCGCCATCAGTTCATGATTTGCCCGAGTGGCCCCTAGTCTTAATAAGTCTGTGCATCTCTGCTTTAAAGGATCGCTCCGTCACTCTAAATCACCATTAATTGTATCCCAATGGTGAATGGTACCGGTCACCCATCCAACTACTGACCCGAACCAACGTTGCTACACGTCAGTTCGGGACCGTAACCCAATGCCCCACCACTGGCATGTGTTAATTAATATTATATATAATTGACATTTTTTTAACCAAGACCAAAAATGTATATTCTAACTAGATTTCATTTTTACTAAATAACAAAAATTGCATTTTATATTCTGTGAGAAAACCAGTTTGCACGGTTTTCAAACATATCAGGAGACAAAAAGCTTTCAAATGAACTAATTTAAAGTTGAATTTTTAGATTTTTTATAGAAACATATATTAATTTTTATTTTGCGACACTACTATTATTTTATACTTTTTGTCAATAAATAAATGATAATTGTAACAACTAAACTGATTTTAAGTTTTGGTTATATATTATGATAATCAACAAATTTTAGTCCGTTAGAGTATAGGGTTCAATTGTTATAAATAAAATCATTTTTGGCAATTTTAAAGACTAATTTTGGCTTAACCCCAGATATTTTGACATAGGAAAGATGTTATAAATCATGAACGGGACATCCTGAATACTGGGGATTTCATATTCTACTGTCAGTGACTTTTGTGTCCTTTAGGTTTTGGAATTTAGCAGATTTCCCAAGGAGTGTGCTTTTGAAAATATTGCAACAATAAATTTGATATTCATATTGATATTGATATTTATTTATTTATCCATTGTGTAAATATAACTGTTTCTAAAAAAAAATTGACTTCGCATGGAAAGCCTCAAGTTCACGTCCACATGATCTTCCACTCTCAACTAATGTTGCTTTGATATTATATCACATTGACTTTATTTATTTAAGCCTAGGTGGTTGTTTTCCTTAAGGAATTAATTTTATAAGAGTAAGAAGAAAATACGAAAACAAGAATTTCCTCAAAGTTATTGAAACTCGTAAAAGAGTACCGCTAACATCAAATATATACAAAAGTTTCAATAGGTAAAAATTCTAAAAATAATTCCTAAAATTCCTGTTTAAGTATTATTATTTAAAATTAATTAAAATTATTATTTATCCTATGTGAGTTTTTTTACTTACTTTGATTTCACAATTTAAAAATATTTTGAATTTATAGAATTTTTATATCTTTGTAGTATATTATAAGAAATTTATTACATTTAAAAAAATCAAATAAATGAAAGACTTTCTTACTTTAGTGTACTTGTTTTAGTAACTTTTAAAATAATTCATAGTCGAAGTAGTAATACCTATCTAAACAAAAATAGATTGTCTTACTTTAGAAAATTCTCTTGTCGCTCTTTATTTGAGTATGTTAGTTTGCTTAGTCTTGTGCATTATATCATGTTTAATTTTTTTATTTTATACCCAAATATATGTTTATTATTATAACAACTACATAAAATTTCATTTATATATAAGAATCAATCCTTTTGTTAAATATTTTTTAACTACTTAAGACGAATTTAAAAATTGCTCATTCTTCAGCCCACAAACATTATTTTCTTAATAAGAAGAACAATGTTAAACATGCAATTCAATTCAAACGAACAAGTGATCAGATAAGCGAGAGTCCATTATTAATCCTTTTTTAATTAACGATTGTCTTCAAATTGCCCTACTTCTTAACAATAAAGGGGCTTTAACGAGAAAATAATATCACTTAAACATGCATTGTGTGTATTATATCACATTTTATTAAATATTGAGAATTAGTTGAAAATACTATTAAAATACTCCTCATTAAGTATATATTGCTAAAAGCTTACTAATAAAAACATCATTTATTTATACAGTGACTATATAAATTCTGAACCTAATTAATACTTAAATGCAAATAAAAGCCAAATTAATTTAATATTCCAGAATTATAAATTAAGTAAAATATTTCAATACAAATAACACTGTTGTTTCCTTTTTTCACACTTTATTTCTATAATATATATTTCGAGTACTAGTGTGAAGTAAGTTATACTTTTCTCAAAGGCCAAAAAACAAACATCAAATATTTTAATGTTTATAATCGATACTTGTTCTGTTACTCCTAATTTTCAAATTAGGAGAAGTAAAACTCTTGTTATGTTCCATTACTTTATTTTTTTATTTTTTTATTATTTTAAGTTAAAACTGAGTTTTTTTATCCGCAAGGACCGAAACACGTGTCAGTTATCTGAAAATAAAGTAATGGAATACAACAAGAGTTTTACTTCTCTTAATTTTAATGTTTGTTTATGAAGTCATTACCCAATTATTTAGTTTATTTTGTTCACGTTTTCTAGAAAAGCTATTATGCAGGATAAAATAATTATAATAATACAGGGTGTCCCAAAATAAAGTTTATATTTAATGGATCAATTAAAAAAGAGTAAGGCATCTAACGAAAATGTACTGAGACAGGTAACATTCCATAAGGATTGAATCAGGACTGAGTGGATGCCAATATATGCCACATCTTCTGGAGATAAATATATCAGGGAATATTTTACTGGCATCCTGGGGCTTTAATTCATGTGCAAAACTGTGCCTAGGTCACTTGACACCATGTTACCCACATATATGACCTTCCTTCCTCTTCCTGCATAACATGGTGATAAACTCTTGCTGCCCTAAGGAGCAGGTACCAGGCTTCCCCCGCTACGATGCTATTAAAAAGAAAGGCCATTGTCCCATTGTGATTTATTAATGGTGATTAAGATCACTAATTATGTTAAGGACCTGGTCATTTCTGCCAAAATATCTGGCTGTGGGTCATAAAAAATGTAGCGCTTGAGCCTGGCATGTGCTGTATCCTTCATCCGGCATTAGGGAGTCAGTGTCTTTTTTGGGAACGGATGGTATGTAAATCAGAAAATAATTTAATTTATCTTTATGGCAGATTTTTCATTTTCCATAGTAGCATAAACCCAATAATTTAGCTTTAATTGAGACAATATTCGTGTATAAGATATTTGAATAGTATTCACAAACATAGAATTTTGCATATTCGAAACACCTCGCTTCTTTTGTAATAGGATGAAGGCACTTTAATGCATACGTATAACACAACGATTTAAATATTACAAACTTAAATGCTTTAAATTATTATAATTTGAGCTAGTGAAACATACATAAATACTTGCTATTGTCAACTACTTCCAAAATTTGTCATAAATGTTTGTTTTGCAACATGCTATCCCCAATTACTCATCCTATTCTTTCATCGAGGCAATACACTCAGGTATTTCTATTCAACGCCAAACAACACTATAAGTTGAACTTGGCACCCTTCGTCATTTTCAAATTGAAATTTCTTAATGACGGTCTTTTGGCAACCACCGGGATTTTTAGTGAACGAAACGCTCGATTTATTTCCGCGACGCCAGTCTCATTACCAAATCTATTTTCTCCGCTTTGGAATTTGTTTAAACTTTCTCGCAGCCCTGTCTGTGCAACTTGAGCTTCCGATCGTTGCGCTCCTAATAGAAACAGCAAGGAAATCAACAGTCGTGGAATTTTCCGTTCATAAACAACGGGAAAATTGTAATATTAGATAAAGTACGTGACTATTCCTAACAATGGGCATCAGGAAAACATGTTTTTGTTATTGGTGAAAACATTTAGTAATGGATATGTTTACTCAATTTAGAATACTGTAATAATTTATCAGCGACATAGCTGGGTTAAGATTAGAGGTTTACAAATAAAATCTATGTAATTTGATTTATTGTATAGTAATTGCGTCATCATTTAATATTCTTGAATGGTCGATAAAGATTGGTTAATAGTGATTGACAACTCCTTGATTGTCTGATACGTGTTTGTTTCTACTTAAGATACCGTTATCCAAAGTTGTTGAAAAGATCAAAATTACAGGATTTGAACTTAAAAATGACCTTGGACATTTACAAAAAACATCGAAATTGTTTTTGGTAGCAAATGTGTTACTGTCCTTGTGAAACTCAAAAGGTGTACAATGGCGAATATGTACCTCTTCTGATTTTTAGCCTAAAATTTCACCAAAAATTGCAAAAAATGATTATTTACGAGTAAACGATTTACTCTAATATTAAGTGCACAGTGTGCTGATATATGAATATCATCATGTACAGAAACGACATTACTTTGCGCCCCTCCCCCTATACTAATAATAAATTAAATACAGTAGCATTTGTAATATCTTATATTCCATGAACAATTTATTATTTTCTAAAGGTACTTTAATCCATTTGCAAAGGAAGTTCGACTATAATAAGACAGCAAAGGCGCCACACATTCGTTTACATACAGACACAGTTTTTGCAATAATAAATAACTCTCTAGAACTATTTATGTATTCAAGTCACACCTTCACATTGTTCTATAAATTACAACCGTGTACACCATTTATTATTTTCGTCAAAACATTACGGTATGAGTTATGTTCGATTCATTCACGGCGCTATTACAATTTATGACTAGGCCATCAACCCTTGGAAATTATGACTACGTTTATTTGCAATAAATAATAAGGCGTGCGCCCGGTGTGCTATTAATATCCAATATGTGCAAGATGATTGTTTAATTTTGTCAATGGATCGTTACCCATTGACCTGGGCGTTGTCCAAGATATTGTTTGAAAATTGATGAGAACTATAATTATGACGATTATTACATTTAAATATTAAATAGTCAATTTCGAAATTTCAAAGAATTATGTTTGATTTATGTTAATAAATTGAACAAAACTAACAACATTTTAAAAATATACATGCAATGATTAAACCTATTAAATTACTTTATTGTAGTTATTATTATCAATAGAAAAAAATAATATTTAAACGTGTTAATGTGATTGACGCTTGCGTTTTTGCAAAACCTCTAAAATGGAAAATAGTTATGATATTATAAATGTATTATGCTAGATAGGGCCTAAATTGTAAATTAATTTCACTTTTATTGTGACCTTCGTTATAACTTGCGTTATAATGAAAGTATTTTCAAAAAATCCTCGCCAGAGTTCTTTAGGATACACATTCTTCGAATGAAAAATTCTAAATGATATAACTCCTTATATCCAACTACTTTTAGCCATAACTCAAAGTTATCAATTGTAGGTCAATAATTTTTTAGAAAAGCACGAAACGACAACAAAATAGAGAACGGTAATATGTTATTTTGTAGAGCACAGACGTAACAATTTTAGAACACCTTCTGTAATTACTGGTATGTTAATTACAGAAGGTACCATAACCTTAAATCAATTCAATCATTCAATTAGCATTCTGTGCTCTTACTCTAAATTATCGTTTAAATAATTGTACGGTGCTGCGGTTATTTTAAAACTTTAAAAATACAAACGAGAACGGCTTTAGCGTTATCGTTGTTAGAACCATTATTTGCAAAATACAATAATTATATACGTGTATTTCTCTAGTTTCCTGGAACTCCGAAGCGTGTCAAGTGGTTCAGCGAAGAATCAAAATAAACAAAGTCGACAACTCGACCAGAACTACCCACTAATAGCAACAATCCACGGAAAACAAACACGCAATAGAAATTAGTAAATTGCATTAATGAAACGTGTAAGTAGGATAACACTTGTGATACTTATTACCACTCAAACGGTCTATTTCTACTTTCTGCTTACTACTTCTCTAATTAATTAGTAAGGATTTATTTTATCAAGTAAAGTCAATCTTTGCTTTATTTATATAAATACTAGAATGGTCAATAAACTTGGCTAATATTTTCTTCGTTTTTGTTAACCAAATGGTTGTTTAAAAAGTGTAAATTATTATGTTGATGTGTCAATACTTTGTTATAGTTTATCACTAGTTATTTTCTGCTAATGTGTTATATCATCTGATTTTTAAGTATATTTTTAAATGTAATAAATCAATTATCTTTGTTTATTTTGTTTTTTATTGTTCAGCAAGAAAATGGTTCGACTTTTCTGCAGATTATTCCAATCGTAGGGTTGCAAGAAAAGTACTGTTTGAGAATTAATAACTTTGATTACAAGAAGCGTATAAGCACTGATTGAAGAGGTTCAAATGAAGAGGATAAATTAATTTATTTCTTAACCCGCGGCGAAACATTTTTTTATTAATTAGATAGTTAATTAAAATGCTTGGTTTGAATAAATAATAAAATAAGTAAAACAAAACCAAGTGTTAATGTTAATTGACATTCGAATGGTTCAAGTCGATATCTATTTTTGTGCCATTTTTTTAATAAAACTAAATATTTATATTATAAGATATAGATTCGAAGAAAAAAAAACATATTTTGACTGACTTCCAACTTTTCAATACCATTTTTGTAGTATGATTTGCCTCATTTTGTTAGCATTCTCCTGAGGTGTCCAAAGAGGAAATAGTCGATGGGGACCAAATCTGAGAACTATCATATTCTACAGATTTGGGGATGGGGAAGCAATTCGTAGCCCAATTGAGTTTTACTACCTTTTTAATCGACTCGTAGCACAGTGCATTGTCTTGGTGAAACAAAACTTTTTTTTCTTCTAATGGTGTCGTGTTTGCCATTTTTAATCGATGAACAATATACCATGCGCATTCCAAAATACAGACGCCACAACATTGCCAGCCGACTGTTGTGTTTCTCTTCACTCATCTGACTGCCGGTTGGGCTCGGTAGTGTGATGATGGATCCATGTTATATCAATCACATATCGATGCAAAAATTCCTGTTTATTTCAATTAAACTGTTTCAAACAGTGCTCTGAATCATCAACACGTAGTAGTTTTTGATTGACTGTGAGCTCACGCGGCACCCACTTTGCACAGAGCTTTTATTTGTCCAAATGTTCATGCACTATACGGCCAACACATTCCTTTGATATCTTCAGAGTCTCAACTATCTTAACTTAACGTTATGGTCAGTCATAAATTTTTTTTGTAGATATTTTCGATGTTTCCGTCTATAACAACCTCTTTTGGACGCCCACTGCGCTCATTATCTTCGATGCCCATATTGCCTGTACGGAATTTAGCAAACCACTTACGATGGAGCAGAGTCCATGAATTAGTATTTCATTAACACACAAAATTCCTTTTAATCAATTTTTTGCAATAACAAAAGTTGCTTTACTCTAAATGCTATAAATCACGAACCTATTGTCAGATCGCTGTCAAATTTTGATACGTATCATCTGAAGGTTAGTTCAGAGAAAAGGTCTAGTGGCGTCCTCTCTTAGAAACGATAACATCATTTTATCCGAACCATTTATTAACGGTTTATTAATAGATATTAGACCACTAGAGAATTTTAGATTTAGAAATTTGAATAATATAACGTTCGCATTAAATAAAAATTGCTAGGTAAGCTAAAATTTTAAACGGTTTTACAATTTGTTACATATTAAATCTTGAAAAGCTTTTGTAAAAAAATAATGATTGTTACTACTACTAAACATCTTTATTCACAGAAAAAATAAAATATAATACATTTAATGGATAAAATAAAATAAATTCTAGTATATTTGATTTTCTGCTCAAGGGCTATTAATGATTGTTATTTAATGTAATAAGTTCTAATTAATAAAACACGTTAGAATTCACTTTCTTCACAATTTAATTTGGTTTCACTAAGGGTTAGTTAGCTATTGATAATGAGCACATAGTGCTCGAAATGTACATCTAGTGAATACAAAATAAATTGCGAAGAAAGTGAATTCTAACGTGTTTTATTAATTGAAATTTCTCTTCACGTAACACAAAAACCAATAATTTAAATAATAAGCTGAAGTTTTAGAAAAACTATATTATTTATCATTTAATAAATAATAATCATCATCATCAAATGAAAACAAGATATAATATAAAATTGTTAATAGAGGTGATTTATATCTACAAATATTTAAAAAATCTAGGCAACTGTTTACTAACATTTACTATTTTCCAGATGGCACAATTTCTTATTTATATGAAAACGTAAAATTTACGTATGCAATAACTATAGCTTTATCTATTTATTTTGACTTTCTTAGATATAGCTGTGGAATAATTACAATTTTTTTTGTTAATGGTTTATTCAATATTAGAGAAAAAGTAGTGAAATGAAAATAATATTTATTTCATTTATTTCTTCATGTCAATAATAGCTACAACAGAAGATATAGAGTTTCACAACTCTATAGTAACATTAAATTTTCTTAACGGCACTTCGACTTTTGACAGCAGATATACTAATTAAAAATAATTGTTGGTAGTTTTAATTGTCAGGAAAAATCGGGATTTTATAATTTCGCGATAACATTACGATTCTCTGCTACTGTAATAATGAGATACTAATATTGAAATCAGCATTTAACTTGTTTTAATAAATAAACAATAATTATATGTTTTCACATTGTTGTCGGATACATACGGTTTTCTATTATGTTTAATTTTACTTAATTGGGGAAATTAGTAGCCACCATTAACTTTGAAAAAAATCCAAGCACAAATTTAAAAAAAGTCATGGACTCTTATCAATTTGTTATTAATGTTAAAAAAACTAGAAATAACATTCTAAAACGACTGGATTTTTCAAATTGTATATATTAATGGCATAACTCTACTGACGAGCTGAGATACAGCGAAACACGTGTCTGTAGATTGCCATTACGAAATAATTTCGTGTCGAGTTTAAAAGACGATAACAGCACAAAATATGTTACTTTTTACTTAATGTGAATTAAGTCATGTAACGGCAGCTATTAGTTATGTAATCCAATGGATGGCGGTGCTTTAGTACTTTAACTATTATCTGTTTATTGCATAAATGTTGTTAGATAACGGTGGAGTTATAATTATAAAATTATATTGAGTAGTAACATATATTTAAGGTGTTGATGTATTAATTTATCAACAGGCTATCGACTAGAGGTCTTTTTGCCTTGTTTTGTCCAGTCATATGGCGTCAGTCGATAATGCGTAAAAGGATGAAATGAAATCGAATAAGGTTGAATTGGGATTTTTAAATTTAGGGTTTATACTAGGGTTTCTAGGAAGACAATATTGGAATAATATATGAGAGTTGAAAAGAATTTTGGAAAATTTTTGTTAAAGGAATCGTAGGCGTTCTGTTATGTTATATAACAGAGGTGACAGGAGATAGCCTTGAGAGCCTTCAAGGTGAGACGTTTGAATATTTGAGACAAGGATAGTGAGAGGAAGGGAAGTTCATCGACGTGAACAAATTGGTATTTGGGGATGTGGTTACAAATTAAAGAGAGGATTTTGTTTTTGAGGAGGGATTCATAGATTTTTCCAATAACAGGTAGCAGTATGATGGGAAGATAGCTGGATAATAAAGTAGAGGGTTGGTCGTGTTTAGAGATACAAATGACTACTCCTATTTTCCACACTCCTGGGAAGTCTAGTTTTTTTTTATAAAGAAAGTTGATATTATTGAGGATGTGATCGTGGATGTGGAATGGAGGGAATTTTAGGATATGTCTATATATATGGTCGTGTTCAGTCGCTGTATTTTTTTCCCTTTCTTAAAACGTCAGAGTATTCGTCATGAGTAAAAATGTCAGTCGGTTCTGAATTGTCGTTTTTAATTATATTGATTTATTCAGGTATTACAGGTTCTAATATGTTTTATATCATAGATAAATATTTTATAATTCTGATCAACTTGAAAACAAAACTTCACTTTAACCATTACATTTAAATCTCTTATATTTATTTAGTGCAAAAGTATACAAAAGTCACAAATCAAATCAATCTTTACAATAAAGTATATAACATAATATTAATAAACATCGAAAACGTTAACAATATTAAGACGTTAAGATAATTGAAGTTTTATTAACTAAAACAAGTTTATATATGAGTTATAGAGCTTTATTGCTTAAAACTGTACAACAATTGTTCATTAGACAGATAAACAATGTTAAGAACTTCCTGAAACTGAATATTGTAATTTATAACCTGTCAAAAGTACTACACTTCAACTATACCTCTATATCTCATTTTTTTAATATAAAAATTAATGTGATTTAAACCAATCAATTGTTCCTCAAAGAAAAATATTTGTATAGTCCAAAATATCTCAAATAGTTCTTTACAAAAATATCTTTCACTTCAAGATTCGTCCTCTATACCAAAGATATTTAAATATTTTCAATAAATGCCTTTTCTGTTTTTCAGCTATATAGATTTGTATGAAAATATCCAAATAACATAGGTGCCCAAATTAAATAAAAAAATTACACTTGGGTCTTTTATCGCATTTAGTTATCTGAAACACAGGCTGTCGTCATTTTTCTAAGTGAGCTATTGAAAGATGCTTCGTTTAATTAGCAGATTCAGTAGTTTTCGTAAAACATTGATCTAAAGATGGAAAACCAAACCAAGGAATATCGCTATGTTTTACTGTTTTACTTCAGAAAATGAGAAAACGGAACGCAAGCCCATAAAATGTTATGAGCTGTGTACGGTAAAGGTTGCTTAACAGGAAGCCAGTGCTAAAATTGGTTTGCTAAATTCCGTTCCGGTAATTTCAATGTCAAAGATAAACCACGTTCAGGAAAGCCACTTGAAGCCAAAAACGATAAAATAAAGATATTAATAGAAAACACCGCCGTTATGCGACCCAACAGGTCACAGAAATAGTTAACATTTGTCAAACGAAGGTGGAAAAACATTTGCACAAGCTGGGATATGTTAGTTAACTCAATATTTAGGCTCCATACGAACTCATAAGAAATTCATTATACAAAGCGCATAAAAAATTTCTCAAACATATTGTTACCAAAATGTAACTCGTGATTTGCTACTAGTAAATATTAGATCATTAAGTGAAAATAAAATTGATCAAATATTGATTACTTCTAACTTGATTTAAAAATATTGTGTTTAACTGAAACGTGGGTTAAAAAAGATCATTTAGCTCCATTATACATGTCTTCCTATGTTCTAGGGGCAAGTTACAGCAGACAAGGTAGAGGAGGTGGTGTGAGGATTTGGATAAAAAATGGCCTTAATTTTAAAACTCTGGATATATCAAGTTATTGTTGAGATTCGATATTAGAGGTGTGTGCAGTAGAATGGATTATCAGCGAAAATAATACGGTAATAATAATCAATTGCTATAAACAACCAACTACGAACTGTGATCAATTTATATCACAACTTTATAGTTTGTTGGTAAATATTTTGAAATATAATATCCTAATTATTTTAACAGGGAATTTTAACATAAATTCATTAATTAATATACCTGAACATAATCTACTATTTGACATTCTACAAATATTTAACTTGAAACAAATAAACACACAACCTACCTGGGTAACGCTAACCTGGGCAACATGTATTGATCATATCTACAAGAATAATTTCACAGGCACTTGTACTACTTTAGACAATGTTTTTTCAGATCATAAAACAATTTTGCTGAAATTTTCCTTTGAAACGATAAACTCTAAGCATCCGAAACATGTGAGGGAATATATTCTGAAATTTCTTTAGATGCCAAGTTTGAACGTTTCCACACAATACTACTCACTTACTTTCATAAACAAAAGAACAAACTAAAAAGTTACGGGTAATAGAAAATATTCGTGTATCAAGTATCAACTTACGAGATTTGTAAATTTTTAAAAATCAATTTCCTGACTTAAATAACATCTATGCAGACGCTAAAGTAAAACATAAATCTCTAGTTAAATAACGAAGAAAAAATACTACAGAAATAAAATATTAACATCAAGTAATCTTTGCAAAACTACATAGAAGATAGTTAAAGATGTATGTAACATTAGTAATAAATGCACTAAGAATATTAAACTAAATTTTGATGGGGAATTAATCGATAATCCCAATCATGTTGTTGAAAAATTCAATAATATCTTTGAACAAATTCCTTTAGATATTGTAAACAAAATCCCATATACACCTTTCAAAACTGATTTACCACTCAATATTTTTTCTATATTTTTAGCTCCAAAATTGAAAAGTTCTCTGCGGGTCCAGATGATATACCGGACTTAATTATAAAACTGATATCAAACTATATTGCAACCCCACTATCATATTTAAGCAATTTATCGTTTGAAGTAGGGTATTTTCCTCGCAATCTAAAGCAATATATAGTCACTCCAATATTTAAGAAGGATATAATGAATTATAGGCTTGTAACGCAAATTATGGCGATTGCAAAAATATTTGAATATATTGTGTTTATAGTTATTTGTACAAGTGTGGAAATGCTACGCTTTTCGGCACGAAAGTAGGATCCTCAAGTTCCTACTTGAGTGCGGAAAAACTCATTTCCCACGCGCTGTACACACTATTTTTCACATACTACATATAACATAAATTATAAATATGTTTGAGATTCCATTTTTGACACTGACATAAAAAAGTTGGGTAAGAATTGCCGATAGTACGTGTTTTGTATATATTACACAATGTATGTAACTGATATTGACATTGATTAATAATAAATAAAAGTAGTGCGGAAAAGTGTATCCATGTGGAAAAGTGTTACTATGCAACAACATTCTTTTCTTTTCTCAACGGTTTTGGATGTGAAAATTTAAGGCATTTCAATTCAGTATGTGAAAAAAAAAATTTCACATTCATTAATAAACATAAATTTTTAACAGATAATCAATATGGTTTTCGAGAAGGCAAATCAACAAAAACTGCTAACTACTATAAACGAGTTATATAAATTGATTACAGAATATCTGGATGTTTTTTTAGTTTTTAATGATATTTTTTGAAAATTTACATTATCTGCGAAAACTTAGGATATAATAAAAAAGACCAATAATGTATTAACACGAGAACCCATCTGTATCGTAAATTAATAACCATTAACCTACAGTCGTATTTTTAAACCAGTCTTGCCAATAATATAAAACTTGTGAATTCCAGCCCAAAATCATCGTTTTATGATCTTACGGTATAATGAACGTAAAACGCAAGCATTAAATTTCGACTAAATTAAAATTTCCATTCAGCTGCATATTTTTAATGGTTTAGACTTTCATCGATCATAATAAAGAATCGACCTATGAGCCACAACACGTACTGCTTATCCACGACAAATGTGTGGCCTCATTCTTTTCTTTTTTGCGGTTTTGAGCAACTGTCGGCTATCGGATAACAAAGATCTACAGCAGGTACGTCAAATATTCTGCCCGCAGGCCTAAGCGCTGACTCTCTGGGTCAGTCCTAAACGTCCTCAATTAATAAAACTGGATTTTTTAACAGTTTCTGTAATCATTAAATTCGTAGACGCAAATTTCAGGTAAATACTATTAAGATGAGGAATTTACATGTTATTTACCGTAAAAAAATAACAGTTAGGATTAATTAAATACTTAGGAAATTGTTCTAAGAACATAACCCATTTTGCTTATTGATTTATGAATATGCGAGTGTTATTCAGCATACAAATCAATTAAACATATTTCATGAATAATTTTCTCATTTACCTCGTGGTGAAACATTGTGGAATAATAGGTAATTAAACATATTCATGACCTGTTCTTGATAATTAAGACATTACCAATAATAAAATGTGGTTAAATGAATTAATTGTATTTATGCCAGGAAAACTAACGGTGCTTTTAATAAACAAAAAATCATGGATAACTGATCATTAACTTGAGTTTGAGTTCATATTAGAAAAAAATTAAAAAAATTATAAACAACTGCAATTGTTTTACTTTCATCTTTTTCATGGCTACCCATTTTTTATTTATAATAAAATTTAAAATGACTATAACTCACTCATTTTTAGAAATAAATATGTCGTATGTCATATTGGATTAAAGAGAAAAAAATTACCTTTTGAATGAGGTCACAGCCAACTATGGTTTCCATTTAAAAAAATGTAAGTTTGCGTCATATCTCGGAAACTAATGGCGATAAAAATTTTCTGATTATTTTTTATTAATCTGCATAAAATTATCTAAAACTTTGTCCTTTACAGTTTTTTTCTACCTGTTATAAAAACCGAGATATATTGATTTGAAAAAATTGACACTTTTTACTTTTTTCAAAATATCTAGTTACCCTTGACTTTTTTGAAAACTTTGAAAGTGGAATTTTATTCGTCTCGTAAATCTACACTTCTTTCCCCATTTAACCGTTTCTCTATCCCTTATAGTTTCCGAGATCCCCATAGAGAACATCGAAAAAAACTCACCCTGTATAATACCCTTTTCCACAAAACAAGATAGTATTTAGGCATGTTTATCGTATAAGTCATACAAAGATTATTAGAGAAATGAGAAATAATAGGAAGTTTAATTCCTTTCCTTTTTTTCAAATAGAAACAACATTTTAATTCACAAGTAATGCCAGCATTATTTATAATACTGATATAAACAAGAAACTCAAGAAGCTAACAGTGGATCGAGTAGTTCTTAGTGGCTGCTCAAAAACGAAGAGGAATAATATTAAGGGGGGTAATTGTGTGGGCGGAACAAAGTTTTAAATTCGCGGGTTACTTTTCTTGTCACTGTATTCCTAAATCCTGGGAGGGTAAATATAGGTTAGTTTAAGTTAGAATAAGTTCATATGTACATTGCAATACTTTTGTGAAGCAATAAAGAAATTTAAGATATAAACAGCAAAAAGTATTTTCTAATAAGGGACAAAAAGTGAAATAAAAACACAAATTAAAGATTCCGGATGTCGAAGAGGATTTTTGCTCCATCGACATCATAGAATGAAAGGATTTGAGAGGAAGAACTTAATTTGTCATTGTGAATTTGATATTTTTTTAAATTAATTTAATTAAAGAAATCAATACTATAAAATGTAAAACCAAATTTATATTTTTTATAATATATTCTGTCTTTTGTAATAAATTTAATTTTCTTAAGTATTACAACTGATTCATAAAATTTTTAATACCCCATATAAACCTACAAAATTTACAAATTTTGGGTCAGACCGCTAATACTAATAAAAATAGCGAAACTACATATTCTGCCAGAAAAACTGAATTTATTGCCTATAATCCAATTAGCTATTAATTTGTATTCAAATTTTATTATAAATATTTGAACTGGGAAATACCAGTTTTTTTATGTTGAATTTTATGCTTGTAAATCGGTTTATATAGGTAATTAAATATACTCAATGCAATGTGACCGACTGTCGTAAAATCCTTTGATTTAAGGCGCCTTAATAAAAAAATGGTTTTTATGGCAAACATTAAAAAATTATAAGAGAGTACATATTTTTAATGAGATTTTGAGGTTAACCCAGTAGTGTAAAATTTAATCATTATTTAAGAACTTAAATGTTGAAAATTTTATTTTAAAAATTGAGGTTATGATAATATATATATATACATCTTTATTGACAAATATGTACATTATTTAAATAATAAATAAATGATGAATGAGGTGTTATTATGTTAATCTGTCAAAAGGCTATCGACCAGAGGTCTTTCTGCCTTGTTTTGTCTAGTCATATGGCGTCAGTCTTTAGTGAGTAGATGCATGAAGTGATGAAATGAAATCGAAAATGGTAGAATGTGGGTTTTTAAATTTAGGGATTGTGTTAGGGTTTCTAGGAAGACAGTACAGGGATAATATATGAAAGTTGAAAGGATTTTTGGAGAATTTTTCTGATAGGAATCGAAGGCGTTCTTGAATGGGGATAACTAAGGTTGTATCATAGAGGAGTTGGTTGGAAGGATTATGTAAAGGATTTAGAGGATGCCGGAGTTTTGTAAGGGTACGGAGGGATGCTCGCTCGCTAACTTGAATATTACGGGAGGTTGGGTTGCTGGGATTGGGATAGAGGGCACAACCATAGTCCAGTAATGGGCGACAAATCATTTTGTATATTTTGACTGCTGTTTTACTAGTGATGCCATCATTTCTATAAGTTAAACATCTAAAATATTTTGCCCTAGTTGTAATTTTGTTTTTAATTATAGCTGTGTGTTTTTTGAAATTAATTTTGGGGTCTATGGTTATGCCTAGGTATTTAACGGAATTTGAGGGGGGGATAATAGTGTGGGAAATTGAGATATTGTAGGGAGAATTATTGGTGCGGTGATATGGAATTAGGAGCTGTGATTTATGGGGATTGATTTTAATACGCCATTTTGCAAACCAGTGTTGAAGGGAGTCAATTAGCTCTTGAAGGAATTGGAGGGCTTTTGGTAACGTGGGAGCATGGGTAATTAGGGCAGTATCATCAGCAAATTGTAGGAGATATTTGGAAGGATTGAAGTAGAGAGGATCAGGATTATAGATGTCGGAGCTAAAAATGTTGTATAATAGGGGTGAGAGGGGAGAGCCTTGAGGGAGGCCTTGTTCGGGAGTAAAAGAAGAAGAAAAGGAGTTGTGGATTTTTACTTTTAGGGATCTATTGGAAAGGAATTGTTTAATGATAAAAATGATATGACGAGGGATATTTAGGAGATGACATTTATACAATAAGCCTTGGTGCCAGACAGAATCGAATGCTTTCTGAACATCCAGAAATAATGCTGCAGAAGCTCTGCCTTCAAGGTGGGCAGTTTGAATATTAGAGGCTAGGATGGTTAGAGGAAGAGAAGTTGAACGACGGGGAAGGAATCCAAATTGATAATTGGGGATATGATTAGAAATTAGAGAAAGGATTTTGGTTTTAAGGAGGGATTCATATAATTTTCCAATAACAGGTAAGAGTGTGATAGGACGAAAGCTGGTTAGTAAATTGGGAGGTTGGTCGCGTTTGGGAATGCAAATAATTATTCCTATTTTCCACACTTCTGGGAAGTATTGGTTTTTGTAGAGGAAGTTAATATTATTGAGGATGTGGTCGTGTATATGGAATGGAAAGGATTTGAGGATATGTCTGTGTATATTGTCATGTCCAGTCGCAGTATTTTTCCCTTTATTTAAAACCTCAAAGTATTCGTCATGTGTAAAAATGTCCGTCGGTTCTGAACAGTCATTGTTTTCAAAATATTGAACGTACCAGTCATTTATTTTTTGAAAATTTGTGCGGTCAAAGTTTGGGTCATGTGTCATTGTATAAGTCTTGTTAAAAGTGTCGGCAAAATTTTGAGCAATAACGTCTGTGTCTGTGATGGTCTCGTTAGTTAAGGGGTCAAAGATGTTTTGTAGATTGTCTGTCTTTTTGTATTTGCTTAATTTATTTATCTCCGTCCAAAATGATTTTCCCTTTGTATCGTTGATCTTTCTGCAAGTGTTTATCCAAACGTCCGTCTTGAATTCAGTTATAAGTCTTTTAATGTCTTTGTTAAGTTGGTTAAATTTTTGTCTGAGTTCAGTTGTGTCCGTCAGTTGTATGTCTCGGTATAATTGTCTTTTAAATTTAATTAGTCGGAGGATGTATTTTGGGAGGGGATATTTATAAAATTGTTTGGATATTTGAGGTGTGTTTTGGATAATGGACGAAGATAAGGTTTCATTGAAGAGGGTAATAGAATTTGGATTAATAACGGGATTAGCGGTGATATATTCTGACATTTCTAAATTAATTTTATCTATATTACATTTTTTAAAATTGTAAAACAAGTTAGGGATTTGTTGAGGAGGATCTAGGGGGATTTTTATTTGGAAGCGAATGGCAAGGTGGTCAGAACATAAGTCGGGAACTAAGTTGATGGAGTGGATAAGGTTACGGATATTTTGAGTGCAAAGAAGTACATCAGGAGTGGTAGATTGAGAGTCATTCATGATAAAGGTAGGCGGAGTGGGGATACGTATGAAGTTTGAATTGGAAAGGAATGAAGACATGTGACGGGATTTGGCTTTGTTTAGGTTAAAATCACCTAAAATGATGGCGTTGTCGAACAGGGAAGCTTTAATAAATATGGAGTCATCAATCGGGGAATGGGGATGTATATAAACTAGGAACAGATTGATTTTAAAAGAGGGAAATGATAAGGTGAAGTGGAGACAATTGTTGAGCGAGTTGTTGATTTTAGGGGGATTAGCTTTGCCAATTTTAATGGAGGGATGAGCTGCCGCTATTGACCCCCCTCTAACATTGTGATTAAGTATATTTGCTGGAATTTGCAAAAATGGCCAGTTATGAAAGGAGAAAGGATGTTGGGTTTTGGTTTCAACAAGCATGCAAACATGTATAGGATTATTGGAAAGATAGTTACAAAGGATGTAGGATTTGTTAGCTAGCGAGTTTATATTGGAATAAATTAGGTTTATATTACTGAACATTAATGACTGAATGAGCTGTGCGAACGCCTTCGATGGGGGCAGTGGGGATAATGTTGGGTGCAGTTAAATCAAACATGACAACAAACATACGATTACCTGAGAAAGATGCGTGTGTGTCTACTTTGAATGAGATCATGAAACGATCGTGAAGTTTTTTAAGGAGTGCCTGTCTGTCCGTATTAGTAGGGTTGTTAATTTCTGCTGTATACGTGTCGAGAATATGATCATGGAGGGTGAATGGTTTGTGTATGCGTGATTTCTTTATGTGTTCGTCGTCAATGTCGGATGATTTTTTATTGGTGCAGTGAGTTTGAATATTTGGGATCCCTTCGATGGGTTGTCGGGGACGGTTGGGGCACTTAATTGACCAGGCGCCGTGATCTTCTTTGCCGCATGACCTGCACTTGGCTGGGAGTTGTGTTGGACAGGCAGAGGTGAAGTGTTCGCCCGCACATTTATCGCAGCGAATTTTGTTTTTGCAATCTGCTGTGATGTGATCAAATTTTGAACATTTACTGCAGGGTGCAGGCAGTGGTTGAGGTGCCATACTTTCTTCCACTGGGTAGACTTTGCACATATATTTAAATTGATCTTGTAGAAGTTTAGTGTAGGAGTTGTGTGAAGCAGTAATTATTCGCACCATTCTGGTTTTTAATCCGGTAGCTTTGGATATTATTCTACGGCAGAATCTGTGTTCGATGCCGGCCGACTTTAAATGCGCGCTTATAGCCGCGTCTTCAATCTCGGGTTCGAGCGATCGGATGACGCACGAGTACGACGGCGCTGCAGGATTTCGCTCACGAGGCGCGGAGGTTGACACCGCGAAAGAACGTACGATGTTTTTTCCTTGCAGTATTTTCAGATTGTTTTCGCACGTGGCTCTATTGCAATTCGATTTAACTATGAATCCCGTTTTAGTTTTGACAATGATGGCCTCTTTATCATTTATGTTAGTGATCCATAATTGGACCATCTGTAGTCGGGTATATTCAGTTAAAGTGGTAAAGTTATAGGTGTTGCTGTATTGTTGTGTGTGGGGTGTAAATGTTGTTGGAGATGTGGTTTTTGTTGTTGTCATTAGTGATGTTGAGGGTGTATGGATGTTTAGTGTAGTGTTACTTGCCGTAAGTGAATGAGATGTGTCCATGTCGGAAGTGCTGTCGGAGTCGCCTACAGGCGAGGTTTGTCGTTTTTTGGATTCCTTCTCGTTATCACTTTTCTTCGGCCGGCCTCTTTTCCGCTTGTCACTTTTCTTGTGTTTAGTTTTAACTACTGATGTAGCAGGGTAAACCATATCGTTTTACTTAGTAACTGTATACTAAAACGCTAATCTGCAGAGCACGTGTGCACAGCTAGGCAGTTGGGTCGCGAGTGCCGTTATGATAATATTTTGACGGATTTCTTATTAATAAAAACAAAATTTATTTAGAAATTACACTATGAACTCTTGTGTTTTCTTAAACACGTTATCCGTTACTACCAATAGCCCGATATGTAACCAAGCCACTCCCGAGGTGAAGAAAAAGAGATATTTTTATTTGGAATTATATTAATATTATGTTATAGTTGTAAATATTTAAATAAAGATTTGAATCTAGAAATACAACAGAGTGACGTTATAATAAAATAATATCTAACAATATTAGTACTTTTTTGATTAAAATTTAAGCAAACATTTGTTAAAAAATAAAGTATAAATTTTTGGTTTACTTTTAGAATAATCTGCAGCGATGATGTAGCAAAATTGGGCCACATTTTTGCGTCAAAAATATTCGAGAAACGTTCAATAAATTTCCGAGAAGAGACAAGCGGGGATAATTTGCCCCGGGACCAAAAGATTTGGCATTCCACCAAAACCGGGTCTTAATTGCGAAAGACATAAATGTCACGTATAATAATATTTATTTGAAATACCACGCTGTGAATCTGGAAGAAATTACTTCTGCTACACACTGTATCAAAGAAAGTGATTTTGAGAAATACTTACTAAAATTATTAAAAGTATTCAAAGGATCAATTATTTATCTCAATTATAAATTTTAGAAAGGACTAAGCGAACAAAAATACATGCTTGTAATAGTCGCAATTATAAAGACGAAAATTGTCAGGATTATAAATTAAATTGTAAGGTATTCCTAATTTCTTGGTCTGAAAATAATCTCTTGCCTGATGTCAAAATTGTAAATGTAATAATTTAAAATAATGTAGAAATATATTATATAAAACGAGCAAAATAGTTTATTTGTATTATCCAAAATCGTTCATTTACAAAATTTTCATTAACTTACATAAAGGAACTTCTATGCGATAATTTTAAACGATGAAAATACAATCGGTTTGAGCAAACTTTGCAAAAATGCGCAAAATTAAAACAGTAATCGATCATAATATCTTTACACATAAGAAATCTACATAATTGCCCTATTGTAAAATTACACCTAATAATATTAAAATTAAAATAAATAAATTACTGTAATTTTATTGTTTAGAAATTTTGTTGTTTTATATCATACTTTATGGATATATATTATATACGGGCTACTCTAAGACTATATCGTCCTTTGGTGATTTTCCAAAAAACGTAATCTTTTGAATTGCCTAGTACAATTTTTGCAAATGCGTTGTTATCTTTTAACAACATTCTAATTACTAAGAACGGTTTATATCCACTATCTGCAGGCAAGTGCAGACTTCGAAAAGAAAAGCTTAAATTCATTGTTTAAATCAGGAAATATTACACCAACCTAAGCACCAACTGACTAACACAGTTATTAATTTACACCATAATTATATGTTCATCATATACAGGGTGACTGACGAAAAACCTTTGGTGCTGTATCTCGCTTATTTTTGATCCGATTTGAATAAATAAAACATCAAATTAAATGATTTTTAATAGTTATTTAAGGTACAAGTGTAAAAAGTGATGCTTTATTGCACGAACTGGCGTTTAAAAACACGAGCGAGGAACGAGCGAGTTTTTTTAGAGCCAGGAGTGCAATAAAGAAACTTTTTACACGTATGCCTTACAAAATTTTATCTTCGATCGTTAAGGATTTCAAAAAATATATTTTTATGAGTAATATTTTAATATCATTTCAATAATTCAATTAATGAAAACATATTTAACCCGCAGTGCACTAATGAAAGCGTTACTTAGCAACCAGTAAACAAGTTGCACAAATGTCGGCCGCCATTATTATTTATGGAAAAAATGTTCGCTTTATTGTAATCGCTTCGACTTGCATTAAATGAAATCTTCAGAGTTCTTAAATCTGCCATTTCGTTTGTATTATATATTTTATTTATAGTTTATTAGTTATTTGTATCAATTAATACAAAATTAAGTTTTTCGTCGAAAATTTGTGCTATAATATATTCATCTGTCAAATTTGACATTTCTGTGCAATAAAAACAGTTTGACATTACCGTGCAATAAAAACGTAAAAAAGCACTAGTGCTTTAAAAAGCCACTTTTACAATGAAAAATGATGCAAAAAGCGTCTACTTTCTGTACGATCGTAGATAAAAGACTTTAATATGAACTGTACTGATATTTTTTTTTTCAAATTGCACTGTATATATATTTTGTACTGATCCGCAAGGAGATTTTTTTCTGAATCTAAATTTGTAAACGATTTTATCCATTCATCAAACCAAAGTCGAGAAATTGAGGATTAAAAAAAAAAAAAATCAAATACCCATAGTAAACAATATACAGAGCCTATTCCAAATGTCAAAAGTGACAGTGTCAGTCATTGGTACAATACTGCAATGATTTTTAATAATTTCATAATAAAAATGTTGCAAGATTTCAAAAACTGAAAAACGATTTCTGTAGAAGCACAAAATTCTAGTACAGTGTTTGAAATATTGCAACATTTTAATTATGAAATAATTAAAAATCGTTGCAGTATTGTATCAATGGCTGTCACTGTCACTTTTGACATTTAAAATAGGGTCTGTATATTGTTTACAATGGATACTTGACTTTTTATTTATTTTTTTAATCCTCAATTTCTCGACTTAAGTTTGATAAATTTGACTACAATTTTATATTCAGAAAAAAAATCTCCTTGCGAATCAATAAAAATATATATACAGTGCAATTTAAAAAAAAATGTTGATCGTATTTTGTCAAAAACTGGGTGTGAGAAAAAATAACAGTTCAGATCCTATTAAAAGTCTTTTAAAAATGGTTTAATTTGATGTTTTACCAAAGGTTTTTCGTCAGTCACCCTGTATAAATGTTTACGTAATTTTCTCAAAAACTTTCCGCTCTATAAATAAAAACATTAGTGTTTGTCAATTACTTATTTTAGTTTATTTAATTTTTCATTATTTATAATAGATTTGGTTTAAATTAGGAAGCCTTATTGTACAGTATTTAATTTCGTCTTTGTTATTTAAATTTTAATTTAATAATACGAATGATAGTAGTAAGTAACGCCTGCTTGCGCCGTGCGGAGCGCTGGTGAACAGAGTAGCCGTCGGATGTGTGCTAACATGCCTGTTTGCAAAGTTACGTCTCGCTAGTACTGATTGTGCTGTTTATGTATGTATGTGTATGAAGTTTGGGCTGTCATTAGATTTCGCAATACAAGAAATGTGGAAATTCACGATAATGTTCGTGAATTAAAGAATGTGTATGGAGAAAATGGATTGGATGAAACGTCTATTCGGTGCTGGTGTCGGTAAGTATAATTTTTCGAAAGATTGAGGTTTGTTTTTAAATCTTTGTTTATGTGCATATATTTGTATTGCCTTAAATAAAATAGAGTAGATAATAAAATTGAGTAATCTTTTATTAAGTACGTACTTTAGTAACATTAAACTCTATATATGATAACCTTTTAAGGAGTGTGCATATATAAATTTATTTATTGTAATAAAAGTGGCAATACAGTGGGCATTTTTTTTCAAAAATATTTTTTAAATTTTATTGATTTTAACTTTTTTCGTTCATTGTTATTATATTTTTTAAACCTAACCCACATTTCAGTTTTTAAATGTTTAGACATTTGCTGGACTTTACATTTAATTTCAAGTTTTTCTGAATTACAATATCCATCTTATGGCTTTTTATTATTCAAAAATTTTCGAGGTAACAGAGAAAGAGAGAGAATAGAATGTTTATTCGGACAAATATACAAGTGACTATAGTTTAGACAATTTTAACTTGTCATTATGAAACTAGAAGTACACCTCTAGTTTGACAATGACAAGTTAAAATTATCGAAACTATAGTTACTAAATAAAGTCAGTGTTATACAAACAAAGTTATTTTTTTTTAATTTGTGAAATATACAAGTATTAAATATGTATAAATGTGTAATGAATATGAATTATTTCATTCGTTTATCCTATCTTGACTCTAATAAAGTTGTTAGCTAAATGCTTTGTTCAGATTCGTACTAATGAATTAATGTATTTCAATTATAGTACTTCATTGGTACGACTCATTTGGATAGTTCAACTATCTAGCAATAAAAGTGTTAATTTTTATATATTATTTGGGTGGGATGTTAAGACTTCGAGGGGCCAAAAGGTTATATTGAAGAAATTGTTGACAAATGTTACACCAAAACTATATATACCTATATACCTTAGGTGGTTTTATTAAGGAGCTCTTTGGAACGATTGGGTTTTGGGTTGATAAAATGTCTTCGTTTCATAAGGATTCGCAGAGTTGACCTATCTGGTAAATTGGAGTGGAGGGAAAGATTAGTAAAAAGGATTGCACTGTAATCTATAAGAGGTCGACAAATCGACTGACAATAAAGTTCGGTGAGTAGTCCTCACATAACGTAGATGAAATATTAACGAAAGTAACCTAACTGTCCTTTGAAATAGTCACATCCCTTAATTATGCACTGTTGGGATCTGATATACATGTCCTGAAAACTTTTCAAGAAGGCTTCTTTTTCTTCAAAAGCTTGTCACGTTTCGTTGGATGTCAGGAATAACGTCAAATCTCTTTCCTCTCAAAGCAAGTTTGATTCGTTGGAATATGAAGAAGTCTGGAGAATTGAGATCTGGGAAGTATGGTGGATGTTTAATTTGCATTTTTTTGCTGTGTGAGGACGAACATTGTGGTGGACAAAAAACCATGTACCTTTTTGTGCGTACTGGGGTCGTACCCTTCGAAGACGTTTCATGAAACGGTTCAAAATTTCAATGTACCTTGCAGCATTGAAAGGAAAGAGATTTGACGACATTCCTGACATCCAACGAAACGTGACGAGGTTTTTGATCTCCATCCCAAAATAAGCCTTCTTGAAAATGTTCCAGGCCATGTATAGCAGATCTCAGAGGTGCATAGTTATGGAAGGTGACTATTTTAAAGGACAGTAAGGTAACCTTCGTTAATATTTCATCTACGTTAATGTTACAGGACTATTCACCGAACTTTATTGTCAAAGGTTGTATATAAATATTAACGTTTTTAGTTTAGAAATTTTGCGATCTTTCCTTTTATAGATTATTGGTTTCGAATCGAATAGGATATCTATATATTAACAGCTATAGACGCAGTAAATAATCATATAATCGACATTACATTTTGAGTTTTAATCAAAAAAGATTCACGATTATTTGGTTTTACCACTTTATTTAAAATTACACATGGCTATAGTTTCGACTAACCGCTAGTCGAAAATAGAATATTATCTGATTTTGAAATAGAACACTTGTTTGGTTTCATATTGGTAAAAAAAACCTTCTTGAAGATAATTTTGTAATTCCTTTGAGATTGGTCGTTATTGACCGAAACACGTGTCACTCAATACATCAATATGAAATCAAACAAGTGTCTTATTTCAAAATCAGATATTTTAAGTTTTACTTATGGAAGATAAGTTCAACATCATAATACATGGCAATTTCCTTCTGACAATTACCCAAAGAGTAATTTTATATATGTATGTAATGTAATTTTATGGTAGAATATAAATAGTTTATAATAGGCCCCAACAACTCTAATAAATATAACTGAATATAACTTATATTAAAAATTTAAAACAATATATTTTATTATGATCATGTACTTTAAAAATTTAGAGTTGTTTATAGTAAATGATTAATAATTAAATTGTTCTCATTTTAGATAAAAAGATCACTAATCATAGAAATACTGGAAAAACTGTAATCATTTTAAAATATATATCCAATTTAAAAATATTTGTGTTAAAATTTAGCTATTCATTTTATAAAGCTTTAAAATTTTTATTAATATAGTTTGAGTTTTGTAAATTTTGTTAAAGTGTTTCTATTCATGTTCTTCATAAAGAAAAAAATTAATGAATAAACGGATTGATGAGGCACTTAGTTAAAAATCCATATTATATCGTATTAATAATAAGTGGTTGATACTAAAAATTTTATTTAACTCACTACAGTTGTTTCGCCAAACTGTGGCTTTTCAGGTGAAGAATATACAATAAAACTACAGTTCCTAAATACTATGGTGCTTTTTGTTGGTGTAAGTTGCACAGTTACCATTGGAATGAACATGTTTATAAGAGGCGATAAATCCTGTTGATCGTTTAATAAATTTTCTGTTTTATTTTTATAAATTTCTAGGTATTCCAATAGAGTAAGATTTTGTCCTTTTTTTGCTTCGTGTAGCATTTTAAAATCAAAATTTAGAGTGTGGTTATGCTCTATTAGATGGTTGGAGTATGTTGATGGTGTCCTTTTTTGCATGAAAGATTTTTTATCCTCTTTTATTCGTTGTTTGAATGATCTTCCAGTTAGGCCTTTATATTGTTTTTGGGCAGTACATCACACGTCAACACGTATACGTTGGTGTTTTTGTATAACTTTAATATATTTTTTTTAAATATCTGCCTATGGAATTGTTTGTTTTAATATTTATTTAATTATTTTTTAATGTGATCGATTAGTTTTTCATTTTCTATTTTGTGAAGAAACATTTGTTGTTTTAATATTTGATAATTTACAGTTTCTTAATCATACGTTTTTCATAAACTTTATTAATTGCCACATCATATATCATGTCCAATGCTTTTTGATAATTAACTTAAAAACAGTTGTAGTGAGTTACATACAAATTTGGAAATAAACCACTTATTATTAATTAGAATGAACGAATGACCGAATGAAATAATAAATGAATTAAAGAAAAGAAGTCTTGCATACACACAAGAATAGAAATACAAAAAATATTTTAAAAAGCATAGTTTAGTAAGCAATATATAAGTATAAATATGCTGACCTCATTTTTCCATACAAATAAGACTAAATAGTTGAAAGACGTACAGTCGATAGCCAAAAATATATTAATAAGACTAAATTGGCATTTTTTATTTGTGCAATAATATTATTTTCATATTTATTGTTATTAAAATTAATATTATATTGACATATTTAATCTTTGTACTTCTACCATTTCGATAAATAATATTTTCATTATTCTTCCTATGATTTTCTATAGTTTTCTGGAAAGATTTGATTCATTTTATTAGCGAGTTAATAGAATACTATAAAATTGTAGTATTTTTAAACTTTTAGATTTTTTGTTTTACTGTAAAGTTTAAGGAATTTTTAAATTGGTATGATTGTGGTTTCTTTATGTTGGTTTTGTTAACTTCAACATTGTGTAAAATTTTATAATTGTCCATAATTCGAAAAAAAAGAGTTATTTTAAATGTGTTTTTTAACATGAAATATACATATTCGACATATTAATAATAAAATACATTTCTTAACGTAAGCCATTTACTAAAAACTAAACAAATAATTAAAAATTACTGATAATAACAAACACATTACACACTATTAAGAATCCGACGCAAACTGCTTAACGAGTTAACAAAAAAATCCAAATTGTTGACTGTGTTGGCGTTCCTTAAAATTCTTGTTGCGGCCGAATGCAGGACATAATCCGTTCTTTGAATTGTGATATTATCCTTTTAAATGTGATATTATCACGTAAGCGGCGAGGAGGTACATGAATGCCCATTAAATTAAACAGATCAGGACAATCGATGTTGTTTTTTAACATTTTAGTGTACAAGTATAACATCAGAATTAAACCGTCTTGTTTCAAGACTAGTAATCTTGAAGGTTGAGAGTTCATGTTGGTAGCCGTACAAACTTTTTCTGAACCTTCTCAATTTTTCCTTTATCTACGTTAGTATACGAAGACCAGGCACTGGAATAATACTCCAGCTACGGGCGAACAAGAGCATTATAAAGAAGGATTAATGTGCAATAGTCACGAAAATCTATCCCGTTACGTTTAATAAAACCCAAAAGCTGGTAGGATTTGGCCACGATATTAGAAATATGACTTGAAAAGTTTAAGTTAGTATTAAAGGTAACGCCAAGGCCTTTAATACAGTTGACTCGTGATAAAAGTTTACCCACAAGAGAGTAGTCATATACCAATGTTAATCGACGTTTAGAGAAGGTCACATTGCATTTTTTAAGGTTATATGCCAGATTATTTTCATTACACCACTGCCCAAATGTTTGCAAATCAAAATGGAGTAATGACGCATCTTCCATTGATAAAACTTTCATTAAGGTTTTCATATCGTCCGTGAACAGCAAGCACTTTGCATTTGAAAAACAGCCCACTACATCTTTTATAAAAATATTAAAGAGCAGGGGCCCTAGGTGGGAACATGGCGGAACACCAGATTTTATGTCAATAGGACGAGGAACACAGTACCCAATACGAACATATTGAGTCCTGTTGGCCAGATTTAACTTTAGCCAGTCCAATAGAGTACCGTGAATACCAAAACGACACAATTTATCAAGCAAGATTTTCTAATCAACTGTATTAAACGCTTTCAGGAAGTCAGTGTCGATGGAATCTACCCGACATCTGTCAACAAAAGCATCGACAATACACGATTCATAAACGATTGTCCTGTTCTAAAGCCGTGTTGATAAAAAGAGATTGAAGATTGATAAACTGCTGTGAGTTGTGAGTGAGAACTAAGTAACTTTTCAAATATCTTAGGCACCACCGATAGAATAGATATAGCCTATAATTATTAACATGTTTTACTTTGTCAGATTTGTGAATCGGTGTAATAAATGCACTGTTCCAAAATTTGGGAAATGTTCCCGTGAAAAGAGATAGGTTATATAATAATGCAAAAGCACAGTTATAAAAAAAATGCAGGTAGTCCACCAGAACCAAGGGAGTTTATAAACCTTCAGTTTTATATAGATATACATTTTTTTTAACATAAAATTGAAATATTAAATAAATATTTCAATACAGATTCAATGTAATCTGATGTTAAGTTTTCGAGATTTCTTTTCCGGTTTATCTTATATCTTAAAACGTAGGATTCATGCAGTAGAAGTAGTAGTAGTGTTTGGCTATCAACCACGTGGTCTTTCGGTCGTGTTATTTGTGTATGTATGTGTGTTTGTGTGTTTGTAAATGAGCTTGTTACTGTGAAGGATCGCCACTGTCACTCTGAAGCACCAATAATTGTATCCAATAGTCACCCATCCAATTGCTGACCCGAACTAACGTTGCCGCACTCTTGCTAACTCTAGTATTAAACTACGGAATCTTTTTCCCACAAGAGGAGGTTTGCAGTTATTTTTCTAGGTGTCGTAATCCAAAATAAACTTCTTATTTTATCCGTCAATGTTACAAGTAAAATGGAAATTATAGACAACATTGCATTAAAATTAGGTAGCATAAGCCAAAACAATTCCAATTTAAGTTAATCAAATTACCTCTTATCAAATCAAACAATGAGGCCTTCATTTTTTTTTAATATTGGTAATTTACAATATTTATAAAACTTTCTAAAAATTATATACAATAACTCCTCGATTTGTTAGCATTCAAGAAAAATGTATTTAGAACACTTTAAAGATAAATACCTCTTAGACATCTAGATAAATTAGTTTAATTAATATTAAGTTTCTTGGAAATGTACCCAGCAGTTCTTAAAGTGTGACCCGATGGGCTCAAAAACCAACCCAAGAATCTCATACTATATTTCCGAGTTCAATTAAATGTCACAGACTAGATTTTTAAACTAGCTTTCTTATAATGTTGAGTACACCGAAATGAAGATTTTTAAGGAGAATATAAATATTTTCTGCCTATATAAAAAAAATATAAAAAAAGCTCTCTCTAATTGAAAACAGCCCAAAGTAATTTTAAATTGGAACACTTTATGTTTCATATTATTAGCGACGATCATTTTCAAAGGAATTACAAATTTTAAGTTAAAATCCTTTGAAAATGATCGTCGCTGATCGAAACATATATCAGGAAAATAAATATAACAATATGAAACATAACAAATGTTCTAATTTAAAATAACCCCATGTTATAATTTCGTTTTGTTAGATGTCAAATGTATCCGGACATTTCGAGAATATCATCACTGAAGAAATATTTAAAAGGTCTACTGGTGAGGGCTTTAAAATGATCGCCTCTCATCAAGCAAGAGATACCAACCAAGTGGTAGTTTCCAAGAGGATTAAAAAGAAAGTAAATTATATTAGAAGGTGCTGTTTTATATAATCTAGAAAATTACTGTTACTATCATAAGAGCAAATATCAATAAAAAAAATAAATACAAACAAATAATTAAAGATAAGGTTTAATGAAATATTGCCATGTCCGGGATTTCTATTGTACATGCTTGAAGTTGCTAAAATATTGATGCTTTTTATTTATTTATTTTTTACTAGTAGTGGCGGTTGCCTACTAGTAGTCGTGGTTCGACCACGAAATCCTACCACCTATAGTGCCATTAATTATCACAGACAGTTTTTTTATTATTATTGTGATGGTATTTCATTAATAATGTTTTGTTACTACACGTTTTTATTATAATTGCAACCATGTTCATTTTTTATGCATCAATAGGGGTATTAAAGAAGGGCCGCTATTCACAAAAACCGACTACAACTTTTTTGAGTAAATTAACCACATCCGCTTGTACAGGCATTTCAGGCATGATTGGTGATGAATGTATCTTGCTCAATTCTTCCTGCCAACGGTTTGTTAAACACACATTAATAATGTTAGCATGCATGATCGGTTAATCATTCGCTTTAACTTGTAGAAGTTAATATTAATTGTGACAACTTGAGAAAATTCTACAATTAAAACTAGAAACACAGAACAAGCACGAATTTAAAACTGTTTTTTGAAAAATTTCTCAATTATGTAATGTATTTGTGTTTTGACATAACTGTTTTACATACATTAGCATCACCATTATAAATACAATGATGTTTGCTATAAGAAATTGGTTATGTAAGACATTAATGAAATTTAAGAATAATATAGTTCATAGAATAGACCCTTGAGGTATACCCTATCTATCTTCTTAAGGCTCGAGAGCAAGTTATCATAGTAAAAAATAAACAATTTATAATGAAACTGAACACATATTATAAAAATAATTCATAACGCAAACCTATTTCGTGAAAAAAGTATTTAACATAAATTTTACTTTTATCCTACATACGCAATTTATCAGGCATTAAGCACCGTTCATTCACATGCACAAATGTAATTAACAAATTACAAATCTGGGATTATAAATAATTACACTTTCTAAACGATCCGCGGCTACTTGCCACTTTCGTAAAACCCAGGCTTTCTTGATTTCACAAGCAGAGCGTTAAACGAGCGGCGCGCTTGTAAAATTCAATTGTCCCAAAAGTTTGTTCGTTTTGGAAAACACACCAGAGACTCAGAGCCGCGAACACGAACGGAACGAGAGAAAATTTGTAAAGCAATTAGCAACATGTCTTGACGGATAATGATAGCGCAGATGGAATTAAGTCCGAGCAACGGTGCTGCGTATTATTAATTGCCTCAATTACTCTCGGATAGTTCTATAAGGAGGTCTGGGAATTTATTGTTCTCGATTGGTTCCGTTGTTGCGTTTGGTTTGTTTTCTCAGTAACTTATGTCCAATTAAATTAGTTGTATGTATTTATTTCTTTTGATTTGTGTTTGTAATTCATACAAGTAAATAAGCGGTTTTTTTTTCTCAAACTAACTAAAAATCTTGCAGATTGGTTAAATGTTAATGCATTTATTTTTTTAAATTAAATTTAAACAAATACATATTTTCTCCATTATTTTCTTTTATGAGTTCTCAGATTAGTCCATTTTGGTTAATTGCAGATTGCTCCAATTATTATCAATTTCAATTATTTCTAGGCAACGTTCCAAGATAATTCCAATATTTTAATTGTGCTTCTTCTTGCTTAAAGATGCTAAATTTTGGTTCAGATATTAAGAACATCTAATTTTTCATGTAGCAGTTAATTAATTACTATTAAAAAACTTTTAGTAATAAATTAGGTTGTTCCTTTAAGTTAGATAAATAAATTTACTTCGTTGTTTACACAGTTTTAAATTGTTCAATAATATTTTTTTACCTAACAATATATGCCTGTATCTGATCATATTTATAGATTTCTGGTATTTTAGGCTGAGTTTAAAAAATAATTCGGTTTCGGTATGAAATATATTACCTAGAAATAACTTTACTCTCCCTTTTAGTAGCTTTTTTGTAACTAAAGGTATTTTGTTCAACTATCTACTAGGCGTGTCCTTATTTCCTGTTTTCAAGATCTGATAGATTATTACATTCATCTTTTTTCATTCAATTGGTTAGATAGCATCCTGTCTATATTCTCATTAAAGACTACTGTTTTCAAGATTTCTATTCGATTATACATAATCGGTTTGTACAAATTCTCGCACTTGCTAAGTAGTACCTTAATCAAATTCGAGGTTATTGTTAATGTTGGTTAAATATAATATTAATTATGGTTAATTGATAATTAATATTAAATTAATATGAGTTTTAATAAGTCTATAAGGCAACAATATACTTGAAATCATTACTTCCTTACTTAATATCGCAATAAACCCGAAATTAAACATGACGTACTTTTATTACAATTAAGACAATAATTAGGAAAATAACCATAAAAGTTAACTGTTTAAATATTGTAATAATTAAAAATATAGCTCGAAGTGAACGCCTTCAAGATTCAAGAAAAGTATTTTTAATTGACTAGAAACTAATGGAAATTCATTCTCAGAATAAAGAGCATTACGTTGTGATGTTTTCTCTCCGGTAGATTTTATATTTTCATGGTAAATCTCTACTGACTTATTACGCGTAGAACATTTGTAAAATTTTGAAGTTATCTATTATAAACACTGAATGATTACATATCATATATCTTAAAATAGTTAATTTTTAGACTCCAGTGATATTTATTTAGATAACTACACAAGAGCTTGCATGGAGGGGTGGTGAATTGTTTGGTTCACTATTTTAAACTAGACAATAATAGAGTTAAGCCTGCGAGTTTTGCATAGAATACAATATTTAATAAGTCTTGCTAAGAAGGATCTCATCGACTTGTAGTCAGCAAGTGATTGACACCAAATTTTGATAATCTAAATATTTGTACTATGAGCTGAGCTTCTAAAAAAATGATATCTGTTGGTATTTTCGTTTATCTTAAGTTATAGGCATCTGGAGAAAATTTTGAAAAGACCACAGGCTTTTGACAGAAAATATTTTTTTGAGATAAATCTACTGGTTTTTGGCGCAATTCCTAGTAAATACAATTATCACCACCGCTAATATAACTAACTGCGTAGAGAGGAATGTCAAACCAGTATTCAAATCAGACATTTATATTCTCCCAAATCACTACTTTATAGTATGGAATACTGGTATTTGTGGATTTTTCAATTTTAGAAATAAAATTAATTCTTTTCTAATTTATACTTTTTTAACACAACGCTTGTTCATTAACCGGCAATAAATAATACGGTAATCTTTTTACTGCCTATGCTAATCCAACGATTATATCAACAATTATTGCTTCTTTAACTGCGTAAGTTAAATTATTACTCAGGGGCAGCGACCTAAAAATTGAAGTCCATGAGCTCATCGTTGCATAATGTGGTATATTTTTTGCTCAACAAACTGGCTGAAGTTTAAATTTTAGACCGAGATTAATTTATTGGGAGTGTTATAAATGTTTATATGGGCGCCATATGCTTTTTACATTATGCGGTTGTTTAAATTCAGGACAGGAACATCGCACTTTTATTATCGTTACCGTTACTGCTTGTATTACAGATTCATATACAACCCAAGATTTAAAACCTAATACGTAAGGATATATTATGAAATTTCTCCGTGATCTCTGCAACATTCCCATAAAGGTAGCACACTTATTTGTTGATACAGAATTAATGGTACGTATATAATGTTCTGGTGTCCATGAGTATACTTATCAGGATATTTATCGTTTTAGAATTTTATACTTCTGTAATAAGTGTAGTAGTTATAGTTATAAAAACAAACAAAAATATGAGCACCTGAAAGGGTAAAACATTGTGATTAGAATTTTTAATTTCTACAAAATATTGTTGATATCCTTAAGAAAACAGTGGGCTATGTAAAAAAAGTATTTATATAATATTTTATCTATGCAATCATTCTTTCTTGTACAAATTATTAATAGAAGCCTAATTATCAATCAATCAATCATTGGCATTAATTTATATAGTAATTTTCATAGGTTAAAAAACAGTATTCACTTATTTATAATAAACAATAACAATCACTAAATACCAGAAAATAAATGGTATACCCTTTAATAATATTTAGCAATAAGGTATTATGCAATGTTGTAGTAGAATTCACATTTCTGAAGAAGAAATAATAAGCAGTAAGAAATGTAATAAATTCCAGGCGCTATAATAAAGAAAAAAATCATTGGAAGACCTCATGCATGGATTACTTGACGTCCATACTTTTTGTAGAACTTTTTTATTTAGCGATTGGAATAATATCTTGGTAGATTCAGGAATTGTAAAGGATAATAAAAAATTAAGTAAGATCATGTTCCACTATTCGGTAAACCTAACATATAAAACACATACACACACCTAAATTCCATTGACTATCTATTTTGTCAGGTGACATGTAAAGTACTATTTGTGATAAAGAAACTGTTTGGCCAATGCAATGTTAAAATATAAAATTCAATTAAATCCAATATCTTTAATGAGTTCTTAAATAATTACATACTTGTGGAAAATAAATTTAATTAATTAAGTCCCATAATTTCGTTTTCCTAACACGAATTTTGATTTCTCGAACTATTATCAAGAATAACAATATATAAAGATAAAACATGTTATTCAAAATAAATTATAATCCAAATTGTTAATTATATTGACATTATTACTGATGAAGGTTTAAACTACATTACACTTCGTTTGTTTCAAAATGTTTCTTTATTTACTCGATTTAGCTTTTTAAGGCATTATCAAGAGTGAGAAAAATTGTGAAACAAACCAAGTGTAATTTAATTTAAACCTTCATCAGTAATAGTTTAAAATGTTTCACCAAATGATAAATGAGAAAGTTATTCAAGAAATATATTGACATTGTTTATTATTTAATTCATTTCTAGTATTCTCAAATACATTAAGAAATATTTTTCTAGGCCATCTAAATTTAATTGGAAATACAAAGAAAAGAATAAATACAACAGAAATTAATATATATACAAGAATTAAAGAAAAATCTTATAACAATATTTCAGTGGAAGCGATAAAACTAGTAAAAACATTTGAAAATTTAAACAACTAGTTCTCTGGCTAATACCTCGATAGATATTGAATTAAACAAAAGAAATTTTCCTGTTACAAATGGCACAGCTATAACAGCAACAATTTTAGAAAAATGCAGATTTACGAAATATTTTCGTATTTTTAAATTAAAAGTCTATTTACTTTCTAAAATGAACTACCACATAGTAACGGTAGCCACTATTATCTTCAATACAGTTGGATAAACATGGATTTATTCAAAGCTTAACAACTTATAGGAATTGCTTATGGTAAGTATACACTGATGACGGTCAATAAATTATGAAATAAAAAAACTTTACTGAAAAAACGAAGTTACAACAACTTTGTCAAATCCAAAATAATAAGAAACAACATTATATTGTTAATATAAAGAAACAGCATAAGACGCCCAATCTTAAATTAAGAGAGAGAAAGAGTGTAAAAGTGCAGCATTTTAAACTGAATGCTCGAATAGCAACGGCATCTAGGTGTGCCATACGTGAAGAAACCTTAAGGTATGTTTTAAACAAATCTAATAAAAATTAAACACAACTAATACTGAATGAAAATCTTTTAACTTTGTATAATATTTATTTAACGTTGATAGTTTCGGTCGATAGTAAAATCTCAGAAATGAGTAAGTTGTCTACCTCGATCCAAGAATTAAATTTACTGCAGAGTCAGAAACTAGTAATATATTGAATATATACATTGAATATATAGATCAAAATATTCAAAATCTAAGAATAATTTCTTAATCGATATTTATAGAAAACCATACATTACCGTTATCCCAAACCATTCTAGACACCCTCATAACATGAAATGGCTGCGTTCTATTCAATAATTCACAGAGCCTTGAGTTTGCCTTTATCCGTCACAGCTAAAAAATGAAATTTCTATAATTAAGAGTATAGCATTAAATTTTATTTTCTCGCGACCCATATGCAGAAGACGAACAAATGTATGCCTTTGACATCTTTTGGCAATATTAGTCTCGAAATTAAGAATATTAAAAAAAATACAATATTACAGCAGCCTTAAAACCCAGTTCAAAGATAAAAAATTAAATTTTCAATCCGAAGACCATGCGTAATTAATTTAGCTAATACGCTATTTAAAGGTTAGGCTGTCAACATTGTCAAGGCATGTACATCTGGGCTCTTTTTGCCCTAAATAAATTGAAAATCAACTTTAGCCAAACATCTAATAGACGAGAATAATTCCTTAAAGTTCCCCTAATTAATGATCAGATTGGCTTATTGTACACGCTGTTTATTAAAATTTAAGTAAGATTTAATTTTTATTATTTTAAGTTAAGTATTTTTTATTTTATTTTTTTGTTAATATTCGAAATGTATAACAAAGTAGAAACCTCAAGAATCAATAATAATTGATACTTGTTGCGTTGCACCCTCAATGGAATCAGATATGCAAATTTGGTAAAAAAAAACATTTTCCATAGTTTTGTTTCTATTTACAGTTGTCTGATACGTGTAAAACTTTAAAAATGATCGTTACTGATAGAAACACATGTCAGGCCACTATAAATAAAGACCAAACTATGGAACATAACAAGGGTTTTTGTTTACCAATTTTAAAATTAAGGATAAGCTAAATTGGGCAAGCATTATTACAATTTCATACTCTAGCGGTCAGTTTAGAATTTAAATATATGATCATACTTGGAGAAAACCTATTACAAAAAAACAACCGTTGTGCAAATATTGTATTCTATAATCTAAGGATTATATGATACTTAAAAATCACATTACCCATGACATTTATAGAAACGCACATCTAAATGTAATATCCCTTGGTTTAACCGACTATAATCCTTCGAGTATACTGATTTTATCATTAATTATTTGCCATTATAAACATGCAATTATTAATGAAACATCATAAGTGACACTTCTTTGAAAAGCGCATATAATGCAGTATTCACTTATCATATAATATCCATTAATAATGCAATTTTATCTAAAGAGTTTCTTACATACATACAAACATTTTACTAAACAGAATAATTAATTATAGGTATTTTTAACCCTTAGCTGCACCTGGGGGTACTGAGGGACCCCAGTAGTGCATATACGTTCAATTGAGTGCAACGTTAATTTGTCGTTTTCATTCTACGGAATTGTAGATCAAGCTATCGTAAATACAAGAATATTATGGAAATTGAAGTTAGGTGAAGATTGTGACAGAAAAAGTACCGCTGCCATTATTGCTATGAAGAAAGTTATTCTTCATCTTCATTGGAATGATTTCAATGTTAAAGAGAAGATTACAAAATTAACTGCTTCATAAAGAGTTGAAGATAAACATCAACTCATTACTAGAACAAAGAGCTACAATTTCTAATCAGAAAGAATTTCAAAAAGTAGAGTTTGACCGGAATCAATGATGTATGATGTGTACCAGAAAGATTGATAAAAAACAAAATATGGATGTTGCTTATGCAAGCGACCAATATGCAAAGAACATCGATTTTATTTATGTCTCCATTGTTGTGGCATTTAATTTTTTTAATTAAAAAATATGCATTTTTAACATAGAAAAATCTTTTTATACAGGGTGCGGCAAAACAGACAGTGCAGTTTGGAACGCCCAGTACATTCCGTGTGGTGGGGGTACCTACCCGGGAGGGATCTCATTGTGTCGGGGGGGTCGTGCCGTTTTTAGTCGTTACCATGGTTTGGTCTGGAAAACGCTCCCAAGAAATGTTAAACCGGATCCATGCGAGGTCAACTTTTTTCAGTAGTGACGAGGCCCACTTCCATCTCAGTGGAAGTGAATAAACAAAATTTTCGATACTGGGCTGTAAATAACCCAAGGCAACTTTACGAGAGACCACTTCACTCCCCAAAAATCACCGTGTGGTGTGCGATTTCCAAATTTGGGGTGATTGGGCCTTATTTTTTTTAAGAGATGTTGGAATTTTTTTTTACCTCGTTTGGAAGAACTGATGGAGGAAGCAGATCTGGGAGACATCTGGTTTCAGCAGGACGGGGCTACGGCCCATAGTGCTCGAGTTTCAATGACGAAACTGCGACAGGTGTTCCCTGGGCGCCTTGTTTCTCTGAGAGGTGATGTGGAGTGACCCGCACGCTCCCCTGATCTGAGCATTTGCGACTTCTTCCTGTGGGGCTACCTGAAGGAAAATGTTTTTAGGCATCGACCTTGCACCTTGGAAGAACTCAGGGATCGAATTCGGGAGGAAATCGCGGCTACACCCATCGAGATGTGCCAAAATGCGGCCGAAATATTCAGAAATCGCCTTCATCAATGTATCGCTGCTAGGGGTCATCATCTTTCTGATGTCATCTTTAGGACTCAATGCATAAAACGGCATGATGTACCCATTAAGATAAAATAAACCCCATTTCTTTAAATTGCGCCATTTATTTTTAATAACCCTTCAAAATTGCACTGTCTGTTTTGCCGCACCCTGTACATTGACTGTAGTTTTTTGTGCAAGAATAAATATATTTTTTGAAAGAGCCCTTGTGCTGTATTTATTTTTTTGAAATATAGTATAAAATACACTATTACCTACAATTTCAAGTCTTCATATAATTAAATAAATTTTAAAGGAAAAAATGCATTTTAAGAATTTTCTTAACTTACTTTCTTAATCCTCGAAGAAAAAAAGAGATAACTCTCTAGTATGGCTGATTTGTTCATAATGTACCAATTAACACTTTTGTACAGTTCTGCAGCCCTACATAGAGGATAGAAAAATTTTTAAAGCAATATTTCAACTTGGGGTCCTGGAAGACCCCATGCGCAGTTATGTTACAAAATTGAAGTGGTGCAAGTAAGGGTTAACGTACATTCTTTTTCTCTAAAAATATCAGAGAGCTGGGATATGTTAGTAAACTCTATATTTGAGTTTGACATGAACTCAAAGAAATTCATTTGACACAGCTACAAGCTCTTAAAAAGCAACAACAAGCTGCAAATACTTCGAAAGCAAATATTCATCAAAAAAAGGTTTTGCTTTCAACTTGGGATTACAAAGGCGTCATGGATTTTGAGCTGCTACCACAGAACCAAACCACCAATACGGCTGTGTATGAAAAGCGGTCAGAATTGGCAAATCGTAAGAGTGCTGTGCTTAGTGACCTGCCAGAAGTTGCTTGAGCTTGGACGGGATTTGATGAACCATCCACCGTTCTCAAAAGACGTTATGCCCGCGCCGTCCGACTTAATGAAATGTCATCGAAATCAATGGTCAAGCCTCACTTAACGCACGGTTTAATCAACACTGCCTAAAACACAAAGTCACGCCCAACATTGTACAGTGCTCACTAACTTGGCTCAAAGAGGAAGTAAGATCATGGTTCAAAAGATGAGATATTTTAATGATATACATATATAAAAATTCTTTATCAGAATTAACCCACCACCGTCACCCGGTCGAATTAGATCTCTTTGAAGACTAAGTTCGATACAAAGTAAGCAGCATCCGATTCCAAAAATTGTCAACAAAAAAGAAGAAACTTGAAAAGCTTCAAAGTCATCAGAATTAAATAAGAGAAACAACAAATTTTATAACATTCCATCCTAGAATCATAAACAACACGAACATATCATTCATCGGAAAAGAAACGGCAATTTTAAGTTTAGGCCCTAAATTCTCTCCAAACATTAACGTTCCATTTTTAAATAAACCCTTATTGTCGAACCAGAACTTGCCCTTCAAACATCCTATAGAACTAATTTTGATAAACACAAAATTTCCCAAATAAATATCAAATTCAGATTTGATTAAATCTTTCCAACGCAAAATTTAAAAAGTCAGAGTTACTAAAGCGGATAAAGATAACTCGACAGTAATACTACATAAAATAGATTATGAACAAAAAAAAATAGGTTTTATCAATTCTTTCGAAAAAATTGAAATTAAAAAAAATCCAACCCAGAATTTTCAAATTAAATTAAAATTATTAACAAACGGCGGAAACTGATTATTTAATAATTTTAAGATATTACAACTACTGCCCACAAACTCTACTGCACCCAGATTATACGGCTTTATTAAAACTCATAAAAATAACCAACCCATTCTTCCCGAAGTTTCCTATTCTGACACACCAGCTAAATAAATATATCTTCCGAACTAACTCAGATTTTCAAAAATATTAAAATCTTTTCATATCCACACTCTATGAAAAACCCATCCAAACTAATAGCCAATCTTGATAATATTACGGAAAATTTAAATTTTAAACTGGTACCCTTCCATGTATTTAATATGTTTGCTAGCATTCCCCCTAAAGATTGTATTAATTTAATAATCCAACATCTAGAGAAAAATAATGTCAAACAGACATTTTAGATATTTTAGAAAGTCTAATAACACACAACTATTTTTTCTTCAATGATAATTTTTATATATAAATAGAGGGTTTAAGAATAATAGTTAATAATTAGTACCCTACTTGAAGATATGGAAAATAGTTATGTAAAAAATATATTAAATGGTGGTACAGATATTTAGATGATGTATTAACATGTTTCGAAGATACCAATATATAAATAATAGTGATTGTTGAGTTACGTGAAAATGAATAATAATAATAAAGACATTTGTAATCACTTTCTCCACAGTTTAATTTTATTCGCTAAATATACATTTCGTTTACAAGGTAAACTTTATCAATAGCTGTACAAGAGTATTAATATACAAATAGTTAAATTCCTTAATTTTATTAACTCACTTTACCCTTCGATTAACATAACATTATAAATGTTCTTGACTTTTCCATGAATAAATCTAATAATATAATTTAAGAATCACTTCTTTTAAAACAGAAATTGCGACAATAAAATAAATGGCTGTAAACAACGGCTACTCTGCAAAATTAATTAAAAACCTCAAAAATTAAAACAATACCAATAATCCAGAAATGGCACACATTTTGGTATGATTGGCTACATTTAAATGTAGCGATAAAATCTTCAATTTAATTTATAATCCGGGAAGCCAAAATTAATATTATGAAGAGGTGAGGAATTTACAAATTAACATGCGAACCTTGTAAAGGAATTTACATTGGTCAGTCTGATCGAAATTTTAAAACGATCTTTTCTCTTAAAACACGAAAATTCTACATTCGCAAATCATTTATTAGAAAACAATCATATTTTCGGATGGCCCTCGTATAATACACATTTACTAAACTTATCTGAACAATTCGTAAACCACACAGACAGGAAATTTATCCGAGCCGGAAAATAAAAAATGGCTGATAAAGAAAACAAAATAGATGGGCCCACGCAACAGTGCGAGTTTCTCGATTATGACTAGAGATAGTCCAGAAAGAACATCAACGCTTGGTTTATCTCTAGGCATATAATTATAATGTTAAAAACCCACCGGTCCGCACCTTAATCGAGATCTGCGTCGGTGGATATCGTCATTACAACGGAATGGAAAAAATTCGAATGATATATTGAAATAAATTATCTGACAATAAGTACAAATATATATACGTAAAACTAATAAGATGCTGCGATAATTTATTGCCTTTGTAAGGACTAATGGCGTAGCGTACAATTAGATAATTGAATAATTCATAATATTAATGAGGCGCTGATTTAATATTTGCGGAGTTTGCGTCGAATATAAAGTTAGAACCGCACCTAAAAATATTGAATTGAATCATTTTACTGATCAATGATACGGTTTAGTTCTTATAGGTTGGTGGTATTAAAATAAGATTTAAATGTAAAAACAATCTACGATCAAGTGAAAAGTGTACATACATAAATAATAATGTATAAAAATAATTAATATATTTAAATAAAGTCTGTATTATTAAAATAAACTACTAATCATTTTTAGTGGCTAATATTTCTGTAACTCAAAATACCATTAGAATTTGTTCTTGAGTTACTTAAACATTTAATTAATCAATCCAAATTTATCAATTTACCATTGTTAATTATTTATTTATTTTATATCAAGTTTTAAATAATTATTTGATTTTTCAAAACAAATCTAGTTTGTTTACAATGGCCATTGGAATAGGTGCATTTAAATGACACAAAAAACGCTACATTAACTGTTCTTTAAAAATTTCACCTAGATTTCCGAAATTGCAGAATTATTATATACTTTTAGAATGAAAACATTTAATTTAAAAAAATGTAATATAAATATGAAAAAAATACATTTTATAACTTTAAAAATATCTATATGTTAGTCTTTTTGTATTTTTAAATGAATTCTTTATATTTACATTTTTTCTGAATCGTTGATTGTAATTATAATTTATAAAATAAGGTAGTAAGGATTTCCGCTTTGCTGCTGAAGTAATTTAGTTATGCTAATTTCATGCCTGCGAAACCATATACTACACGTACTAATTATTATCTTTTAATCTTTACTATCCCCGTGGTGAATATCAGTCACCACTTAAATTTGGAAGTGGGAATTTTACATATACTCGATTTGTGTGTATGATTTTTTGTTTTATAGGTATTCTTAAACTTTTCCTTGTCTCAAAATAAAGACTTTGTTTTGGCGAGTTTATCATAGATTTTTCTTAATGTTATATTACTTTTTGCATAAAATCTCCTTAAATTCTATCTCAATTTTCAGCTGTAAAAGTAAATTAAAAAAGAAAAACTATAAAATGTTTCTATTTTATCAATTATGTAAATAATTAGATAATTTAATACGTGTTCTTATTGCGAATCAACACTTATGTTACATAACCAATTTAATAGGAAGTGAAACAATTTCTAATAGTTTAATATTATTAATATTAATACTAATTGATAAAAATGCCCTTAAAATTAATAATTAGAGTATTAAACAGTGCATCGAAGAGAAAAACAATTAAATACTCGTATAATATTTTTTGTATACGATTTGCAAAAACTGTGATGTTTATATATAATCATGTTATTTTCTACCTATTGTGTTTTATATATTCAATGGCTTTTTAAGATTCAAAGGATTCGATACGAACTATGCATTTTGTTCTACTTTGTACTTATGAACAAACCTTGACAGATGATAAATTACATACAAGACATTACTATGTATTATTAAATGTATGCTTTGGCCACACCTCGGTGCACATGACAATTTACCCGTGGGATCAGTCAGGGTAAGGGTTAAAAGATTCACCATATCAAAAAAATAGTAGCTCCTACAAAGCTATTAATGTCTTGCAGCATTACTTAGGTAAAAAATTATATTCCTCTTTTAACTACCCTAATTTTATATAATTGCGACGTGATTCACACGTAACTCCTAAAACAAGTAACGATTCGTAACGAACGAAAAGTAACGACTCGTATCAAAAATAATTTGAAGACTGCTTTTAGGTAAACAAAAATATTCCGCTGTAACACAAACTCGACTGTAACAAAAAAACATCGAATGCATGTTACTTCGTGTTACGATTCATTCTGCATGAATCACCGCGTTGGTCTTGCACGGAGATGATGACCCAACGACAAAATGCCGAAACGTGCACCTGAAATAATCCTGGGCGTACGATGGAATGTTCTAATAATAAAGACACCTACCGCTGTCTTCGGCACGAAAATAAGAACTGCTCTACCACAAATATTTATCCCGGGAAATTTACTCTGAAGACCGCTAAATGGACAAATGGGCGTATAAATAGTCGAGGCATTTCTTGGATTCCATAGTTTTGAATCACTCTTATTAACGTAATAAATCTAGCATGGGCATGTAAGTCCTGATCTAAAAATAATTTATAGACATGTTCTACAATTTCATATTGTTTTTAAGACTGAATCAGGCTACAAACAAAGTGATACAAGGGTAGCATTTTATATTTCGCAGATAGGTATCAAAAAAAGAATTAAACATTGTATATGGGTTCATTGGTTTTCAAAATATTCTCCATGGAGATTAATATGCTTTTATGATATCATACACGTGTTTTAAGTCACTGAAATCGTATTTTTTTCAACCACTCAATTTTTGAAACTTGCAATATTTTTACGAATTCGCAGTACGGTTTCAGCCTGGGAAAATCAACAACCATAATAAGTCTAATTGACTCCTTCATTGACGCTGTAATAATATTATCGCTCAATCTTCTGTGATCTCAGTAAGGCATTTGACTGCATCTCACACGATATATTACTACTAAAATTACACAAATATAACTTTACCAAGAAAAGTATAAAACTCATGTTATCATACCTATCTGATAGGAAACAAATAGTGGATATAAACAACAACAAGTCAGATCCAAGAAATATAAAAGTTGGTGACCCACAGGCATCCATCCTAGGGCCGTTAATTTTCTTGATTTATATACACGATTTGGATAAGTATGTAGACAGTAGTGTAATAATGTTTGCTGACGATACCACACTGTTGATGAGGGATGATGACATAAAAAATTTAAATGTAAAGCCTGATGAGTTTCGGTCATAACCCCAACAATGGTTTAATTTAACCATGAATGAATCAAAAACGGATATGATGTATTTCAGTCTAAAAAATATAGGCGATGTAATGTTAAATTCCTGGGGATACACCTAAATCCAACACTGAAATGGAATCACGACGTTGATGCAGTCGCAAAAAATTGCGGTGAATTTTAAAGTAGGGAAGCAATCAAGGAAGGTGAGTTAAATTTACTTATTTATTTATAATGCAGTTCTATTCTTCTATTGTCTTATGAAAATTCATCTATAACGTCTTCATAAAATTTGGAGTTTTGAGATAGGTTCTTGACAAGATCCATTTCTATCGATAATATAGCCAAATTTTAAAATCATTTTTCTCCTGATCGGCGAGAGTTCGGTGGTCGCTAGAGGGGTAAGAAAGGAAGAGGGTTGACCACCGACCTTATAAATACGCCTGCCCTCGAAGGCTAAGGTCTCTTTCAAAACAGTATCTCTTTCGAAATCATCGATCCACTAAGTATCATGTAAGTTCTCATATTTGTTTTTCTCGTCGAGTCACAGTGGTCATTTGTAAGTTAACGTTTCATTTCTATGTGTAAGTGTTAGTTTAATTTTTGCTTTTATTGTGTGTTCTTTCGTGTGTAAATATTCTGTCATTTTTTAAAAATTCAATATACATATATCTACCCCGTGGATATTCAAAGCGTGTAAAAAACAAACAACGACTACTTTCCTTTTTTTTAATTAACCTTGTTCGCGAATATCTTTTTGTGACTAGTTCTGTAGCTCTACACTGAATTGTCGATGCGGGAACAAAAATTAAACCAATTTATTTTTTTATTATCGTTCCGGGAGGTATTCCTCAAAAAAAGTCCGAAAGAGCCTTGATAACAATCCATTTTTATGACAATCAAATTACGCTATTCTTAAATTGAGAAAATTTTCTCTTTGTAAGTAGAAGAATAAATGTATGCTTTTCTACATTGAGAAGAGCACAGCTCGGTAGTAAACTAATTTGATAAACGAGACTCCTCAAGTAAAAGTTTTCCACCCTTCTTTTTGTTTTTTGTAACATTATTTAAACTATCGAGGTTCGCTCTTCTCACGTTGGTGTTTATGCAACTTTGCTTTTCAAGTATTTTTTTTAAACAAGTATTAAGCTTCTCTTCTCAAACTAAAATGTTCGTATGAGTATCGAGCTTAGAAAATATTCTTTTGTCTTTAATTAAAAGAATGGCTTTACGGTTCCCTACAACGAGAAGAGTGCAGCTCGATAGTATTAAATTTCCAACAACAAGTTCCTCTCAATAGAGATTGGTTGCCCCGTTACTACATGGTAATCCATTCTAATAGTGAATTGAAAAATTCACTATATTTTAACCACAAATAATTATTGTAAAAATATTATATATCGACAATCCAACTTGGTTTGAAGTATTTTTAGAAATAAGTATTAAGCTACTCTCTTCTCAAACAAATTATTTTATGATTATCGAGTTTAGTTTTGTCTCCAACGATAAAAAAAAGTTTTATGCTTCTCTTCATTGAGAGGAGCGCAGCAATTAGATTTCTAATTTAATATTCAAGACTGTACAAGTAATTTTTTTTAAATTATATTACCATTGCTTTTAAAACTCTTTTAACTATTGAGCTTCGCTCTGGATCTGGATCTGGATTGAGTTTGCCAAGGATGATCAAATCATTGACCAGAGCACTTAGGCCTCACTAGGCCCGTTGTGCCCCCCTGACTGGGACAGCCCTGTGTTGTTCTATCACTCATTTAGCCACCCAAGGTGACGAGCAAAGGACAGCACAGCGCTTGGAGGGTTATCTTCTCCCGTGATTGATTAGGTAACTTAATTGAGAAGAGCGTATCTCGATAGTAAACTAATTTGATAATCAAAACTCTTCGAGTGCATCTTTTCGACTATATTACCATCGTTAAAGTTCTTTTAACTATCGAGCTTCGCTCTTCTCACATAAGTTTTAATGTTCCGATAGAATTGAATATAATGAAGACAAGACTTCTACAATAAAAGTTTTCAGTTATATAACCTTTGTTTTTTAATAATTATTTTAACTATCGAGCTTCGCTCTTCTCACATGAGTATTAATGTAACTATACAATTAAGCCTCTTATAAGTACAAGTTTTAGACTATTGGTCTTATTCTCAAAGAAATAAAAACAGTGATAATCAGTTTAAGTTAATAATTAATTTAATTTTCAACTAGCTTTGCTTTGCTCTTCTCAACTGAGAATTTTGAATAACTATAAAACTTTCCTGCTTTAAAACAGTATGCTTCTTCTCAATTAAAAGTTTTTTTGTTATATCAAAGTCAAATTACACTCTTCTCAAATTAGGAAAATGCTCTCTTTGTAGGTAAAAAATAGTTTCATGCTTATATACATTGAGAAGAGCGAACATCAAGTTTCTCGCCACTCAATTAAATCATTTTGTATATGTCAATAAAACTACGCTCCTCTTAAATTGAGAAAATTTTCTCTTAGTAAGTAGAAGAATAAATGTATGCTTCTCTATATTGAGAAGAGCGCAGCTCGATAGTAAACTAATTTGATAAACGAGATTCTTCAAGTAAAAGTTTTCGAGGCTTATTTCTGTTTTTTAACATACTTATAAATGGGATTCTTACATTCCCTAGTGAATATATATTACAAAGTATAATAAACATAAAACAGAACATACATTTATATAATACTCATGAAAATATACACCTTCATGATACCAGAACAAAAACAAATATCTTGATAAATCAACACATACTTAAAAAATCAAAAGCCGCATCAAGATATTATGGAATACAACTATTTAATAAGCTTCCGGGCAATATTCAAATTCTCCCACTTAAATATTAAAAAAAAGGTTAAAAGTTTTCTGGATAAGAAATCATACTATGAAATAAACAGTTTTCTTACGGATATTGAAGTGTACTATGTATACTTTTAAACTATGACTTACTTTTTTTAAGAAGTCATACTAATAATATGTACAATTTTAATATACAATACACGTTTTAAATGTTATTTAGACTTATTTAGTGAACTTTTATTTTCATTAGTGTATGTGTGTGTTTATGTCTATGAAATAATTAGGTAGTTAGATTTATTATGCGGCATAATACCATGTACTATTGACCTGTGTAAGCTCTTGCATTAGCACCAATAAACTTACTTACTTACTTACTTAGAATTCAGAAATGGTCAAGATTCGATATGTATGAAAAGAAATTTGAGCAGTATTATATTGTCAATAATATTGGCGAAACGTGGAGAGCGGCCATCCTCATTTGCGTGATAAGTATAAAACGCTGAGGGACTTATGTTTTCTAAAACGTGTGCTAAGCTATGTCAGTTACTGAGGGACCACCATACATACACCACTGAAAAATACAATTAGGGAGCAAATAGACAACTAAAAAATTACGCTGTCTAAATACGTGCTCTGAATGGTTCGCAAGATTGAGGCGTCTAGCAATAGACTGTAAGTTCACAGACATCACGATGGTGCTAAAGGACAAATTCATCACAGTGATATTATAAGAACCAATACCCGACAAAATCGTGGTAAAATGCCATTTGTGGAGCTAAAGACGATCGTGGAAGCAGACATTTGAGAAGAAACTACCTCGAAGTCAGCATCGGTACAGTATAAAGGGGTATATGCGCTCAGGGAAAGCAGTCCAATGTACCCACGTGAAGTGCCAAAATCAAAGCAGAAAAGACCACGCAGAGTGGAAGCAAAAGAAAACTAAAGCAGCAGAATTCTAAATGCATCACCTACGGAAAGAAGCATGACTGAACATGTAAATACATCGACGCAACCAAATCGGTACTTGGACTATGTTTGTAAGGTATGGTCTATTTTATGTTTAAATAATCTCGACAATGGTAAGATTGAAAGCAAAGACAACCTGAATCATAAAGTAAATAAACCAATAATGGTAAAAGTAAACATAGATAATTAACAAAGAACCTTGTTATTAGATTTAAGATCTCCAGTAAGTACAATAATTAAAATAACACTGCAAGAAATTAATTTACAATTTTCCATGGATATCAGGGTGATGCCATTGTCCCACTTGGATACTTAAAGTAGCCGGTGTAATACAGAAACATAAAAACAAAAATTTTAATGTTATATGATAAAGCACGGTTAAACCAATTTACCAGGGCACGATTTTATGCAGACATTTAATAATAGATTGCAAGTTTTAGGGTTAAATTCTATTGGAGTCCTTGTTAGTACGAAAACAGCAATTGCTATGGAATTCCCAAATGTTTTCGATGGACAATTGAATAAGTTTTCACATGGCCAGTTCGTACTGAAATTGAAGCTGACGCAGTCTGTCACCTCTATAAGTACCGTTTATGACATAATATATATTTTTAATTACACCGTTTGGAAAAAAAATGGAATAATTACACCAAGATTACCATCAAAGTGGTCATTGCATAGCATACCCTTAATGAGAAAAAAATGGCACAGGATTTGTAGTAATTATGTCAGGTTAAATAAACAGTGATGCAAACTAAGTGGGTATACTTGGAATTCAGTTATATTTGACGCCAGATGGATCTTTGATTGTAATACGAGATATTTTGGAAAATAAAGAATAAAAAATACAAGAAAAAAAATAAAAACTGAAATATATAGATACAACTTTTAAATAGAAAATATAAATGAGAAATAAAGTAGAAGACCCGCTAAAATGGTACGGATATTCGTAAGAAAGATACCAGGACATCAAAAAAGTATTTGATGCATGCGCAACTGGAAAAAATATAAAATAACAAAAAAAAAACTTGGATAGAGAAAGTCAATAAATTCGCAGAAAATAAAGGCGGGAAATTAAGTAATTGGCACTAAAAGGATCAGAAAATCAAAAAATATATAATATGTAAGCATTACATTAGAAATTATAAGAAGGTTAAAGATAAAAAGTGTTTTTAGTAAAATATTTATAGGAACCAAGAAGCAACAAGTGTAGGTTTTGAAGATGATAGCATAAATTTAGATTTATGCAAATTATTTATAATATACTGTTCGTAAAATTGCAACTCTCAAAGCCTTCAGCTTATGCGGAAATGTAACTAATTAGAAAATAATCATGAGCAAATTAAACATCCGATTATAAGAATTGGAGATAATAGGATTGAAATTTAAGGTATTTATAGAAAACACGTTAAATTATAAATTTATAGAAATGTTTACTATGCAGAGTTTTTTATATTCGCATTAATAATACAGATCTGCCAAGATTTTGCGGTATGAGATATTTTAATGTAGATAAGTCAAGTCAAATACCCTGATAACGAAAATATTATTATTATTACAAAAATGAGAGCGTGCGTATGTGTATATGCATGTTGTGTTAAAATATGTAAAAGCTTCAAATACAATACGATTTAAAAATATAATCACTCATTTTATTCATACCACTTTGCCATGGTATTTAAGTGTGTAACAATAGCAAGTCCAAGTGGTACGTCTATAAGAAGCTGTGTGAACAATCCAAATAATTTTTGTTATATCTTAGGGTGCTATGTAATAAGGCAGCAGAAGAGGAACATTGCTCAGTTTCTCAAGAGTTTGTATCTGGCATATTTTAGAATGAAATTAGGAGACCAGGACAAAATTTTCGATCTCCACATAATGTGTAGTCGTAGTGTTCTCCTTCCACCTCCAACACAGAAGATTAATTCAATGTGTCCCCACAATCAGAAGATAACAATCTGCGACCTTTAAATCAATCAAAATTAAACGATACGCGATTTAGGTCTTACAAAAGAAAAAAGATAACTTTTAGGATCGAGATTGAAAGAAGCCAATTTTTTAAATCCCGATACAACTTTCTATTGGCATAGAAAAAGGATTTCGTAGTGGAGGGGGTAGTACTGTACTGTTGTGATATCATTGGCTTGATTGGTCGCCTATGAATGGTTTCTAAACCGACAGATTGACGTTTATTTATTGACTCTAGCAAAAGAAGTCTAAAGGGAGTTCTTCTGCATAATGGAAATAAATTAGCTTCAGTTCCAGTAGTTCATTCAGTACACATGAAAGAAATATATACAATATATATTTTGTGTGAATGGGACTCTAAAGCCAGGGAAAGTTACTAATTAGCCGAAAAGAAAACAAATGGTCCCAGGAGCAAAAAATGTAAACTGCCCATTATTTGATTCTGCAAAAATATTGCTACCTCCTTTGCACATAAAACTGGGATTATTAAAGCAATTTTTAAAGATTTGGACAATAATGGGCCATGTTACCAATATTTATTGCTTAAAGATTTCCATAACTGTCGGGGGCAAATGTGAAGGAAGACGTTTTTGATGGCTCACAGATTCGCAAACTTATGAAGGATGTTACTTTTATAAACTACATGTCTGACATGGAACTTCAAGCTTGGGAATAATACATGGACATCGTCGAGAATTTTCTGGGTAATGTTAAAGAAGATTAATATGAGGAAATTGTAAAAACCATGCTCAAAGAGTTCAGAGAACTGGGATGTAATATGAGCTTGAAGTTACACTTCCTCCACTCTCATCTTGAATATTTCCCACAGAATTTAGGAGCACTGAGTGGAAAACACGGTGAGAGATTCCATAAAGACATAAAAGAGATGGAAACGAAATACCAGGGCTGATGGGATGTCTCCATGATGGCCGACTACTGTTGGTGTTTGTTGAGAGAAAATGCTTGCCAGGATCACAAACGTCAAAAAAATATGCGTTGATTTCTTGCTAAGAAGAGAAGAAAATAGCTCTTAAAGTACGTTAATAATTTCTTATTTATTTTAAACTTTTGTTACTGTACAATAGATATCTATTCAAGCCTCAGTAGTTTCTTTAGATACATTTAAAGTGTGTACATATAATTTAATAAGTAATAAATATTTAATTTCAACATGGATACGTGATACGAAAAACATATTTGAATTTAGCACACCAAAATTAGGTTTAGAGACCACTGAAACCCCGTGCCACAGAAAAAAAGTTTATTTACATGCCTGTGTAATAATCTATTGAGAAAGAAAGAATAAATTAAGAAATTATGCAATATAAAAAATGATGCTTTACAAATTATTAAAGTTTTCTAGTCGTATTTAAATATTAAAAATTATTTTACATCAAACGTGTTGTTTAAAAATTCAATACAAAAAAGGGTCAGACATAAGTTGGTACCTTAAAGACTCTTTTTATATATTAAATTAAAAATAAAATAAAACGCGAGAATAACATTGATTGCATTTTGATGTAATTTAGAGATGGGAATTTTTATATGTTTTCCACAAAGAATACTATTTCATGCGGGTAAGAAATAACATACATTTAATGATTGTGGGATAGTAAAGATTTTATTTATTGATTTTATGTATATTATCAAGTTAATATGCTATAATTTTCTTTTCCGTAATTTGTTACAAAAAACATTGAAGTTGTCACCTACTGTTTCAATTCTCACATTAAATATTAATATAAATAAGTATTTATACAATTATGCAGGGTTTATGGTCACGTAAGAAAATGAAAATTACTTATTTTCTGTTGAAAATAAAATTCTGTCGAAATGATTTTCTATTGTGTGCAAGCATTTAAATGTATCTTGAAACTAAGTTCATAAAAAATTCGCTAGCGATTCCCCTCACAAACCTCATAAATAATATCATAAAATGAGGACAATTTCCTAGCACTCTAAAACTTGCTAGAATTATTTCAGAATTCAAAGAAGGCAGTAAGAAAGTTCTAAATAATCATCGACCCAAACTTTCTAAAATTATAGAAATAATTCTAAAAGATCAAATATTGGACTACTTTGAATCTAACAATCTATTCTACACTGGTCAATTTGGACTTAGAACTAAGCATTAAATAATGGATGCCCTAATTGAAATCTGTGAAACAATATTAAGTAGCTTTGAAATTAGAACATTGTGTATGAGCTCTTTTGTTGATCTTAGCAAGGAGTTAGATTGTGTATCATATGATATTCTGTTTGAAAAACTTTATAAATATAACTTCAATAACGATAGTATAAAGTTCAAATATTATCTACAAAATAGAACTCAAGTAGTTGATTGGGAAAATAGAATATCGGAACCTCAGCCAATGATGCATGGTATCCCACAATGGTCTACCTTAGACCCCATTCTTTTTCTCATTTACATAAATGATTTTTCTAAATGTAGGTGACAATGAATTAAACGCCATTCAATCAAAAGCACAAACACTAAAGGATATTTCATCTTGATGCCACAGCAACTTGTTACTCCTAAACTAAATTTTTAGGAGTGCATTTTTAATCAGATCTAAGCTGAAAAAGGCATGGTAATGAAACGCCAAAAACATTTTCTGTCTACGTAATCTTTCGCGACAGTTTTCAACTGGGGTATTAAGAATCGCTTACTTTTCATTAGTTAAATCTCCTAATATGGGGTCACTCGGTAATCAAGCATCGTCCATTTGGACTTCAATGCAATAGGAATTATTGTAAGGATTGGTGAAATGCCAGGTTCATTTTATATACATTTTATTTAACATATACAGACTCAGTTATGCCAAATCACTCCCGGCACTCCCAAAAATATAAATTAGCGAGTTTTAATTAAATGATTCGCAGAGCTCTTAATATTACTCTAAGACCACGAGCAAAGAAGTCCGCACAATAAAAAATATTGCAATTAATAATAGGCCAATCTGCTCGTAAATTCAAATTTAGGTTAATCAAGCGTGAAAAATCATTTTGTCACAAAAAGAATAATTCAACATTCGCAAATCATTTACAGGAAACAAATCACCCTTTCGGAGCAGATGTGCTTTCGGTAATTTACTTAACGGAGTTAAGAACGTAAAATGGATTTACTAGAAGCGATTGAAATGTTTAAAGCCAAAACTAACCAGGGAATTCCCCTGCTTGGGGACCAGATTGACATAATGTACATGCCCATATTTAGCTGCCTTGTATAAATAGGTTATATTTCGTAATTTTAAAACACTTTATGTTTAATAATGACTAGCTGTTAGTTGAAACTATAGTCACGTTTAATTCAATATAAAGTGGTAAGACAAAATAATCGTGTCCCCTTCCTCATCTTGTCTATTTTAAATAACCAGTTATTACAACAAAATCATCAACATTTGGTTTAAAAAAGAGATACCTCACTCTCAATTACGATTATTTAAATATTGCAAAGAAAAGTCGTATTTAATTTTTAAAAGGATAATATTTTTATTGCAGTTAATATTTACGATCAATAAATATAAATAAAATATCTGCAACCAAAACTTTTTACAAAATTAAACTTAAATACTGATAATCTAAGATTTGATGGAATATACTGATGTAATTTTGATTAATTATTAAAGCACTAAAACAAGATGTTCAGTACTTTGTAAATTAAAGAAGCGTAGTATATTTCTCTTTGTGTAACTGAGACTATAATATAATTTCTTTTCAAGGAAGAAAAGGAAAATGTAAACAGCAACCACAAAGGGTGACAAATGGCAGATTGAAGATACACCAATCTCGCGCAATAAACATAATCTACTTTCAATATAGCTCGAGGAGCACTCGGAACGAGGTGCGATTTGCATAAAACTGTACACCAACCTGTAACGAGAATTTAATGCGTTATTTAAATTTTGCTTCCTATCGAAGTAAATCAAAGAATATCTGGTGTTTATCATAATAACTACGGGATGATTAAATCAGCATAATTCAATCGTATGTTATATGAAAATTCAAAATGCAATTTCATAATAATTTTCACCTATTTCGAATTTCTATTTGTCGATTCGTTCATGTATTTTATATTTATTTATCTATTTGTTTAAATTCTATACCAACAAAAATCTTAATACATACAAAAATAATAATAATTTAGACTGCAGGAGAATTGGGTAGAGTTAATCCTAGATGATCTTCTGCTTATTTTAAAAGCGTTAAGTGAATAACTAAATTAAGTGAAGTGTGATACATTTTGAATAACAGAAATGTATAAAATACACCTTTTTGTACCTTTTAAAAGTTGAAAGAGTTGACTAATAAAAATCGTGTTACCTTTCTAATTAACAAAAGTTATTGAATTTCTAATAAATGATGTTTGTGTTTCCATAAATTGTTGCATCAGCAGTATCTACTTTTACATCTAAAAGATGCAAATATTATATTTTTTATTGTTCATTGATAATTACAATTTACCCATATCAGAAAGTTGTTCGTTGAACAAATTTACTTTTTTGGGTCTGCACCATTCTATTGAATACTTTCTGTAAAATGATGAGAAAACTACGTCAGAAACTGAAAACAGCATTTAAACCTCACAGGAATGTGCAATTATTATTAATTATTATTATGTGTGATGGGCACACTAAGTGAACAATTATGTTTTACATTAAAGGCAATTACAGGGAATGTCTGGAATGCAATAAAGCCTTCTTCAATTTTCTACTTCACTTAATACTTCTCACGATAGTTTGCTATAAAATTAACCACCGACAAAATCATAAAATTTAAGTACCAAATCAAAATTTACAAAATGATAAATAATACATTATAACGGTTATCTATATTATCTAACTACCGTGCAGTATCGATAGAATTACAGCAAATAAGAAATATTTGTAAAGTTCTTTTTTAATCAACAATTAACTACAAAAATATTGCAGTGTGGACTGAATGAAAATTTAATTAGACATACAAAAAGAAATATATGGATTATGTATATATAAATCTCAGTGTTGTAATAATTAATAATGATTTCAACAAAAATATTGATAAATCCGTTATTTAGTAGTGGTAGTAGTAGTAGTGTTTGGCTATCGACCACGTGGTCCTTCCGCCATGTAATTTGTGTATTTGTGAGTGTGTTATTTATTGTTTATGTTTTTTTTCAATTATATTTACATTTTTTGGTTAGTCAAACATACCTAATAAATTAAAATATCCGAAGAATCTATGCTTTATTTCATAAATCAAGAATGTCTGAGATAATAATAGAATCATTGCTATTTTGATTACAATTGCAACGACGTTCCAAGGAATTCTTCGAAACTGTATCTTCGGCGTAATACCCGTTGTTAGTTTGCATGATAAGCACGGGCTAGAATTACACGGCGAGCAGAGAAAAAAAGGAAGCATTCTGGTCGTGTTGATAATTTGAGAGCGCAAAAGAGCTAATCTGGGTGTGTAATCTTTTCGAAGCCCAATAAATCAGATGGTAGGTCGCTACTGGGCCTCATGGTACACCGTGAACCATCGCATTTGCCTTTTTTTTTTCTTCGTGGCAGTGTATACAGCATACCTGATTGTGTGTACGAGTATGTTTGTGTCAGTGAGTAGTACCGGCGACCTTGCAAGACGGTTACTGACCTGCACACTGCTTTCCTGAACTTTTAATGGTTTTCTGGTGGATCTCAAATATTGCAGGAGATTATACACTTATCGCTTTCGATATACGAATTTATTAAGAAGCCGAAATGAAGATCGAAATATGGAAAATGATAGTAATATTTTATAGCTAAATCCTTTTACTTGGAAGATATTTTAATGTGTCTATACCAAAAATTAAAAAAAATAATTTACCTGCTTAGAAGTCTGTATAGTATTTTATTTTGTAATATATTGACCCGTTGGTTTTTCTGTCATTTCTTTAGATATTATAAACATTACAGCGCATTAATATTTTCTGACATTAAAAACACTTGCAAATAAAATAATAAAAACAACAGAAATAACTCGAAATTTAATTATAATAAAATGTTAAATGTTCTTAAGCTTTCGAACAGTTAGATAAATAAATTTTTCTACTAATATATGTGAAAGTCGAATATTCATGTTAAGCCCCTGTGTAAATGGCAGTATTTTTCATGAGATGAAAATATTTTCACCAATCTTCAAAAGAGAGCCATGGAAATGGAAAACCCAATTATGTGCAACAAATTATGACAATTTTGAATGTCTTAAACTTCAATATTATTGACTTAACCAAGTACACCACCAAAACAGCAAACTGTACTTCCATGATTCGTAATATTATCAACATTAAACATAATGTGGATATTCCGAAATATGCTAAGCCCAACATTTTTTAAAGAGAAAATCTACTGGGTTATAATATTCACTATGTAAAAATGAATTTTATTTATTGAATTAAAAGATGTATGCATAAATAATATCCAAGATATGAAAAGAGCCTTATTTGTAATAATTCCTATTACAGAAACTAGCACTTCATGGTCTTTCACGGATGTTATTTGCAAAAAATAAATTAACCTTTAGCCACCTGAAATATTTAATATGATGCCCCGATTCATTCAAAATTTCCAAAATGGAAGATGCAGAAAATTAGTAATAGGAATTAATAATTTTGGAATATTTCAAAGCAATTTGCAACTTTTCTATTTTTGGCTGATCTTCGATTGTATACGAGACATTCATTAAAAATATGTTCTACTACTGTTAAAAAAATAACATGGTAGGTGGTCAAATGTAGTGACAAAACAATATATTATATTAAAGACTTAATAAATAAAAAATAAAAAGAGAACTCAAATTATTCCATTCTTTAGATTTAATGGCGATGCAAATATATTTCAAAGATAAATTGATAAATATTACATCACACGTTAATCATAGCAACTAGGAATGAAAACTTATTACCTTCAATTTATTACAGAAATTGGAAAAGTAAATCCGACTGTCAATAGTTATAATAATTGTGTTTTTAACATTTATCCTTACTATTGATAAAATTTTCCACATTCTAATTTGACATTAAATCAACTTAAATAGCTTTCTTACTCGAGATTAAAACGTTTTCTTGGTGAAATTGTTTCATTCACGAAAAATTGGCAATTCTTGTTAAAAAGTATACTATTAAAGGCTTATTAGTATTCTAATGGGAATGGGGATTTTCCATTATCTTATATTTTTATATTTTTAATATTAGCATATTCTCTAAAGTACTTGAAAATTTCACTAGTTCTTTCTTAAACTTAACAGAAATTTAACATACAATAACAACGGAATTCCACCAAAACAGCCGTTAAAATTAACTACTCAACTATGGTAATGTTGCTTTTTCCAACTCCTGCAATCCTACTATCCACAATATCCAAGTTAGAGAGCGATTCCCTAAGAACTTTAATCAAAATCCTCCACCCCAGCTATCCTCTACATAATTCTTCTAACCAACTTCAATTATAATGGCGGACGAAGAAAACGTCGTGTGTGAAAACACCATAAAGATATCAAAAATTAAGTGTTTTATTAAATGTAAACGTAATGTGGTGTCTGCTGTGTGACCTGTAATATGCACTTCCCCAAGAATTTTAATCAAAATCCGCCACCATGGCAATCCTCTACATAATTCTTCTAACAAACTTCAATTGTAATGACGGACGAAGAGAACGCCGTCTGTGAAAACGCCATAACGAAATCAAAATTAAGTATTTTATTAAATGTAAACGTGATGTGGTGTCTGCTGTGTGACCTGTAATATCCAGCATACTTGGACCTCCCACCACGAGATGCAAGCGTCTTAACATCAATACCATTTACGAGGAAGAAAAAGTTAAGTCTCCAAATCCCACCAATGAAGGTACTGTGCAACTTCATTGTGTGATAGAAGAAAATAAACTCTTCAAAAGGCTAATAAAAGAATTAGAAAGCAAGAATAACGTGCTAACTAAATGTAATAGCCTTCTGAAAGAGAAAATTATACATCTCCAATCTAAGCCAAGTCGCAAACAACAAAGAACACCATTTTTAAACCAGTAGAATTAAATTCAGAAAATAAGTAATAACTGCATAGCAATACTCCAACAACAATTTAAGAAGACCGAATTATGGACGTAATTACCGCGAATAAAATTAATTCACTACACAAAGTTGCATCACCAGTAAATGAACGAGCTATAGATCTGAATAGTACATAATTTAACGAAGATTTTAGAAAGTTGCAGAAAATTAAAAAAGACCGTAACTGGAAAACTGTTTCAAATAAAAGAAAAAAAAAACAAAATCTCAAGGTATCGTTGGACTCTCTGCAAACCAACACAATATCAAAGCCATTTCGTGAAACGTTGTTTCATATATTACCTCAAATTACCTTTCAAATATTACAAATCATTCAAAATTACCATATATGGACGCAGCAATGTGGCCGTACGGATCATACGTGGCCCATTTTTTTCACCGAGACAAGAAGCCCCAAAACATCAAATAAGACATTCAAACGAGAATACGCTTGAATTAATTACGGTGTTTCACCAAAATATACAGTCTATTAAAAATAATTGTTTTTTCTAGTTATGAACATTGGGTTGCAGATTGTGAAATTTTTCCAAATATAAACAATTTATATGAAATCTCCAGTTTTCGTCGACTCAACCACAGCCATGGTGGCGTAGTAATCATGGTTAATGATAATATTACTGCTACTATCAGGATTGATTTAAATAATTTCCAATGAAATGAATATCGAAATTGCTGCTGTACGCTATTAATTTATCATTGACTCAATTTTTTATCAATTCTAAAAATTGGTAGAATTGTGCCTATTTTCAAAACATCTCCCGTTTTGAAATGGCCAATTACAAGCCAATTCCAATACTACCTGCGTTTTCCAAAAGTAATAATAATAGAATATTAAACTATACTGAAAGTAATAAAACTCTGTGCACACAAAAATTTGAGTTTAGAAAGAGCTTTACAACAACTCATGCCATATTTCATTTTCTGAAATTCATCGACCACCAAGATAAAAATATTAAAATATTCATACTTATTCCATACTATTAGATCTGTCAAAAGCATTTTATTGTGTACTTCATGAATTACTGCTAAATAAATTAGCTACCTATGATATTAGGGGAAACTGTCATCGACTACTATCATTATATTTATCAGAGCGGAAGCATGTAACCACGATGACTATAAAAAACGAATATTATACATAAAATACTGCCTATCCAAAAGTCGGTGTCCCACAAGGTAGCATTTTAGGCCCGTTACTATTCCTTCTATTTGTAGATGACATACCACTAACTATATATGCTCATAAAAAATGTTTGCTGATGGCACAACGAGAAACTTAGAAGGTCAATGTTTCAATGAACTAAATGTAGCATCAAATAACGTAATACATGAGATGTGTGCGTGGTTAGACAGAAACAACATAATAGTTAATCCATCTAAAACACAGAGTATCAATTTTAGAGCATCAATGGCCCTAGCTGATCTCAATATAAAGGGCAAATTATTATCGGAAAAAGAACAGGCTAAATTTTTAGGACTCATAATTCAAAAAGATCTGAAATGGAATAAACATATAGAGATGCTGTGCTCTAAAATAGCCAAATATGCATACCTTATAAGTGCCACGAGAAACGACGTACATCAGGGTGTTTCGAGAACAGTTTACACTACATATTGCCCATCCCAGTTATCTTATGGTATTATCTTTTGAGGAAATACCACCAAGATTAATATTCATAAAGTGGTTATACTGCAGAAACGAGTTATAAGAGCAATTTGTAACAAAAATCCAAACACAAGCTGCCGTGCACTGTTCAAAAATCTTAAAATCATGCCTGTAATAAGTATCTATCTCTATGAAATAAAATTCGTAAAAAGTAATATTCACCTGTTTAGCATACATGAAAGAGAGCACAAATATAATAGCCGGAATTACTTTATTAAGTTGCCCAAACATAACCACAGTTTTTATCAAAATCCGTGTACAATGCAAAGGGTAAAAAAATATAATAATCTCCCTGACAGAATCAAAGAGTGGTTGGTAAAATATATGAAACAACTCTTAGAACAATATTGTTCTACAGTGTCAAAGAGTACGAAGAGTTCTGCGATAATCTGTAAAAATAATCGATAGTCTTTAATATGTGTTAGTCGCATCCGGTTATATTTCCACTATTACTCATTGTTTTATTTCCTCAAATCATTGTTATATTTTTATCTTTACACTAAATTTTAATTTTTGATCTATAGTTTTTAAGTTTTAATTATCTGACTTATGCAATAGCTATAAGTTTTAAGTATTTGACTCCCTATTTTTGCTTAACTAATAAAACTAATTATTAATTATACATAGTAACAAAGAATAAGTACCAGTAAAATAAAATAATTTTACCTGCTTTGTTTAAATCCTACACTTATATATTTTTTTGACGCATTCAAGAATGTATATATTTTACTTACTTACTTATCTATATGACATGTGTTATTCCTATCAATATCTTTCTACACCTAAGTGAAAATTTTCAAAAAAATCCTTTAACCAACACATCCTTTCCCTCGACTGATCCCAAAATACAAAACCCCTTCATTGCATCGCATCATCCATCATCATCATCGGAGACAGAGTGGTGAGACACATCGAGACTGACAAGTTCGGGCTGAAAGACCGTAGAAGAGTTTATTGTTTTCAACACGTTTTCAGTGAAGATCAATACACAATTTATATGCGATTGAGACAACTTTCCAAGTACTTTTTTACTATGATTAAGATTTAAAACATACATTTTGAACCCACAAACCGCTTCTTTAGATGTTGAAAAACGTTGACCTCCTACTTATTTTTGATTTACGTTAATAAAAAGAAGTCATTGCTTCAAATATTTAAGTATTTTCTCCATTTTTTGAAAAGCCCGCCAGTTTTTATTTTTCTTCCATTTTTAAGAATTTTCCTCGACCAATATAAACATATGAATCACTCCAAGGATTTTTACGTTGACGTTCTCATATCTCATGTAAAAATTAAATCGGGAATTGAATTGATGGGACTGAAAAGTAAATAGTACATTTATAAATGGCAGACTAATGTCAAATAACAAAATAGCGGAATTACATAAATATATTCAAAATCAAGGATTCAGAAATTGTCAAAATGTCTTACTGATTAGTGAATAGATGTAGGTCTAACTGTTTATATATATATAGATGTTTTATTAATTTATGTATTCTTTCGTAAGTATATTATAAGCAAGAAGAACAAAAATATGAAGAATGAAATATAAAGAAAACTAAGGGACTATTTTTATTACTATCACTGCTAGGTATTGTGGTAGGGCAATATGCGCTACCTCAATTAAGTTATTATTGAGGTAAGTAAAACATATGCTATCTTAATGCATGGATATTTGTAGTAGGTCAAATATATGCAATTTTAAAATTAATTTAATTATATTAAAGAACAAGTATAATAAAACCGTATTTCAGAAAAGCATTGTAATAAAATTAAAATTCGAACATCATAAAGTCCTTTAATTCGAGATTATTTAACATAATAATATTACTAAAATATATTGTATCTCATATAAAGGGTCCGCCAATAGGGACGCGCGAAGTTTGCCGGAAGGGTGCGGCCATGTTGTTCGAGGTAGAGCTGTCAAAGTTGCTGTCATTTGTTCAGTATATAACCCCAAATCACCATGGCAAGTTTGAGTGTCGAGCAGCACGTGCGAATTATTAAATTGTTTTACAAAAATGGGTCATCAGTTCGAGCAACGTTCCGCGCACTTCGCCCATTTTACGGTCGCGATGATCGGCCTGTAGAGTCGACTATCCGTCGATTGGTGGGCAAATTCGAGTCGACTGGTTCAGTAAACAACCAGCCAACACTGACACGTCGACGAAACGCCCGATCGAACGAAAATATCGCTGCTGTCCGTGAGAGTGTGCGCGAGAACCCGAGGCAGTCCATTTTTTGTCGTGCACAGGAACTTGGCCTTTCGGAGACATCAACTCGCAGAATTTTGCATCTGGATTTGGGTCTGCACCCGTACAAAATCCAATTGACCCAGGAGCTCAAGATAAACGACACAGACAGCGTCGGGCGTTCGCTGACTGGGCTCTGGAGCAGTTGGAAGCAGACCCCCATTTTGGCCGAAAAATCATCTTCAGCGACGAGGCTCATTTCTGGATGAACGGGTATGTGAACAAGCAAAATTGCCGCATTTGGAGTGAGAACAACCCACACGAGGTCCACCAAGTGGCAATGCATCCCCAGAAAGTCACTGTTTGGTGTGGATTTTGGGCCGGCGGCATCATCGGTCCGTACTTTTTCGAGAACGAAGCTGGGGCGGTCATAACCGTCAATGGGGAGCGCTACAGGTCGATGATAACCAACTTCTTTTGGCCTAAACTGGATGATATGGACACGGACGACATGTGGTTCCAGCAGGACGGCGCCACGTGCCACACAGCCCATGCCACAATGGACATTCTGCACGAGCGATTTCCGGACATGGTCATCTCGCACGCAGGCGATATCAACTGGCCACCGAGATCGTGCGATTTGATGACCTCAAAGTCAACATACGCAACGCCATCGCTCAAATTGAGGCCGATATGTGCTCCAGAGTCATCGAAAATTGGACCTCCCGGATCCGGGCTACCAAACGGAGCCGCGGTGGTCATTTGAACGATGTTATCTTCCATACTTAATGGGGTCGAATACCCTTTCGAATGAAAAATAAATTTCGTTTCTACCTCACACACAACTTGTTTTATTCAATTTTAAAGTTCACGCGCCCTTATTGGCGGACCCTATAGTAACACTTCAAATTTAACCCAGCGGTAACACACTCTTCATCACCAAAAAAACGGCCAACAAACACCGAAAACTTTATAAATGGTTTGTATTTTAACGCTCAATGTATCAAAACCTAATGAAATTAAAGTAATACTTCATGACTCAAGCGAAAATTTTCAATACTCTGTATCTGTGAGCACTGGCTTGCAGCAACAGAATGTGAATCTGTATTATTCACTATTCAGGGAAAATATTCAAACAGGGTGGAGTTTTAATTATGGTCCGTAACAATATGTTATATAAATCCCTCAATTTCAATAATAATAATAATAATAATAATATACTTTATTCTCACTTTAATTAACAAAACTTAATACATAAGAAAGAATGTGCGTCATAAAGAAAAACAAAATTTAATTGATATAATATAAATACACTAGCTAAAATAATCATCTATACTATACAGTTCTTTTTCACATAACCATTTAAATAAATTCGATTTGAATCGTTTTGTATTTTTTTCTATTTTTAAATAGTCAGGTAATTTATTATAAAATAAAATGGAATTATATTCTAAGCATTTTTCTGAAGCTGTTAATCTGTGCCTCGGCAAATTATAATTACATTTATGTCGTGTTTCATAGTCATGACTTATTTCATAAATTTGAAATAATTGTTTATGTTTATGTAAAAAAGTTAAACATTCATAAATATATAATGAATAAATAGTGAGCAGGTTATGTTTTTTTAAATATTCCTCTACATGACATGTTGAACTCTAATCCATACATTATTCTAATAATTCGTTTTTGTATTATAAATACATGCGATGAGTATTTGCTTTGTCCCTATAGTCGTATACTATATCTGACGTTTGCCAGAAAGACGTTATGGTATTAATGCCTGACTACTTACAATATATTTAAGTCTCCTAATAGAGTAGCATATTCCGCTTAGTTTTTTACACAGGATGTTAATATGTTCTTGCCACCTAAGAAATTCATCTATTTCTATTCCAAGTCATTTTACTGAGTTATTAACATTAAACTTATCACTATTAATACTCAGAATTTCGGGGGTGGGAGTATTTCTATTTGTTCTAAATATGATACATTGCGTTTTATGTAAATTTAATACCAATTTATTATTAGAGAACCATTCTTCAAGTTTTCTTAGATATACATTACACTCTTGGTTTAATTGTTTGTAATTATCTGCGCTAATTAGAACAGATGTATCATCAGCATATGTAATAATTTTATGTTTACTATAAATTTCGTTAAATATAATATCATTTGTAACGGGTGTCCAACAATTATTGCAGTCCCGGGTGGCGTTGGAATAGAAAACGTAGGTAGATTCTTACATGTTGCAAATAAATGAACTGACATTTTTAATGCACATTTAGGTTATGTTTGACAATTAACATGTTAGTTCATTTATTTGGCACATGTAAGAATTGACCTACGTTTTTGATTCCAACGCCACCCGGGACTGCAATAATTGTTGGACACCCGTTATATACAATGAATAAAATTGACCTAAAACACTCCCCTGCGGAATACCCTTAACTATTGTTTTTGAATTTGAGTAAATAGGCGTGCCGTGTTGATTTACTTTCACAATTTGCTGTCTGTACTTAAATAAGATCTAAACCATGAAAAGGCAGTTCCCCTCACACCATATCTCTCTAGCTTATTAAGTAGTATCATGTGATCTACACTATCAAACGCCTTCGATAAATCTAGAAACATACCACAGGCAATTTCTTTATTTTCGAAAATTGATAGAATGGTGTTTATACATTCATAAAGTGCCGTATCAACACTTTTTCCGGGTAAAAACCCATGCTGATGAGTGTTTAAAAGTTTACATTTCTGAAAGAATGCAAATAGACGTTTAAAAACTAGAGTCTCTAAAATTTTTGAAAATGAAGTGAGTAAACTGATGGGTCGGTAATTTCCCATATCATTAGGATCATTCTTTTTATAAATCGGGAGTACTAATGCCATTTTAAATATATCAGGGAAGGTTCCTGAGCTGAAAGAGTCGTTCACGATTTTTAACCGTGGTTTCCGAATTAATTCGAAGCAGTTGAAGATTACATAAATGGGTATTTCATCAGAACCAGAGCAAAATTTATTTTTATTTTTCATGTTAGTTATGACATTAAATAATTCGGCACTAGTAACGGGATATAAAAAGAATGAGACTGGATTTACCGGAAATGACAAATTAATATTAGTTTTAGAATTTAATTGAGGTTGTGTGTTACAAATATTGACAAAAAATTCATTGAAACTGTTAGCCAAATCAATTATGTTATCATGAGAAGGTAATTTCTGTATATTTAATTTATTTCTCTCAGCATTTATTATTTGCCAAGTGGCAAAATAGTTTTGTTTCTGAAAAAGATTGCTAAATTACAGGAGTAGTTTTGCACGGTTTAATATATATGGTTGTATATCGTGCCCCTTCTGGTAATTTCGATATCTTTCTCAAAATGTTAGCTTTCACATTGAATATCATAGACAGCATTCATAATACTGTATAGCTAGTAGGCGACTTCAACGTTAAATTTAACACCTCGGAATCCAATAAAACTACATTTATCGATTTTCTTACTTTTTATGCCCTCGGCATAAAAGCCAATTTTCTTACACGACATGATAATTGTATCGATAATGTATGTACAGATAGTATATATATTCTGTCAAACCTTTTCATATATGTATATCTGACCATATTGGTTAAATTCACTAAGGAGATACAAAATAACGAAACAAAAGATATAACTAAACAACAAATCTATCAACCAAAAACTAGCATTGGAAAACTCTTGCTATTTCACAACTTATATGCAGAAGGATGTGTGCTTTGGTTACTTTACAAAAATATTTAAAAAGAAATTCGATGATGCATTCGCCAAAAAGCATATCATTAAGCGAAATAGTAAACGACACCTTTAACTGCGCGCTCTAATCTCAACGTATTAAAGCAAATAGTAAGTATATTTTTAATTCTGGTAATAAAACAAAAGCAATGTGGAATAGTTTTCTAGACTCACTCACAAACATATGTATCAGATCAAATATTATTCCTCATGCATTCGAAGTAGGCTTAGTGATCCCTATCTTTAAAAAAGGGGACACACCATCCATCAAATTATTGCCCAATCTCCCTGCTACCAATATTCTCAAAAATACTGGAAACAATTTTATTAAATCAGCTTTCTGATTATTTAAAAAAATCAAATATCAAATCAAAACAATAGTTAGTATGGTTTCAGGAAGGGGTGAACAACAGTTGATGATGTTCTTAACTTTGTCGATAATACTTTAGACTGTTTAAAAATAGCTTCGATTCTCACTCAAAATTTTTAGAACTATCTAAGGCATTTGACTGCGACTCTCATTCTGTACTTATCAGGAAACTATACTACTATACCTTACACCCTGAAAGCGTTAGAATGAATTCTTCCTATTTTTCGTCGCGCACTCACTACACAAGGTACAGCTCTCAAGTGTCGCCTGTAGCAACAGTTATGAACGGTGTTCCTTTAGAGTCAGTCCTCGGACAACTTCTGCTTTTATTATATATTACCGACTTTCCTAACCGTTTTCCTTGAATTAAAAGTTACACTTTTTGTTGATGATACCACAATGACTAATTCAGAACCAACATCTTCATCCGAAAGATCTCGGTTACAATCTGCTGAATGGTTTGCGAGTAAGACTCTTAAACTAAATTCTGATAAAACAAAAAAATCCTATTTACAATCAAATCGAATGAAACAAACACAACAAAATTTCTTGGTATTCACCTGGATATACATATGAACTGGTCATGTCACGGAGAGCAACTATCAAACAGACTCGCTAAAAATATATTCCTCTCAGTCATATACAATATGGTTTTATTACTCGGGGCCACTCAGCAATTAGATACCAGATTTTTAAACCACATCGTCGGGCAATTCAAGTTTTTGGTGACATTAGATATATGAATGACTGTTGCAATTCATTCCAGAAATTTGAGATATTAACGTTACCTGCCATTCTAATGCCTAATCTATGTCATGGAACATAAGCATTTGTATCAAACTCATGCTAACAGTCATAATTACCTGACTAGAAGTAGGAACAATCGAGTATCAAATTATTTTCGTCTATCTACTACACAGACCGATACCAGATATTATTCCATACAATTTTTTAACCGATTTCCACTACCGACACGAGAACTGAGCATGTCTTGTTTTCGAAGGAAAGTAAGAGGTTACTCAATTCAGCAGGCCTATTATAGTTGGGACAAATATATCCAGATAAATCATTTAGATTGGTTTTTAAATCTTGACCTTATTATTTTACTCATTGCTTATTTTAATTAACTGTTGCTTGTTATTTATGTATGGATATAATTCTGTATTTCTGTAAATTAATAAATAGCTAAAGACTTTTCTATTAAACTAAAATTACACTGATAATAAACCACTTAGATTTGTGGTAAATGAAATATCAACAATATTTATTAGATGATAGAAAGTTTTCAACAAACTTATATGAATACTCACCGCTCCTTAATTTAATATGTTCCAGTAAATCGATAAAAAGATAAATTTATACTATCAAAAATTAGAAATAAATTCAAAATCAGTTTTAAAACAAGTCTAGTAATTTATGTCAGATTTAGTTGAAAATGTTTATCTAACTAGAAAATTATAATACGATGGATATTTCGGATAAAAAATAAAAATTAATCATCGCACATGGGTTTATTGTTATTCTCAGCCAAGATCAATGATAAGCAATGACTTGTAAAACCATATTTGTCATCTCCCTGATGAAACCACTATTTTATTAAGTGATAATATAATAATAATAAATTGCTTTATTTGTTTATAATGATAATTATAATAATACAAATAATATTTAATTTCTAAATAAAGATACATACAAAAAACACAGAAAACAGAAAACTCAGTTCTAATTAAGTTTCAACAAGTAACTGCCTCATCAATACAACAAGATCAATACATTTTTGTATGGGCTTGAACCAAATTTCGAATTTTGATTTTTGGGAATAAAAAGAAGTCATTTGGTGCCAAATTATTGCTATACGGTTGATGTACCATCAATTCGACTATTCTAAAAAAGTTTCTTGCTTAAGCCGAAGCCTGATGAAGAATGAAGCGTCATCGGCGGTTGGTTTCCCTTATTTTTTTTCGAAGATTTCTGACAAACAAATGATTGTGTACCAGAATTAACCGTCCGATATTGCACTAATAGTACAGTTTCCAAATGTCCAGCTTTTACAAAAAAACGGCTACCATTTACTTCGAAATGCTTCGTGCGAGAACAACTTTTATTGGATTTGTCTTATCTTAAAAGACCCATACAGTCAACTGCTGTTTACAATATCAAGACGTCTTTTGAAGCACCACAATCATATGTCTTAAACATTTCTTTTGACCAATCGACACGAGAGATTGTTTTGTGGGATCCAACGTGATTTTTTTTGACAACCAAATGTTCGTTCTTGTGCCACTAATGCCCAATCATCTCATATGACGATCTTGCAATATCAATTCACGCACAGCATCAATTTTTATGGAACAACAACGGATTTTAGATGACCCAAAAATTCATAACTAAGGGAACTACGTTTACGATTGAATTCCTTATATAAATCGATTGAAATATGATTGATTTTTTATGGTGCTTTATCACCAAAACGCGATTTAAGTTCATTGATATACCGTTGTTGAGATAATTCACGTCAAAAAATAATCGCACAAAAATATTCACGACTTAATTCCATTTATTATCCGACATAATTTTTTCATTAATACCAAAACGTTCTAAGTAACTATGTTGATAAAGAGTCGAGCTTTGCATTAGGACGTTCGTTATCCAATGGCAACACCTGGATCGTCAATTCCCTAAATATAAAAGGCAACCATCGTAATATTAACTGATGTATTAAATTTAAATATTATTACGCAATATACTTTATGTAAAGATAAAAAAGAATGCACATTCATTATTAGGGCCGAAATCAAACATTTTGGACAAGTTCAAAGCTTTAATTTTCATTAGGGTAATAAAAATAAGTATGAAAAAAAACACGTTCCATGTAAAAGTGTTGCAAAGTCTTCTAAATTAAATTATTTTAAACAAGTGAAAACAATTCAACAAACATTTTTCTGGCGGTTTTTCCCGCTAAAACTGGAAATTGAAACTACACCGGGAAATAAAATTAAATATTTAATAACTGGGAGTTTAATAGGTATATATTGATTAATAATAATATGATTTAATACCATCAGACCGGTTTTACAGATCAAAAAGTATACAATTGAGTAGTAACACATTTCCTGGAAAAGACGATGATTTAAATTCTTCCTTAAGCCGTGGTGAAACATTTTTATGTTAATTATATTAACCTTCTAAGGACATATCTCTTACAGAATGGCCAACCGTCGAAACTAGTCGGAGATATATAATATAAAGAAATATAAGTGTTTAATTAACCTTCCTTGAAAATAAATATAATATAACACCATAATAAATGTGGTCATCGCCACTCAGAAAAAAAAAACTACATTTCATGCAACCAAGAGCCAATAAACTTGTACAACTTAATTCCTACGCTGAAAACTGTGAGATCGTAAATTTGCAATCTAGGAAATCTCCATCATTACAACAGCAATAAACGCTAAACAATGCAAATTAAGCATTTATAACTTCATCATCTTGGGTGTTCAGAATATAGCTAAATATTCTGGTGGGCCGAAACTACTACCGGGTCAACGGCTTTTTGGAATTAATCCAATGGACGCTTTTTTTTATCAGCGTGGACGTATAAATTTTATAATTTCGTAAATAATTCATGAAGTGTGCGGTTTCCGATTAAGAAAAAATATGTGGGCGTTTAATATACTCTTAATTATGCTGTTAATTTGTTCAAAATTATAATTAAGGTGGTGTGTATATTTAATAGCCTATAATGATATTAATTACGTATTATCAGAATATATAAAAGCCAATGTTGATAATTGTTAAAACAGCATTAATGATATAATTACCAAACAATTATTGTGCAAGATTGAACTAAACATTTCCCGTCTCAGTCTTATTTGTAGATGATGTTGAAAATGTACAATTAAATAAATAAATAAATAAAATTAAAAATTTAAAAAGTGAGAAAATAGTGTTACACTACAAATCTTTTTACGTACTCAAAAAGTCAAAGAATCCAAGAACACAATGCACTGTTACACGACAATCCCCTACCATCACAATTAACAACACCAGCATCTATCCCACCTACATCTGCAAATACCTAGGCATCCTTTTCAATCCAATACTTAACTTTGAATCTCATTTCAAACAACAAAGTCAAGACCAGGCCTCGGCATTTCGGATCACTAAAATAAAAATAGCTCGCAATCTCAACAAAACTTCAATACAAGCATACATATATCGATATTATGGTGCAATAATTTTCACTCAAATCCGACCATGAAAGGCTGGCCAGAATTTGTTATCCTTCTTATCCGCTTCACAACTCCTAACCAAAATTTTTAAGTTTTAAACAAAACCACCTAGTTTGTTGGCGTACATTCAACCTTACCATTATATTTGCAACCTATAGAAATCTAATCCTTTTATTCAAATTTTGTATCCGCAAAACCAAAATATCCCATCTAAATATAAACATCCTCCTTCGTAATTGATAAATTCATGTGCGCAAATCATAAGAACAGTTCAGATTTACTTCCATCGTTAAATTCAAGACATGTAGAAAGATCATAGATCTTTAGCCCAGATAAACTAACACCATTAATTTATTTTTATGTCTATTTTTTATGTTATTATTTTTTGTTTATGTATTACAATGATTTAAAGTATGCACCTTAATATTTGTCACCTTTGACACAAATCGTTACAAAGAACTACTGATTATAATATTCACTGCGGGAAAGTATGAACTGTACCGTTATTCAAATTGAAATTAACATTTTAACGTCGACTTTCTTTTGCCGGGAATAAATCCCATGCAATTAAGTAATAAAGAGCCCACTGCGGCGAGTGGTTTCATATCAAAAATGACATTAACGACTCTCGCATAATGAACGTGCTCTCGCGCAACCATTCCTATTCATTTTCGTCTTTTTTTTTGGTTTTAATCAAAGCGCATTCCTCAGAAGCCAGCCTTGTACATACATTATGCCGATTTAAATAACAAATTCTAATGGCCGTTACAAGTGAAATAAACATTTCGTAGATAAGATTGGTTGTGCGTAAATAAATCGTTTCTCGTGTTTGGAATAAATGTATTCCTTTTGAAGCTAGTGGCGAAAGCGTAGAATACAGTCGTGTGCAAATTAAAAAATGAAAATAATATACCTTGGAAGTAAATGTATAGTATGGTTAACGAGAATATACAATATTTAAAGAGGTAGAGGATTGAACAAATATAAACCAAAATTCTTGGAAAACTTGGGTCCTCTAAAATACTAGTTTCGATAATATAAAGGATTATACGTGTTTAAAACATTAATTTGTAAATATTTTCTAGTTAAAACCAGGGACAAGTTACAAATTATATTTGGGGTGGCCTCTTTACAAGTAGACAAGACTTCTATGTCTGAAGGATATTCAAACTATTTCTAAGACACTCTTATTGTATATTGGTATTGGGAAGATTCGATTAATTTCTAGCTTCTATAGACTGTCTACACGAGTATAAGTGTAAGAGTATAAGTATAACGAATATAATCCTAGTATACGAGGGTAGATTGAAAAGTTTCCGGAATAGGCAAAAAAACGCAGTAATTAAACAGGTTTTATTTTTTTTATTTTTCAACATAGTACTATTGCAGGGCGATACACTTTTCCCAGCGGTGCTCCAACTTTTTTAAGCCTTCAGAAAAATATGATTTCGGGAACTCTGCAAAATAAGCTTTAGTGGCGTCGACGACCTCCTCATTTGACGTAAAGCGCTTGCCTCAGAGCCAAGTCTTCATTTTGTGAACAAAAAGAAGTCGCACGGGGCCAGGTCTGGAGAGTACGGGGGATGCGTCACCACCTCGTAGCCCAATTCAACCAATTTAGCATTGGCGATTCGGGATGAATGGGCCGGCGCGTTGTGGAAGAGCACTTTTTTCCGCTGCAAATGAGGCCGTTTGTCCTTCAATATGCCGTTGAATTGATCCAATAAATCGCTGTAGTATTGTCCCGTGATAGTTCTTCCCTTCTGCAAAAAGTCGATGTGTATCACACCTTGCGAATCCCAAAAAACGGTGGCCATGACCTTTCCAACCGATGGGACAGTCTTTGCCTTCTTCGGAGCAGATTCGCCTGGAGAAATCCACTGTTTCGACTGCTGCTTGGTTTCTGGTGTGTAGTGGTGGATCCATGTTTCGTCCACGGTCACGAATCGGCGAAAAATATCCGTTGAATTACGCTTTAACAAGGCCAAACATTCTTTCGAAGTGGTCACACGATTTCGCTTGTTGTCCATAGTCAGAAAACGCGACACCCATCGCGCCGACAGCTTCCTCATGCCCAAATGTTCGTGAACGATATTTTGCACACGTTCATATGAGATGCCCGTGGTCTCTACTATTTCGCGCACCTTCACTCGTCGATCGGCTAACACGAGATCATGGACTTTGTCGACCATTTCTTCATTTGTGGCCGTTTTTGGACGTCCACTGCGTGATTCATCCTTGATGCTCGTACGGCCACGTGTGAACTCGCTCACCCAGAAACTAATAGTCGAAAATGAAGGTGTGGATGTGCCATGAACTTTCTGCAAAATATCTCGTATCTCCGTCGCCTTTTTCCCATCCATCCAGAAATGTTTGATGACTGCACGAAATTCGTTTTTATCCATTTTTGCAAAAGTGCCTGACTTGCTTCACAAGATATCCTAGTAAACAAAAAAGGAACGACGCACGTGTCTGAAAATTTTACAGTTTACCTAAAATAGGTTAGCCTTGACAACCATCATAACAATTTCACGATACGCGCGCCATCTCTTGCCCATTCCGGAAACTTTTCAATCTACCCTCTTAAATAGTAAAAATAAATATAAACGGTTGAAGATGGATTAGTTGTTGTCATGAAATAGGTTAAATTTAAAGTATAAGACAATGTAAATGAAAACTGTTAAATTTATGTTAACTTTATAATAATTTACTTTTAATAGTACATTATATTTATGGGAATTTATATTTGTGTTCAAATTGGGAGAAGTAAAATTCTTGTTATGTTTCATTTCTCTATTCTCAGGTAACTGGCACGTGTTTCATTATTAAAGTTATAACTTTTCTAAAAAAGTGCTAACTTTGATAATTATCTTTAAGAAATTGAACATGTGTCAGTTACCTGAGAATAAAAAAAATGGAACATAACAAGAGCTTTACTTCTACCAATTTAACACAAATATAAGTTCTCATAAATATAATGTACTATTAAGAGGAAAACTATTAAAAAGTTTCTAACTTTGATAACCAAAACACGTGTCAGTTACCTAAGAATAAAGATATAAAGTTATGTTTTTTTTCGGTGTTTCTATGACATTCACATAATGTCAAAATCATGTCAGTTTGTTCATTAAACTTGTAATTCTCCATTTTGATCTCGAAAAACTAAAGAAAAATGTTTATTTAAACGTCATAGGCAAGTTGACAGCTCAATTCGTTATGCAATTGTCATCGCTTACTCAGATTTACGGACTAACTCTTTTGCTTTTAACTCAAAAATGGCCTTACCAAAATTTTTAAAGAGTGATAAAAGATTCTAACATAAATTTTCTATTAAAATGTGGATAAATAAATGTAGATTTATGAACAAATAAAAAAATTCTGAGCAAACACTTTTTAGCACCCTATATAGCATGGTTACCGCAGTCCGATCGAGGAGACAAATTGCCTAAAGAATTTACTTTATGTTAGTTTAGGCTGTACCAAATTGCGAATCAGCATCATTTTCACTCTAGTATATGTGGTTAATTTTATTCCCCAATTCACCTTGTATATTTCGCAGAAATTTCTCGTTCTTTCGATCGTGGAAAGACATTTGCACAAGCTGGGATATGTTATTAAACTCAATATTTGGGTTCCACGTAAACTCAAAGAATTTCTTTTAACAAAGCACATAAACGGCAAGCTCTTGAAAAACAATAAAACATATTATCACTGAGGATGAGAAATTGATAGTTTACGACAACGTTGTGCGAAAGCGAGCATGTTGCAAGCCCAGTGAACAAGCTACAACCACTTCGAAAGCAAATATCCATCAATAGAAGGTTATGTCCTCAATTTAAGACTACTGTTTGTTTCGATCATTGCAAAACTCTTTGAATGGTAAACAATTCAATTGAGACAATGGTATCGAACAACGCTTGCTTCATATCTTCTGAGAAAGCCAGAAGTTCTTTGAACATGGCATCATGATATGCCAAAATATGGCAAAAGATCATCGAAGAAAATGGTCAATATATAACTGAATAAAATTATTTCTTTCTATGAATCGCCTTTGATTATTATAGTAAAAACAAAATAACTTAAAACTCAACCCAATATGAGCAATAGCCGTCAAGAAGGCAAAAACTCCCAGGACGAAACCTCATCCACCGACCTCGGAGATCGTCTGCAACGCAATCAAGAGGCTGGAAATGCATGCCGGTTCTTCTCTACAAGCCATCAAGAAGTACGTCAAAGCAAACTTTAAGGTTGGCACGGAAAAGATGTCGCCATTCATTAAGAAGTACCTCAAGTCGGCTGTGACCTCGGGCACCCTTGTCCCGACAAACAGTAAGGGGCGTCTGGATCATTCAAGCTCGCTTCCAGTTCCTTTGGCGGGCGCTAAGGTCACCAAAATCAGAAAGGAGTTAAATACAACGATTAAGAAAAGTAAAGAAAGGAGGTAGCGGGAAGTCTGCGAGGAAGTGGAAAACGGCGTATGAGGGGAGTAGGTTACAAGATAGTGATAAATAAATTACAAAACGAGCCGAAAGCAATGGAAATAGAAAAGAAGAAAAAAATATATAAATCATGACTCCCTCAAACAAACAGTGAACCAATGGGATGAATTACAGATAGATGAAGTACCGACTTTTAGTGTAATAGAACTAAAAAAACGCATCCAATAGAATGAAAATGAAGAAGACACCCGAAATAGACGGAATCCTACCAGAACCAGTTAAGAAAGTGGCAGAGGAAGACTAGTGAATACCCCAAAGAATGGATGACTGTAAGGCTGGTACTTACACCCAAACACGGGAAAAATAGGCTATAGACCGTTATATATGCTGAACACATTTGGAAAACTTCTAGAGAGAAAGCTAGCTGGCAGACTACTGAAGGAAATAGAGTATAAAGGGGCCTTTTCGAAAATCAGCACGGCTTCCTGAAAGGAAGATCAAATATAGGAGCAGCAAAGCAAGTGCTCGAGATCGCCCTGAAAGAAAATACGAAGACTAAAAACCAGAGGCTTCTGTGCATTGACAACGCTCGATGTCAGAAACGCATTTAATTCAACCTCGTAGATTGAGATAGTGAAAGCAGTAAACAAAATGAAAGTCTCACCGTACATGACACGGATCGTACCAAGCTACCTGAAATGGTAGAATTGGAGCCAGGAGAGGAAGACTTAATGACAGCAGAAAAAATGGAAGATACTATAGAGCAAATCGTGATATGAATGAAGAGCAAAGACCTAGAGCTGTGCACAAATAAAACTGAGATAGTAATGCTATTTGGAAGGAAAAAACACGGCGATTTCGCCATTAAGTTCAATTAAATATCTTGAAATTATTTCAACGAAAGACTTAGCTTATCCCCATACGTAAAGCGTAAACAAACTAGTGCAAAGAACTGGGAAGGCAGAAACTGACAAAAAAAGAATGGTAGCATCAGTGGTAGAATCAATTATGCTATACAGGGCGCAAATCTGAAGGAGCGCGCTGGAAGTCAAAACAAATAGAAACAGGCTGGACGGAGTACAACGGCAGCTAGCAATACGAATAACAGGAGCATATAGGACCACATCACTAGAGGCTGTACTGGAGAAAGGAGGAAACCTCAGCTACAATCTTAGATAGATAGATATGTTTATTGGTGCAAATACAATGTTTAAACAAGTCCCGGATACATGTTTAGAAAATATAGTGATATAATATCTAAGTACACATACAAAACAACTACACAAGCACTAACAGGACACGGATGCTTTAGCATAAGAAGATGACGAATGTGCACACTGCAATAACAATGATGACCCAAGACACACAATATCAAAATCAAAATGTCATGTTGACAGAATATATACATTATTTTTACATATTGAAATATCAATTAATTTAATGGAAATAGTAATTTATAAAAAGAAGAAATGAGCTTAGAAGCTGAATAATGGCCGCCGGAAGAACCCCAACGAAGATTCTTCATGAGAATAGGCTAAATGGGTCAGAGTGGAAGAACATTTTGAGGAAATGAACTCCGCCCGGGTCTCTTCAATTAAAATTTTAGTTATATTATTTATAATAGTATGTATTTTTGATTAACTTATGAAGAGAAACAAAGCAAACAATAAATAAATAAATAAATAAATATTGAAATGTGAATTGTGGAAAATGAGAGTGAAAAAATTGAGGAAAAAATAGGCAAGGCCGTAACAGACGAGAATATAATGATTGAAAATGAAACAAACCGGGTATTAATTAAAAAATACACTGAAAAAATACTAGCCGAAAAGGACCGTAACAGAGACAAAATTAAAAAAGGTACAAAGTTAATACAGGGCTGAAGAGAAATAATGCTCAGGCAACCTCTCTTCAATGTTGAGAGAAAGAGAGGAGTTTAGTGGGTAGAGCCCCCTACTGAATTAGGGTACGAGTCCCACACACACCATGTATTATGCCTAAACGAATTCTCTCCTCAAAAAAAAAGGTCACCAGGGGAGCAGAGGTCAAGGTTAAAACCGTCAATAAATCTACAACCACGAAGGACAAAATCGAAGGTGAAAAGCGATCCCGTGAAAAAACCTAAAGCACCCTAAACAAAGCGAGCGAAGGCCGCTTCGAGAACCCTCGCAAAGGAACCTTCTCTAAAAAAGAAAGTAGTCGATGACCACCATTATTTTTTTATGTGACAACGGACCTAGGGCAATGTCGCAATGATGTACATCTAATTGATATTTATTAATCAATTAATTGATTTATTTGATTATCTTTGGCCCCCTTTCTTGAAAATTACATATTAGAACAAATTTTGTACGAAGGAAGCGCGGAAAGGCGAAGTTCACAACCACAAATTATATTCTTTCACCCAAAGCCTTTCCATCATGTTGAATGTCTTCGACATTCTTTTATATTTACTTTTATTCTGTTCTTTTGTCATCTTTTTAGGAGAGTAGTTAGTTGATGTCAGCATAACAGATATATAATACTAGATTGATGGGACCAGTAAATATGATAGGTTTTGCAATTTCAGTTCAAAATTTGTATTTCATGTAAAATTTTGGTTGTTATTCAGTAGTTTTAATCCACAAGATAAATAAATATTATGAAAAGAGAGTTACGTAGCTCATTTTTATTACTAATTGTTCCTTACACTTTGAAACGTATAACAACCAGTACAGGGCTAGGACCCTTTCAAGTTTTGGGGAAAATTTACCAAAGCAAAATTGAAAGCTTATGTTAAGATATTATACGCACGTGGGGCGTACGAATGAAAACCCTTTGAGAATTGAATATTTATAGAACAATAAGTATAGATGAATTTTTTGCACAACTATGATTATATGTCAAATAAGACATTCCAATAATAATAAGTTCACAATTATTTGCTTTATATGCAAAAAATATGTATACGGAAAATATACAAAGAAAATATGTATATGTAAAAATTGTGACTGATTTACTGCTAACAATTAATATTATTTAACTGATTTATTGTTTTTTTTAAGTAAACAGAGACTAAAAACACTTTTCCTAAATACCAGACGTTTCTGATAAAGATCAATATTGATATAGAGAATAAAAAAACAGAAGGCAGAAGCTTTGGTTGATGAATACTATTTTTAGGCTTTCAGTAAAACATTCAATACTACTTGTAAAACCTTCGATTTAGGAGTTCAATTAAAAAGTTGTAGAAAGGATAGTTTTATATATATATATATATATATATATATAAATATATCTCAACAAAATTATACATTTTATTGTATGGTATCTTAAGGTACGCTTTACCGACTAACTAATAAACTGTCTCTTAACTGCTGCAATCACATGTTACTACAGGAAAACTTTAAAATATTATATTTATACCTGTTAAATATGACATAACAAGTATAATTTGATTTCCTCTCCTTAGAGGAATATCAGAAAAAATTCCGCAAGATAATGGTGAAAGCTTCATCATAGATCTTCTGTGGAATCACTGACATCGAAGTAGGCAAGCGTGGAAGAGCATTTTGTTATGAACTCAATCCTTTCTATAAATCACCATATAGCAACGGTCGCAAAAATTTTCTTAATTAAAAAACTTGTATTTTATCTTAGTAACAACCCAAAGGATTAAATGATATGTTTTTGATTAATACGTTGGGCTGCAGATTAGTAGAAACATTGGCCTATAAAACACTATGGAAAGTGAATATAAGTTGCACAAGACAGTTTAAAATATATATATCAATATTTTAAAAAAATCAACACTCACCTTTTAGAAACAGATTTGTACCAATTTTTATCACGCTTGCATATTCCAAATTTGTAAGTACACCTGAAAATGTAATTAATTAATAAGCATTTTGGACTTATTCCCTCATTTCATGCGATTATTTTGCTCGATTAGAATTGCTTGGTTTCCGTTTGAAGATTATAGAAGCTGGGCAAATTTCGACATTAAACACCTTGTTTCAATATTACTTATTTATACAAAAACGAAATGTTTATATTAATATACAATAGAAACCTAAATTCGTACAAATAATTCAATCGTTTTAACTTAGACATTAAGATAAGTGTTCGACGTAATGAAAATTCCTTTCTTTTTAATAAATGTGATAACTGTTTTATATACGCGAGACATAAGAGGAAACGAGAAGCTATAAAATATTTAATGAACCATCAAATGTTCAAACGGTATGTTAACATGATTCATATTGCAGATAATATGCAGGTATTATAGTATTTTATGCAATTCAGACTAATACAGTTAAATCTTTATGGGTAACTGTATTATTAAATAAAATAATTTGTAATCACTTTCTCCACAGTTAAACTGTGTACAAGTTATTTTATTTAATATTATTATAACTCCACGTAACACATTAATCAACATATTTGTTAACTGTATTATTTAACATCTAATACAATCAGTTTCAATTTTAACCGGTATAATTTCTTTCGTTCTGGATTGTTTTATTTGCCTCATAATTTTAAGTTCCATTATTCTTGGTAGCGACCGTTACTATGTGGTAGTTCATTTTAAAAGGGTAAATGAAAATATTTTTGAAGTTTTTATACCACTATTTATGGTATAAAATACAAAAGTTTACAAAAATTGTCAAAATTGATGATATATTGTAAACTTTGTTTGTGTAATAAATAGTAATATAAAAACTTAAAAAACATTTTCATTTACCCTTCCATTATTCTTGTTACAAAAATATATATTTCTATCTTGATGAAGAAAAATGATATTAAAATACATACTTTAGAACTCAAACAATATTTCAAAAATTTTATAACGTATCAAAATTTTACGTTTAAATTTAGACTATTAACCATGCGGTATGTATTACATTAACAGTAGCTGCATTATAAAAAAAAAAACCGGTACATTATGTCACTTTCTAAGAAATAACTCTTGTGGCGATTTCAGGAAGCTAAGAAGAGAAATTCCTTTGATGTCCGAGCGCTTTTAATCGGAAATGTATTCATTCCGGGATATCCTCCATTATACACGCAGAGTTTTAGAAAAATTATTTTTGTAAAACTCTTAATTTTACAGCACCGATTTAATTAAAATAACCATCCCACGTTATCGTGACACTGCACGCATTTAAAAATTTGGACGCCTTTCAAAAACGAAATGAAGCGTTGTTTGAATTTACAGAGATCGGAATCTAGCAGATGTTTCCATCTCGGTGGTCATATTTTTCGAGCACCTGTCTCGTAGCAAGGTCATTGCTGAAATATTCGTGGCACATGAACTTCTCCAAAAATCCCTGACGCCTTCCCGATTCCACGCAGTGAACGTAAAAATACTCACTTCATAAAATGTTTTATTCCAAAATGTTTCGATTTATTTGATAAAGTCTTTTAAGAAGGAATTTCAGTGTTTAGATTATGCTAACGGTAGTTATTGGGTCAAATCAATTTTGCTACCGTTATTGGGCATGATTTGATTAATTCAAGGTTATTTATAATGTGAGGTGTGCTAGATACAATCTCTGTGAAATTAATTGTATAGCAATTCTGTAAATAAGCATTAATTTTCTTATATGGAATTAAAATACCTTAAATAGATTAATTATCCATTAATAAATCAATTAATTAATCTTTTAATGTATTTTATATTTGCACAATAACTATTTGAATTTTATGTAAAATTTACAGTACTATAACTAAATTACTGTATAATCTATTTATACAGGGTGACTGACGAAAAACCTTTGGTGCTGTATCTCGCTTATTTTTTATCCGATTTTAATAAATAAAACATCAAATTAAACCATTTTTAAAAGACTTTAATAGGATCTGAACTGTTATTTTTTCTCGCACCCAGTTTTTGACAAAATACGATCAACATTTTTTTTTTAATTGCACTGTATATATATTTTTATCGATTCGCAAGGAGATTTTTTTTCTGAATATAAAATTGTAGACAAATTTATCCATACATCAAACTTAAGTCGAGAAATTGAGGATTAAAAAAATAAATAAAAAGTCAAGTATCCATTTTAAACAATATACAGACCCTATTTTAAATGTCAAAAGTGACAGTGACAGCCATTGATACATTACTGCAACGATTTTTAATTATTTCATAATTAAAATGTTGCAATATTTCAAACACTGTACTAGAATTTTGTGCTTCTACAGAAATCGTTTTTCAGTTTTTGAAATCTTGCAACATTTTTATTATGAAATTATTAAAAATGATTGCAGTATTGTACCAATGACTGACACTGTCACTTTTGACATTTGGAATAGGCTCTGTATATTGTTTACTATGGGTATTTGATTTTTAATTTTTTTTTATCCTCAATTTCTCGACTTTGGTTTGATGAATGGATAAAATCGTTTACAAATTTAGATTCAGAAAAAAATCTCCTTGCGGATCAGTACAAAATATATATACAGTGCAATTTGAAAAAAAAAAGTTGATCGTCTTTTGTCAAAAACTGGATGTAAGAAAAAATATCAGTACAGTTCATATTAAAGTCTTTTAAAAATCATTTAATTTGATGTTTTATTTATTCAAATCGGATCAAAAATAAGCGAGATACAGCACCAAAGGTTTTTCGTCAGTCACCCTGTATGTGTCAATATTAAAAATCAAATCAATAAATGCATTATTTAATCGAGATATTGTAAACATATTATTCAGGTTTATACACTTAATTATAAATAAGTCTAAACTAATAAAAATGAGACTGATACATTTAGATTATTATTATATATAAACATTTTAAACTCAGGTTTAAATGTGCAAAATTCCTGGTTTACTTAGAAATCGCCTTTCAATATATTGCCAAAAATAAGTCATTATGAAGAGTTTACAAATTAAACAAATGGGCATTAACGATAATCAAAAATTATATGAAACAATCATAATCATGCAAAAATATATAACTTTAGAAAGTAAACATTGTTTTAAATACAAAAATACATATGAAAAATCAAAGAGAACTGAAAACGTTCAGACATATTTAAAACAAAAATATATATAAAAAATTAATATTCCATTCTAATATTGAATCTACTTAGAATTTAAAAAGTTGAAGCGAAATAAAAATAAACCAACGGATGAAACTAGTCGGAAAAATATGTAAAAATTGTAGAACACACCAAGAGTTTAATTAACCTCTAATTAATATAAAAATGTTTCACCACGGGTTAAGTGAGAATTCATCGTACAACTCTATGTATATAACTACAAGAACTATTAGAACATAAAAAATCATTTTCTTGAGTAATATAAAATCAGTATATTGGGCAGAAGCTATAGCAATTTTTGAAGGCCTCAAATAGAATATCCTATGACACAAATATTATAATATTTACGGACTGTAAGAATATAGTTGATTTTCTTCAAGCAACTTAATACTTCGTAATAGTTAAATTATATTAAAATATATACTACCTTTTAAAAATAAAATTCTTTTAATTACCCTAAAGAAATATACTAACATTGTGGGAAATAAAACAGCAGGAGGATTAGCACAGAAGGTTCTGCATAGTGAGTTAACATTAAATTATTCTACTTAGAAAACAACTTGGCAATGAATTCAGATTAGACTACGAAAAAGTAATTAAATTTTATATAAATTTGTTTACAAAAATCCTATCAAAACCGATATTTGCTGGGTTTGGAATCACATAAAAATTCACATAAACCAAGCAGATGAACTTTTTTGTAAATGCGGTGGACCCTCAAACATATAGTAGTGATAAGTATTTAAATAGAAGGAATATATTTGGATTGGATCTGATTTTTGCCACCCTCCTATAACCGGGCTCAAGAAATACATGTATTTATGAAACACTTTTAACATTTATTAATATAGAGATAATTACTATATAAGATATTCGTTTTATAAGCGTATAAATGTGTTTTCTCAGTGGTTTGCTCATGAACCATGTTTCAATTCAGTTTTTATGTTAAAAATTCTTTAGACCAGGTGAGATGACTTTGTAACCCTGTTAAGATTAACAACTTAGAATTAGGTCTAATTATTAAGCTTCCTGTTTGATGGCTAATGGTATGTAAGCCAAAGCCATCAGTCCTATAATATTGTGGTCATACCTGTACTAACGCCCGGGTTTTTTATTGATTAACGAATACATTCATTGTTTTAAATTATGTAAAGTTTTTAAATTTACCTAACAATGTCACACTATCAATAGTCTTTCTTGTTAATCTATCTTTTCTAAGTCATATTGCAAGCAGTATTAGTTCTTCAATTGAAAGACTTATGTAACACAGCTAAACGTCTAGTGAACAACAAAATAGAAACAAAATATAAACCAAAACAATTAGGAATATGCAAAATCAAATATAACAACTGTGGCGCATATTACATAGAGCAAACAGTGCACAATTTCGAAATTTGATATAAAGAATATAAGAAATTAATAATACAAAGTGGTAAAATACTAACAGGATTAATCTAACATTGTTTATCAACAGGACAGCATCTCCTACCATAACAAAATTCGTATAAATAAGTACATATTGACAATTTTTATTTAGTTCTAATTATACCTTTTGATAATAATTGAAAAACCTCCACGGTGTATAAATTTTCAGTAGATAACATACAATTATTAAAACAGTCAACCGATAACAAATTGAAAATGCGGAAAGGCATTGAGATAAAATAACATAAAAATTATTTATTGAATTTTGATCTTAGTCCACTAGAAAACCCATTATTTGAAATTATTTCTAGGATAATTTTCCCAAACCATAACCATTGAACTAACCCAAAAATGTCCATTTATTTAATTTTATTTTTTTAACATAATAATTAAGACGGCTAACTTTTTTTGATTTTGTATTTATATTTTATGTCCCTTCTTAATAACTATTGATAATAAACACCTCGTGTTTGAAATGTGCATTTAGTATTAAATAAAAATAATGAAGGCATTTTAAACACTTTGAAGTGTCAAGTAATTGAAAGATAAGAACAGTAGAACAATTATTTATATTTTCCAAATGTATGAAAAGATTTATTTCAAAAACGTTTGAGGCATTACGGATCTATTTTTGATTGCAAATTCTCCTAGTTTAAAATTATAGTAATGTATTAATTCATTCATGTATTCCATGTTTTACTTTAAAATTAATGTTAGATATACATTAATAATTACAAAAATTTAGCTCACAGGACATACACTCCATCATGTGATCTTCTGCTCAAGTCACTTCTTCTACTTCTCTGTTAGCAAAGTTCTTTGATGATCTATGAAGCTAATGATATTTCATTGACATATTATTAAATCTAAAAAGTGATAAATGGTATTTATCGTGTCACTATAGGTCTCCCAGTTTAGTGTTGGACTAATAGTAATACCAAGACTTTTTTGCTGATAACTTGTCTTATTTCATTATTATTAAGTTTCAAAATAGGTACTCGTATCTGGGTATGATTTCGAGAGTTTCTAAACTACACGAAATCCGTTTTTATCAAGATTTAACATTAGGTTGTTGGCTAGCCACCACGAGCTGAAACTTGTTATAGCACTATTTGCGTTATTACGAGCATCTTCAGAAGAAATATTGCTGATTAGAAGGACGTATCATTTGCATATTTGCAGACGGTAATGTTTGGTATACTATCAAAAACCAGGTCTACATCGCTCATAAACAATAACAGACAGACAAGGGGCCAAGATAGAACTTGAGGAGTGCCCGCAGAAAGACATACTTTATCTAAAAAATATTTATGATTAAGTACATTACCACATTTACCCTGCATTATTACGTTTTGAGATCTCTGGCTTAAAAATAATTCTAATAGGTTGTGTGCATTTCCTGCAATACCATAGGCTTTAAGCTTATCAAGTAACAAATGGTGGTTGATTAGGTCGAAGGCCCGAGATAAATCAAAAATATTAAGTTAAGAATTTTGTTTAAAAATGTGTACTCCTAAATTGTGAATAATAATAATAATAATAATTTATTAGTGCTAGAAATTGTAACAATTTTTACACAAGTCAAACAATTATTAAAGAAATATTTACGAATTAAAAGTATACAATATACAAAATATTGATAATTTTACATAATAAATAATTACATGAACAAAAATTTAAAGATAAAATATTTTTACAGTCAAAAAAATTAAAAATAAGTACAAATTAAAATGTTACACTTAGGCATCAGACGTCCAGTATAGTTAGCTCTTCAAATATTCGCCACATGAATAAAATACCTTCACTGCAAGAAATTATTTTACTCGTAGTTTAAATGAAGCAAGAGGCAAATCTTTAATGTCATATGGCAAATGATTGTTTAAAATACTGCTCCATAATAATTAATTCCCGTTCTTGTCTTACTAATTCTATGAAATTTATTTCTAATGTTATTTTTGGTCCGAGTATTATGATTATGTACATTTTCATGTGCTTAAATAAGATTTTACATACACAGTAGTAGATATATAAACACGGAAAAGTTAATACTTTGTGCACTTTGAACATTTCACGTACATCATCTCTATAATTAAGTCCTGTAATAATTCTTACTACCTTACGTTGTAGTCTAAATATTTTTTCACTGTGTACAGAATGGCCCCATATCAAGATGCCATGTATTATCATTGAACAAAACAAACTATGGTAGCAAGACCATGACACTTTCATCGATACTAATCCAACCATATTCCTAATAGCATAAATCGATTTTACTAATCGGCTCGAAAGTTCGGTTATGTGGCTTTCCCATGATAGGTTTGGTTGGATTAGTATACCTAGGAGTTTGATGTTTGTAGGATTATTTATTTCCTGATTACGCTTTAGAGTAAAGATCATTTTCTCTGTTTTATCTCTGTTGAGAGTTAACTCATTAGAAGCGAATCAAGTATCTGCCTTTGACTTCCCGCATCATTTCATTTAGTACTCCCAGATTTGAGTGAGTATTTTTAAAGTTGTATCATCTACAAGCAGTACAATCTTCGTATCAGCGATTTCAGCAGGTAAATCATTTACGTATAACAGAAACAGTAGAGGCCCTAGGACGGATCCCTGAGGGACACCGTATTTTATATCTGCGATGTTAGAAAATTTGTTATTGGCAAATACCTGTTGTTTTCTGTTCTTTGGGTAACTACTAAGAAGAGCTATACTGTTCGCAGGGAAATTATATAATTTTAGCTTCTCAATTAATAAATTATGGGAAACGCAGTCAAATGCCTTGGATAGGTCACATAATTGCGCTCCAATCCAATTTCCCTATCCAAGCCATCAGATACTTCCTCGATTAATTCAGCAATGGCTTTGGTGGTATTGCAATTTGTCCTAAACCCAAACTGACTATTTGATAATATATTTTTGTTTTCTAAATATGAAACCATTTGCTTTTTTATAAGAATTTCAACAATTTTTGAAATAATTGGTATAATGGAAATGGGTCTACGGTTTCCCATATCACTTATCTCTCCTTTATTTTTAAAAATTGGAATGACTTTCGATATTTTCAGAGAGTTTGGGTAGTTATTAGATCGAATGCATTCATTGATTACATATGTTAGTGGGATCAGAATTATATTGACTACATGTTTTATTAATATGGAGTTTAAGTCATAAATATCCCTACTCGACTTAGGTTTTATTGATTCAATTGCATCCCTGACTTCGTTTAAGCTAACTTCATTTATAATAAAACAATCATCAACCTCCGTTTCATTTTGAATATAGTTTTGAATATAGTTTACTGTATCGATTTTGATATGTGATAATTCGTTAATAAGTTCTGATGCAATGTTAATGAAAAAGTAGTTAAATGAATCAGGTTCAATAGAGTTGATATTAGAAGCTTGTCTTTTAATCAAACATGGATTTTCCTGTTTAATGATTTCCCAAGCTGATTTTGGAGACGAGTTATTTTTAAGAAGGTGTTTATCGTTAGTTTTCTTGGCTTTTATAATTTCCTGTTTGTACTGTAATCGTTTGGATTTTATAAGAAACTTTAGGTCATCACTAGGGTATCTATTATAAAATTCAAATAAAATTGACTTCCTCTTAAATTCACACACAAATTTGCGTTTTTTATACTGCTGTTAGAGATAGTGCTTCTAGGTGGTTGATAATTTTTATATTTCTTACAATCAATGGATGGAATGAAAAGTAAATTATATCGCGGTCATTAAAAGTGAAGTTCTCATTCCAGAATAAACTATTTACATCTAACTGTGTAGATGGTATATAGAAGTGAAACAAGTATTGGTCCTTAACAGGTGTCCGAATGTAATGTTGTTTTTCTTGAGCTTTCTCTCTCAATAACAACATAAAGAAACCTGGTTATACTGTGACATTAGTACGCTTCGGATATTATCTGCACAAAAGCAACTTGACATAGGATGTTGTTATTGTTTAAATATAAATGTTTTTATTTGTATTGTGATTGCTTCCTTGCAATTTGATAATGAATATTTGAATATCCCTTCCTGCGCCTAACTATTCAAATATTCGTTATCAAATTCCAAGGAAGCAATCACAATAGAAATAATAGTATTAATCTTAGGATATTATGTTTTTTTTCAAGGATTACAGAAACCAGTTTCGATATACAGTAACAGCCTCCATGAAGGAGCCTCACAACTTAAAAGGAAACTGGTGAATTTCGGGAATAAAATAAAATAAATAAATCTTCTACAGTACAGCCCTAAAGAAGTGTGAAAATAAATTAAACGAATCGTCGGCCCAAAACTTGTGGTTTAATATACACCTTTTTCCTGCGTCTCACTATTTAAATATTCGATATAAATGTTTTTTTTGCATTTCGTCCAAATAGGATGGCCAGTTTAATTGCAACAATAGTTAAAGTCTGCCAACATTCGTATTCGTGTCCAAGAATTATTACTTGTAAATTGTATATTGTCTAATTGACATTATTAGTTTTAAGTTATCCGTAAGCCACAGTTTGTACAGTTTTCTTATAGCAGTTGTTTTACACAATGAATTAATGTAAAAATTGGACACAATTATATAAATCTATACAACCGAATAATATCGAGTTCCTGTACCAGATTAAAGTATCAAAAAGCTCAATTCGGTTTACTCGTTAAGGAGATTCACTTAATATTTCCAATGTCTCCAGGAGATTAAGCTTTGTGCCCTTGTTGCAATTGTACAAGATTTTGAGATAATTTATAACCGGAAATTCAAAAATAGCTGGAATCTTGATTGAGACGAAATGCACGAAAATGTTCAGAAAATCAAGTTGATACCTACTTACATTCTATTTCGTTCTGAACAATTAATCTCATACATACCAGATTTTTAAAAGTACGATTTAATCTTTTGCATTATTTGATGACTGTTTTCGAAAAATATTTTCTATCTGTTCGCTACTTTTTCAAAATATGCAAATGAAATGAAATATTATCGTAATATAAACTATATTTTTTGAAGATAACAAGATCAATAATCGGAAATTAATGCTACCATTGATAACCATTAAAAATTCTTTCTAAATGCTCTTTTATATTTCACCCTTTTTGGAGAAAACGAACCACTTTTGTATTCTTCAAATAATACGCCAGACAATGGCAGTTGTGGCCATTGTCATACCAACACATAATTAGGTCCAATTGTATTCTAAGTACGCTTTTCAAATCGTGCGTTCACATGAGAATATTTTGGCGATGAACCATTCCGACTACACAAATGGTAATAACACGCAATGTACATAATTACAGTTATCAACAATCAACATATGTTTTAAGAGTTTATAAAGATAAGAGAGTATCTACAAATTTATATCCATAAATTAATTTATGAAGGCAGTGCAATAAAAAATATTCAATATGACGACGCTCTTAAAATAAATATACCAATGAAAATGAAAGTTATTGCTTCTATTTTATAATCTTTGCGTCAAGTAGGCCAATCACTACGTTTCTAATATGAAAACGTCATTGAAGAAAAACTAGACAATTCAAGCTTAATTACCACCCATCAATTTATCAATTTTGAAAATAATATATAATCGAAAACATTAATGCAGAAACACTTACTAAAAGTGATAAAAACATAGTAAGTGTTTTAGTTTTTGTCACGAATTACCACGTAGTAACGGTCGCTATTAACTATTCTTATGACTGAGACTTGCGGGTCAATATTCGAAACAAAAAATTGCGTTATATATTATAATAGTTATATTTTATATATGGATTAATACATATATTTATCTCTTTCAGAACTTAAAAAAATATTTTAAATTAGTTTCACTTCAATTATAAAAAACTTAATCAACACTTGATAATAATTATGAAATCATGACACAAACTTAAAAAAAAGTAATATTTGATTTTATATATACATACGTTAATATATGCATATTAATTATTTTGAAAGTATCTGTAAAGTAACTAAATTAAAATGTAAAAAGAAAACAATGAATGATGGAAATGTTTGTATGTTCAGTGAATCAATAAACAATTCTAAAAGTAGGTATTTGCTATTTTAATCGGCCAACCCAAATATTTCCGATCTAATTTTACAACCACAGAATATACTGGCCCGGGTCAGCTATAAAGGGTCGAAGTATCGAGATTTTGGGGCGCGATACGTCGGCACGCCAGGGGAAAGTGTATGTTAATTTTTTGGACGGATGTATATATCGAGAAATATACGTATTTTCCGTATTCGTGATTCATAATTAATGCAGTTGAATGAACTATAAAAGGGTTTTCTATGTCGAGATAAATACAGTTTGCGTATTTGTTTATTAATAATTTAATTATATTACGATTAACGTGCAAATATTTTATTCCATTCATTATTGTATACTATCAGTAGAAATACAATTATTTCTATACTAGTTTGCGTATAAGTGTTCTAATATAATTTTGTAAAATTTTATATATTCCATTCAATCATTTATGGAAATTAAATATTGTGGTATGTAAAAGTGAGTAAGTGTGTTTCATTTCTATTCAACGTGTATAACGAAGTAGAAGGCTTCAACATCAAAAAAAACTTAAAAGTATAAATAAAATTCTAAAACAGTTATTTTATCAATATTCTTTTAATTCTTATTACAAATCAAAAGTTTTGAGAGAGAGTCATGACATTATAGGAGCTTAAATAATGGTGAAAATATTTAATCGTTTTGTTCGTTAAGTAGATTAGTGTTAATTTTTCTATTATGACGAAAAATCTCCAAACTCCAAAATATTTAATCTTTGGTCTTTATTGCAAAAAATGTAAACTGAATTAATGAATATGTTAAAATAAATGAATGCACTGTAGAATATGAATATAAACTTTGAATCTCAAAATGTCTGCCTGTCTGACCTACATATACATTATTAAATTTGGAACATAATATTTGATATACTTTGTCTTCGCGTTAAAAAGTATATTTGAAACTTTACTCTCTGTTCTAAAAGAAATCTAATGATTTAAAAATGCGAAAACATTTAATAAATCGACAACAATGATTCTCATTAAGGGGGTATTACTCTCCTGAAGCCTGTTTTGAGAGTAATTTTTATGAATTATTTCTGTGAAAACTATCAAACCTACAGTTTTGGGATTTTTCACTCAGATTAAGACATGTTTAAACTAACAATATAAATTTTATTGAATTACTTAATCGAAATATATACAAGTTATGCGCTGTTATGTATGACGCGACGTGAGACGCTCGTCCAATCGGGCGCACGGGTTGTGGCGATGCTAATCATCTAAAATAAAAAAACATTTTTTTTTCAATCCATATGAGTGTAGTTATCGTCCGAACTAGAACTAAACAAGTACACATATTTTTATAGAAACGGCAGCTGTTTAAAGATCAAAGTTCAATTTTTACGAAAAATTTTCAACTAAAACATCAGATTGAAAGTGAAATATACAAGCCATCAAAATAATCCTAGATCCAACAATAAGTGAAGGTTCCTTCAATATGTGTGCCAAACCACAAGTCAATCGGTTCAATAGTTTTTGAGAAAAACGTGCGCCCGTCTTGCAAAATGTCGTTCCGAGAAAAACGCGTTCAAAGTTTGCAATACATTTAGTACTGATACGGTTGAACTTACGGTGGATAACAACTGATTTAAGTAACTTACCCTTAATCAGCTGTACCGGGGCCATAGATACAAGGGGGACCATAAAGACAAGGGGGGACCATAAAACAAAAAAAAACAGTCGAGGTATAACAGTGAACGGTATAAGTACCGCGCCGCAGCCTAAGCTTGTGTAACTATGGGAGTTCTACGAATTTCAAATTAATATTTTCGAAACACACTCTCAGAACCCCAGACTATAATACAATGCAAAAAAAAAAAATTGAATTGTCGAATTTTCTAAAGAGTAATTCCCCCTTAAGACTACAAAACAAATCACCTATTGAAACAACTACTTCTTTGGCTAAGACCTCGATAGATATATCATTAATAAATATCAAAAATAAAATTGGACCGCAATGAGATTCCTGTAGAACCCCTGACCATACTTTAATACTTTGAGATACGGCATTACCCAACCTAACAAATTGTTGATAACCACATAAAAACTAGAAAACCAACGAGCCACCCTCTCACCGACGCCCAAAGAAACCAGTTTTTTAATAATAATATGATGCTGAACCTGATCAAGAACCTTGAAGAAATCAGTGTAAATAGCATCAACTTGATTACCCTTCTCCAAGGCATTCGATATATCTGACTGGAACGTGAGCAAATTTGTGACAGTTGATCTCCCAGTCATAAAACCATGCTGTTCAGGAATTATAAAATGTCTACAACACCAGGATAATTGAGCAGAAACAAGTTCCATCATTTCAGGTAAGGTTGATTGTATTACCACGCCTCTATAATTAAGTACATTCTCCCTAGATCCATTTTTAAAAATGGGTGCAACGTAGCTGTCCTTCCAGCAAGCTGGAAACACACCACATTTTAGAGAGGATTCAAATAGAAAATTAATTGGTTTTGTGAGTGAAAAAATGCAGCGCTTTAAAAAGTATGGCGGAACTCCATCAGTTCCCTAACTACATGTATCATCTAATTGATTTATACAATTAAAAACTTCACTAACACTAAGGCAATCTAAAGCTAAAATATCTTTAAAAGGAAATTTAGGAACAGGTCCCAATTTATTCCGATACACTGTCGCAAAATACTTAGCAAACAAATTTGTAGACTCAGATATATTGAAGGCACTTTTATCATTATATGTTATGATACTTGGATAAACATTAGTGTCATGATATTGCCTCACATATGACCAAATTTTATTTGGGTTCTGTCCTAAACTTTCCTCCATTTTACACACATAGTCGAAATGTAATTTGTTACTAAGAAAATAACACTCTGAGCGCAACTTCTTAAATTTAATGTAATGACTGATAGAACCACTATATTTATATCGAGCATGCATTATTTTCTTTTCTCTAATTAAATTTATAAGTTTGTAGTTAAACCATTTAGGGTAACCAGATAGTATAACCTTCTTCGTTGGTATAAACTTGTTAAAAGCACTGTAGACTATATTGTTAAATGACTATATTGTTGATTCATCCACTCGTAGTTGAAAGAAGAGACGAATAATTAACTGATGCAAGGTAATTGTTAATTTTTTCATAGTCAGCTTTTTTGAAGTCATAAATTATATCCTCCATGTACATATGGTTGCTGGTGTCCTTAATTGATGCTGTTAAACGAAGACTAATATGATAAATAATACAATAACAAAGATATAATAAAGATAAAGATGAAGACTTGAATCAAATAGGTCGCCGGAACGAGCAATAATGTGTTCTGCATTAGAAAACACAAGATCCAATACTACTTCGCTATCATTAGGTATCTTATTTATTTGCCAAATATTATGGATTTCTAATGACTCGGCAATTGTCTGTCCAATCGGACAAACATTGGTATATAGCAATACATTATCACCAGTAGAATCCCAGCATTTGGTATATTGTAGTCACCACAAAATATATATTTACTATTTGGATACATATCACATAACATCAATTGCTGAACAATGGTTTTCATATTGGCTTGAAGGTGAACCAGGTGGTATATAAGTTGATCCAATGCGTAAATTATTTTCTACCATAACAAGCGCTTGTTTAGCCAAATAATTAGATGGCAAATGCCTTGATCGCAGTTTAGACTTCACAGCAATTAATACTCCATCCCCCTTTAATTTAAAATTTGTAGTTTGGTACCTATCATAGCGATATATAATGTAATCGGATAAACAAAACTCGGCATCAGTGATAGATGAATCTAGCCATGTCTCTACTAAAATTATAGCATCATAGTTAGAGCAATGCACATTAAACACATTAAACATAAAATTATAAAAAACGATAACAGCAGAAAATGCGTTAATTGGTACTTAATGTGATTAATTTTTTGTTACAGTTCGGCTTAAATTCTCGAATTTGCAAGTTTTAATTTTTCTTTTCAGAATGTTGGCCTTAGTTTTCACTTTGTCACTTTATGCATTTGATATGGCCAATAGTATTATATAGGAACATTTGGATAAACAATTATTCGATATTTTAGTTACTCTGTTTTTCTAATGTACTAAAAATCAAATACATACAGGGTGACTGACGAAAAATCTTTGGTGCTGCATCTCGCTTATTTTTTATCCAATTTGAATAAATAAAATATTAAATTTAATCATTTGTAAAAGAATTTAATATGAACGGAACTGATATTATTAATTTGATGTTTTATTTATTCAAATCGGATCAAAAATAAGCGAGATTCAGCACCAAAGATTTTTCGTCAGTCAAAACTGAAATATATGACATTGGGATTCTTTTTAATGAATTATTTTTAATAATTCTTTTAGTTCTAGAAAGTCACATATTCTACAATTTATAATTATTATTATTTATTATTTATATAGAAATACAAACAAAAAGTAACAAATAAGTACTTTATTTAAAATAGAAGTAGTGTATATAATATACCTATAACTAAAACACACCTCAACGACATTTGAGTGAGTTGGTTTTGATACCTTTTCTACGTATCAGTTTAGTTTAGTTTATTTACTTTATAAGTCTTACTGAAGATGATACAAAATAAATTGCATTAACATTAACTTAAAATTTTAATCAGAAGACTTGAAGGCGGAGTTGACAGTGTAGTGTATAATTTCCTATAGTTGACAATGATTATCAGCAGGTGATTAAAAAAAATTGCCATTGCTAGCACCTATTTTTATTCCAATTTGCATGGAATTATTTTATGATATATATTTGGATGTACGCTAATACATATTTCTATTACCATATTTTACTTCTTGCAATTAAAGCATTCTGGTATTAAGTATTACACTCCTTTTATTGAAAACTTTCGTACTTGTCCAATCTTATCAGAGATTATACCCGGACACCTTCTTTCCTCATCCATTCAGTCACCTTTTTGTTTCTTCCCACCCATTCCTCACATATTCCTCGATGCTCATCTGCCAAATGCCAGCAGGTATCCTTTCCACTCACACATAACTTTCTTTCATCCATATTTTTCTCATTCTCCTGGCCTACATCTAAGTCTTGCCAATGTGATATTTACCTCTATACCGAGTTGACTGTAATTCAAGTACCCTAGCAAACTTGCCACCTTTAAAACATGTCATTGTATCTACCCATTTCAATACATCCCTGCCTTTCATCAATTTCCACTTCCTTCCTTTTTTCTTTCGCTAAAACAAAAAGCCTATATTCTCCGATAACTTCAATTTATCATACATTTTCCTTCGCTCTATTCTCCACTTAGATTCCCCCACCCATGCATGCTTTCTATGACCCTTTCACCAGCCTCTCCCCCTCTACACACCTTTTTCATTTCATAACTAGTAGTTATTTTCACTAGAGACTTACTCTATCTGTTTCCTGAAACACTAAGTACCCTGATATCGACTTTTCAACCCCCAGCATATTATTATCGAAATAGGAAAACATTATTTAAACATTAAATTAATGTTTACATTATTATCGTTAAAATTGTCGCTGTTGACAGTTTCCCATGATTTCGATGATTGTCCACTCAAAGAGGAAACTAGTGCAGCGCTCAGATAATAGATGGCACTCTTTATGGTAATATCTTTTAGGAAGACATTATTTGTTCTTGGATAATGTATTCTACCTTAGGAACAACATTGGTGACTTAATTTTGTAACTATACCTCAATCAACGAAAAACATGTAAAGCGTTTTATTATATTCTGAAGCAACTTTGTATTGGGTTTTTATGTGAGCTTGATCAAACTTTTATAAATTTAAAACACCATAAAAAGTCTTTTGCAAGAATATCTGTTGTTCTCTAATAAATTGCTGCTTTTGTCCTACCACTGAATGCAAATTAAAGTCGTATTATCATAAAGAGATCCAAGTAACATTGCAATAATGTTCATTTTCCTCAAATTAGTATCGCATACACCTAGTATATTAAAGGAATTACAAAATTACATTTTCTGCTCTTAAGATATAATTATTACATACATATAATAAACTGCACCTATCACTCTAGGGACCTTTGTAATGCCATAAATGGTAGTAGCAATCCTCTTTTTCTCTTAGTCATAATTTGACATTTTTATAAACTGAGGATTTAGTGATACAATATTCTATGAAACATTTTAACAATACTTTTGAGATATTTAATACATCAACCTTTTAGAGAACTGCTTCTAAGATTTTTCTACATTTGTTTTTAAGTTTTGATAGGCTTTTTGTAATACCATATCAAAAATATACATTATTTGGTATTGTTTTATATTATATTTATGAAAAATACCGTTGCAATAAATATCAATAATATGTACTTCACATTTTTTTTATATTCTGTAGGTTTTAAATAAACATGAAAAGGATAAAATACTAATTATAAAAAATTAATATAGTATATAAATATATTTGAAAATCGAAAATTCATAACACTTCAAGCAAAAATTTTGTCTGCGTGTCACAACAAAGTATAAAATCAAATGTACTCACAGTCCATGCTTTGATTTACAAAAAATATCTGCTAATTATAAAATACCACATGGGTCAATTTTGTTTTTAAATTACTGATTAGACTAATTAGCGGTAACCACAAAAAAATATTCAAGAGCTCGTGACCCCCAACAAGAGCCATCAATTACGGCCGAAAACTAGAATCGCTCGACAGATACTCAACTTAATTACGAAACCGGCTCATTAAATCTCAATCACAATTGCTGCCATATGTTCGCTGCGCCGTCCTTCTTTACTAACACCAGTTGTGAGATGAAGGTGCCACAAAAATGGCACCTTTGATTTGCAAAAAATATTACCTCCTACGTGGTGGATTTGACAGGATGTAAAAAATCAGTACGCATAATAGACGCAGATTGTGATTAATAGTTGGTTAATTAATGAATATAAAATTTTAACTTAGGCTTGGCCTGTTATGTATCAACTATTAGTTATAGCTTTTTTCAATGTATGCAAATTACTTATTGGGTGGGTTATTGATTAATAATCATGTGTCGTGCACTAATGAATAAAGGTTATAATTTAAACAAGAATTATGATGTTCAATTTAATAGTGCATCAATTTAGTGTATATATTCTTGTTGAAAATAATAACCAACACGAACTAAATACGTAATTCAATAATAAAATATATTGAATATAGACTTAATAACTGTACAAAGTTTCTATTTCTCTGGCTAATACCATGTTACATATTAAATTATAAAAAAGCAATTTACGTATTACAAATAGTACAATTATCAAAGCGAGACTAAGTTGAATGTATTTATTTCTTTGGCGAATAAAGCACTAATAACCTTTCTTCACAATTTTATTTTTGAAATGTACATTTGGTAAATCAAATAAAATTGTGAAGGTTATTAGTGCTTTATTCGTCAAATTAATTTGATCTTCACGTAACTCAATCAACAAATTTATTTCTGTCAAATAAACTGGTTTATATATAATAAAAATGACAGAAAAAATTAAAATCAAGTAAAATAATCTGCAAAGGATTTTCGATCTATAGATATCATCAGCTTTATTATTATCTTGATTATAAAACAACAAAACATTTATTAATATGAATATAATAAGAATTATAAATTTACTTAGGCATCAATAGTAACTGTCGCAATAATGAAATCTAATGAACAAATGATGCTGAGATGGATTAGTGAATTAGTCGAGGTTATTTAGAAAATGTACATCTCAAGTAGTATTTACAGTGCGACATTGCAGCAATAATCAAGCCGTGACTAAAGACACATATTAATGCCAAGCCGGTATTAAAGCACTGCATTTAACTGCTTAAACCGCTATATCACCTTGCATAATTTGTCATTTTAGAGACGAGTATAAAAGATTTATAGTACTAATATATATTTCTCTCAATCAATTAAAATCATTGTAATATTTTTATAAACTGTAGGTACATATTTTAAGCATAAAATATCATTTATTTCTAGCTAGTTTTTTAAAGTTTCTTACATATTTATTTATACTTTTTAGGTGTTGTTATTTGATCTTCTCAAAGATTGGTAAGTACAGTAACATATCTATGTTTTTGTGTTACTTGCGTAAAATATTCTACATATATATAACCGATGTGTAAATGTTTAAACTGATGATATTCTCGTTATTCGCCGATGGAATAACTTCTAATAAGCCTTCAGGTTAATGAAAATATATTAAAGTCGTTTATGAGGTTGTAGAACATTAACTTAAAAACAAATCACTCACCCTTGCTAATACCTTAACAGATATAATAATACAAAGGTAATTTGAGTGTTACAAATAGCAAAGGTATAAAAGCAACAGTTTGTAGCACCCATTTTGAGAGAAAACGACATACTTTAAAATGGACACCAAAGCAAACTGGAATAAATTTTCTGAATATATAAAAGTCGCTTGGGCACTCACCGTCACATCGGCCCCAAGAACTAAAGCGATTATATCCGCTGTAACAAATAGTTCCAATACAAATATCCCCGTCCGAAATCATACACCTCAAAAGTTTTCCTTCCTTGTGGGATCAGCAATATATGTTTAGCCATACAAAAATGTAAACAAAGTTTAATAAACTGAGTCCTAGTCCCACTGATTTTATAAGAGCAAAACATTTACATTGAAAGTAAGGAAAAGCTGGAAAACATTATGCGATAATATTAAAACAAATTCCCAAGTAGGTACGATCTGTAAACAAGTAAAAAACTCTTTTGCTCCAGAACTGGATGGAATTACATGTAGCACCATTTATAGGTCCATATAGCTCCTATCGTGATAACAAAAATTTTCGAAGAGAGATTAATTCACCTCACAATGACCCTACGTAACCTATAACCTGTAGTCTGGAACACCATGAAAAACATCCTCGAAACCATTATAAATATGGCCCAAATTGTTTAATATATACACAGCAAATATCCACAACCTATTTCTAATATATCTTGTATATAGTATGCAGACGACTTCGTCCTAATTACATCATTTCGAACTATGTACAAGATTAAATATCAAAATATTGTTAGAATTATTAAAGATTGAATGTTTCAGAATGGATTTGAAGTGTCTATAGAAAATCTGAGTTGTTGTATTTTCCCGACACCATCAAAGCCAAATACAATATATTAAGCTATGTGGAATTATATTCCCTCTAAAAAGAAAATATTAATATTTAGGGATTATACTCTCTGCAAAACTTGGTAGGGCGGTATCTTATATTCACTTCTATCAGGCGTTTATTAGATCAATTTTGGACTATGGAAGCATACTGTATAGTAGAACCGACAACTACGCCCAGATGTTATTCAACATAAATCCATACGGATTGCTGTTGGGGCCATGTCATTGTCCCCAACGTTTGTAATACTGGTCGAGTGCGGGGAAGTACAAGACGCTGACAGCAAATAAATATATAAATATACATACATGAAAAACAATAAAATTGTATTAACTTAAATTCAGAAGTTTTGACAAACTGATATTAGTCCTCCTCCCCTTTAATAGAAGCCTTTATAAATACCAGTCATAAAATCTTTCTAAAACCTAATATCCCCTATACCTTTGCACATAACACCGTAACTCATCCAATAGAAAATAAACTTAGTTTAGTTCAACAGTTTTTAAGTAAATTGTATGAGAAAATATGAAATATAAATATTATTACGATGATTTAATATGTAATTTATTTTATACTTGGTGTTCCGTTAATGTGGAGAAATGGCTAAACCATAGATTTCTGGGGTCAAAATATTTAACCCAACTCATCTATATCCAAAAGTTTACGGTTAAGTCGGAATTTGTCTTCAAAGTTCCAAAAATTTTTATTTCTTTTGTTTATAACAATTGAACGCTTTATTCGATTTGAATTAAATGTATTATTAATAACAACTTATTATTGTAGAATTATGAAATGTTTTCGTATTTTAAAAGTATTAGCGTTCAGGTTGTTTCTTATGAAACGGTGATCTTCGCCTGTGCCAGAATTGGTTTGCCAAATTCCGTTCCGATAATTTCATTGTCAAAGTTGAATTCCGTTCAGAAATGCCAGTTGAAGCCGAAGACGATAAAATAAAGGCATTAATCGAAGCAAACCGCCGTTACACAACAAAAGAAGTAGCAGAAATGTTAAACATTTCTCAAGCGATCGTGGAAAGACATTTGCACAAGCTAGGGGATATGATAGTAAACTCAATATTTAGATTCCACATGAACTCAAAGAAATTCATTTAAGGGGTTAGGTCACTCTAGAATTTGGGAAAAATTCAATTTTTTTGATTAAATTATAGTTTAGAGTCTTAAGAATATGGGAAAATTTATTTTAAAGCAGCGCGAAAGTATTTGACAGGTGATAACAAGTCAAAGCAATTGGTGAAGCAACTGAAACTGTGTGCACAATAAGTATGAAAAGCGTAGCAAAAGAAGAGCAAAATCACTCATCTAAAAATAATCACAGATTTATTGTCTCGAATGATGGATCGTGGAGAATGTGCGGTTTTTTCGTCATTGTTCGTCTTGGTAAAGCTTATCGGTTGGTCTCAATTATGTTGCGTGGTCCATGGCTCCAAAATCAACTTTCAGTGGAAAAACTGCTGACGAACGCCGCATTCAGTAATCCGAGCGCGCGCTGACTAATGATGCAAAAGAATGGCGCAGAAATCAACAAGACGATGAGACAATAAATCTGGAAGGTCAATTTTATGGCGCAGGCATTACAGACTAGAGGTAAATACATTATTTCTATGAAAAACTGAGTCAAAACTTTAATCGCGTTTTTCTCGAAATCATGTTTTTAAAATCGAGCAAAAAGAAATCTCTGTTTATTTCTTAATCTACATAAAAAATACTACAAAAATACGAGGGCTTTTTTAAAGTGCTTCATTCGTTTTCTTTATACGAAGATTTAAGCCCGAAAAATGATTTTTTTTAGATATTGCCATATTGTTTAGACCGAAAATATTCAAAATTCGGCCCGTATTTTTTTAGAGTTTACATCAGAGATTCAGAAAAAAATTACTATTTTGTTCCAAGTCCATTGTTGTTTCCAGGATCTTTTCGCCCGTTTTGCCCTACGTTCCGAGAGGCACCTCCATTTTCTTTATTTTGTGACGTCAGTTTTGAAAATTTTCTTTTGAAAAAATTTGGAAATAAAGTTCAATAAAGATATAGAAACAGTTTTTAAATAGGACTTTTAGATTTTGTTTAAAAAATCTAGAAAATCACCTTTTTTCCTAGTCTAAAGTGGTCTAACCCCTTAAAAAAGCATACAAATGCCTGGAACACGCTCGTGGAAAACCATTTAAATGATCCATTTCTCAAATGTATTATCATTGTCGAAGAGAAATTGATAGTTTACGACAACGTCTTGCAAAAACGATCACGGAGCAGCAGCTACAACCACACCAAAAGCAAATATCCATCAAAAGAAGATTATGCTCTTATTTTTGGTACAAAGGCGTCGTGTATTTTGACCTGCTACCACAAAACCAAAAAAATTTATTAATTGGAGGTTAATTAAACACTTGGTGTTATTTCACAATGTTTAAATGTTTCACCGCGGGTTAAGTGAGAATTTAATTATACGATGAATTGAATAAAAATTTTATTTGTCAAAATTCAGCCTAATTATTTTTTTTACTTATATTTACATATTTTTCTGTCTTATATTGAAGAAATTTAAAATTACATTAATTATTCACGGTATGATACGATACGGTTCGATTCACAGACAAATACATTTAAAAACAAATTAACAACTGAAATATACATTAAATTTTGGCCGAAAGAAGCACGGGCGGAGTTCACAATAACAAATTATGTTCTACCACTCAAACCCTTCTTACACCATGATGTTGGGAAGGCAGCAATCCTCGTCCACATCCGAAGGCTTCTATATTGCCCTTAATATCATGTATTTTATCCACTTTTTAGAAGGAACATTTGGTGGTTAATGTCAGCATGATAAGACATAACTAGGCCTGATGGCATTTCTAACAATTTTCTAAAAAGCTGTATATAATCTATTTCATTACCATTATTTATACTTTTTAATTATTCTTTCAAGTACTGCATCATTTTCGACATTATGGAAACAGAGTTATATTACGCCAATTTTTAAGACAGAAGAGAAAGATGATATTTTAAATAGTCGCAGAGTGTCAATTCAGTCCTTCATACCAAAACTTTTTGACAAACTTGTAACCATGCAGTAAAATGAGAAAAATTATTTACAACACCATTTATTAGTTGTCAAGTCTTTTATTTGTGACACCTGACTTGGAGAATAAAAATACGGTGGATGCGATTTACATTGATTTTTTGAAAGTATTAGATAACGTTAATCATACAATTCTAATATTTAAATTAAGAAAGTTGGGATTTCATGGTTCGCTTGGTAAACGATTGGAAAGGTTCCTAACTAGTCGCAGCTAGTGTGTTAAAATTAGAAACCATATTTCTGACATTATCAAAGTCCACTCAGGTGTGCTCCAGGGATCAAATTGTGGACCGTTGTTATTCCTTTTATTTATTAATGATATAGGAACAGTAATTAAACACTCAATTGTTTTACTCTTCGCGGATGACTTAAAATTGATTTTAAAAAATAAATTTATTAATGATTGCGTTTTATCTTAAGAAGATCTTAATTCTTTTTATGATGTAAATGTAAAACTATTACATTTTGCCGCAACATTTCGATATTAAAGCAAACTATAATTAATAACAACGATTTATTTCATTTAGCAGAAATAAAAGATTTAGGAATTCTGTTCGGTGCAAAATTGACATTTGCTGGACAAATTAATTATGTGCGCAATAAATCAATGAAAATGCTAGATTACACTAAAATAATATCAAGTAATTTTAACGCGGCATCGTTCAGGATTGTTTATATTGCATTTGTTCGTTCTCAACTAGAATATTCCACATGTATCTAGTCGCCATATCAGCTAACATACAAAAATTAAAACGAAAATGTGAAGAACAGTTTCTAAATATCTTTATTTTTTTAAATAGAGATTAGAATAGAATAAAATAGAATTAGAGTTGATTAATGCGCAACCCTTGAGCATAAAAATTACCCACATTAGTACCTAAAGCTTCCTGAGCGCATAAAAACAGTCTGGTAAGTGAAGATCAATAATTATGTGACGACGCATATATTGTCTGGCTTTTACAAGAAATATGTAGCTCATTTATTGCTAAAGCCATAATGTTATAATAGTTCAATATAAAAAATAATGTTTAACGGTAAAGAATTTCTTTATTCTAGTAGTATCATTTATTTATTGACAAATTTTATACATACATATTTACATTAAAATGATAAATAATGAATGAGGTGTTATTGTATTAATTTGTATTCTATTAATCTATTAAAATTTATAATGTTGGTTTTTGCATGGCGAATAGAGTAGCCGACGGACGTGAGCTAACATTTTCAGTTGAATTTTATGTATCTATGAGCAAAATTTTATCTCGCTGGTATTTTCTGTGCTCTTAATGCAAGTGTTTTGATTGTTCACGAAAATATGCGATCTTGTGATATTCATCATCAATTAATATAGCCCAGACTTAGCTCCTTCATATTGCCATCTGTTTACAAAATTCGAAGACTTTTTGGCAGGAAAGAAAGATTACGTACCTCAATACACTGGCGGCAGAGGAATATAAAGCTGGGATACAAAAACGTTACGACAAATGCTTAAATTTGCAAGGTGACTATGTAGAGAAGTATGGAATGTATGGTTTTTACAAATAAAACCTGAATATTTGTTAATATATACTAGCTTTTTTATATTTCCATATGGGTACTACTTTTGTAAATTCTAAAAAAAAGTCTATAGGCATATTTAAGATTTTTGTTAAAATGACTAAATATTCAATATGTGTATGCAATAGATATGAAAATCCACTAATATTGGCAGTAAGCAATTAGAACGGCTATAATTTCCTAAAGCCTATCTCTCTTCTCTGTTTCATTTCTTGTCTAATCTCTTCGTACAAGTAACAGATTATCCATTCTGCCTTAATATAAACGACAGCAGCTAATTATCAGTATACGAGAAGAAGTACTAATTATAGAGATAATATTCAAGAATCTTCCTAATTATAAAATTGATTTTAATTACCAAGCTAAAGCTAATACAAGTTTGTAAAAAGTCAAAGAATAAATAATATATTTCAATAAATTATATGCGGGTTTACAAAGAGCTTCTCAAATATTTATTCATAATTAAATATTTGATTGGAATCAAATTTCGAATTAGCACAGCAACTATCTTACTCAAAAGTTAATTTCTTTTAGTAGGTAAAAAAATAATCAATACTTTACCTAATATTTCATAAGGTTTCACCAAGAGAAAAGAGAGAAAATTATTAAAAAAAATAATTTCTTCTTAAGCTAGGTTTCATTGCAATTAAATATAATGACACGTGGTGTCAAATATATTTATATATCTATAAGTTCAAGCCATATTTGGCAAAATATTTGATGAATCTGCATTAATAGAGTCTTCATGGAGCAACTGTCACCAGAAAAATAGAGGTCGCGAATGGAAGAACACATATTTTTCGAGCCTTTCCAAATGCGATCAAAATTTCTGTGAACAATTATTATGAAAAAATATTAGAATCATTTTTGTTAGCATGTTGGATAAATAGTTAATACTTAATACCTTATGAAGTACTAAATCAGTTAATGTCAATTAAAAGATACTAACGTAATTAATTTCATATCTAAATCTTTAATTATTCTGGAGTTTATTTTTTAAATATCACTAAACTATTTAGTTGTTTGTTTAAACTATATTTTTTCAAATATTTGTAATATTAATTGATATATTATATTGATTATCTATTTTAAATCAAGATAATATGCCGCATAATATCTTGGCTTCCTCATATCATTTGTCCACTCGAGGAATTCTTAAAACCAAGACGACTCCTTCCTCGATAACAGTAAAACATGCAAATCGTTACTGCATTCCTGCTTCCTCTTATTACCGAGGACGAGCGCGAATTGAATTGTTTTTATTTCCAGCTGTCCGAATAAAATCGCCAGTGTAAACATTGGAAGATATCTGCCCGCTTTACGATCCAGCATAAAACCCATAAACAACTGTTATTGCCCCCGGGAGGATGCTTAAACGTATAATGAAATGCCTCATATAATTGAGTAACACTATTCAGAGCATTGCGGCCGTAATTACGGTATTAAGTGCGCCTCTTATTGGCACAGCAAGTTGGTCAAACGAACGCTTGTGAAACCAAATGGTAGACAATAAGTGGCGACCGTTAAAAGAAGTAACGATTTCTCTAGGAAACGGTAGAATTTTCCGAATTTGGTAATTGTAGTAAATTGTTTTTAGGTCTGATGATAGTAATAGTCAGCTATTTTAGGAAGCAATTGAAAGAAAAAAAACTGGTCCACAAGGTTTTGTTTTCATAAGAAATATTATTAGTGAATTTAATGCATTTTTATTCTAATAGTAGGTTTAAAATTTATAAATCATGTATTTTTTTATTCTGATAGTTTCTTTTTAAGGTTTTAATTTAGCATTGTTTATGTTTTGCCTTAATCATATGTTTTGACCACCTATAAAGGGTCAAAAGTAATTTGATTCATGCTATATATGTAATATTATGGTAAGTACCTAAAGATAAGACTGTTACAGGTTAATTCATATTTTGATAATGGGTTTTCCAATAAGAAGTTTCATTTTGATATTTAAAAAAAACGAGTAGATTTTAAGAGAAATCAATGGATATTTATTTCATTGTAACGGACGATGGAAAACGATATCAGCCGCCACGAATACAGTTGCAGCACCATATTCTTTTCATGAAATTTTCCATGACCAATTCGTACATTTGCGGCTGTGTGTCCTCGATAACTTCACGAATTCCATCTTCAAGGTCTTGAATCGATTGTGGAGCATTGGCATAGACCTTATCTTTCATGTGGCCCCAAAGAAAAAAGTCTAAAGGTGTTAAGTCACAAGAATAGGATCTCGGGGGCCAATTGAGATCACCAACGCCAGGCAACTTTTCTTGCAAAATTGCGATTGTTTCGTTGCTTGTGTGGCACGTAGCGCCGTTTTGTTGAAAATAAACGTCGTCCACATGAATCTGCACCAGTCTCATTTTCGAATAAGTAAGGTCCAATCACACCGCCAGTCCAAAAACCGCAACAGTGACACGTTGAGGATTGAGAGGCTTTTCAATAAGCATTCTTTGATTTTCCGAGGCCCAAATATAGCAATTCTGCTTATTCACGTAGCCTCCGAGGTGAATATGGGCCTCATCACTGAAGATGATTTTTCAATCAACTAAGATACGACGTTGCTGGTGATCGACCGGCTTGAGTTCTTATGTTAACTGAACTTTAAAAGCCTTCAAACCTAAGGCTTTATGCAAAATACAGTGTAATGTCGTTTTTGGAATGTCTAATTCGAAAGATTAACGAGAAATTGACAAACCTAGGTGTTCTTGAGTGTACACGCCTTCGATTCTTCACATCACTAAGTTGTCCCTACAACTCAAATTTTTTAACCAGTTTTACTACTGCTGGCCGAGAAGGTGCTTCACGTCGACCCAAAAGTGCTTTAGTTTGGCAAACTGTGACTGAATTTTAACAATTCCAATGCGTTGTTGAAGCGTGTATCGTTGCATTTTTACTAATGGCGTAGTTTTTACTTGTCAAATGTCAAAAGATGACAGCTGCAAAAGTGACAGCTGTCCAGATAGCGGGCTATTCAAAATGAAACCTCTTACTGGAAAACCCTTTATATTAACAAGACTACAGGTTTACGCTAACATGACATTGTAAAGTGTTCAACTCTCGATAGAACTCTAGATCCAATTCAATTGATGCTGTGTTTCATATACTTTATATCTATTAATGTAAGTATCGTTTGGTACTATATGTACTCGTATTTTTCTAGGTAAAATAATAATAATTCTCGTACTAGAAATAGAAACTAAAGTCAGAAATGGAGCAAGATATTTTTTCTACTACCCTTTATAAAAAGACAATTTTCGTCACCGAATACTCCAGCAAAAATTTGAGTTCCGTCACTAGTGAGAGAAAATCCCATAACGCTAACTTTCGTCACTAGGGACGAAAGTTACCTACAAATTTTCACCTCCGTCTAGTTGCCTGCAGTCACTATATCGTGTCATTATTAAACGTCATTTTATGAATTTGTACTGTTCGTAACTTTATCAAATCATGATTTCTGATTCAGTAAGTGATTTAGATCTTTCCAATACTGGTAAATCAAGTAAATCAAGCTGAGAAAACCTATGTGGATTTATTATCAGAAAAATCGAAAAAGAGGTATGAAAAAATATATGCAAAATTCATGGAATTTAAGGCAGATAATCGCGTAAATTCATATTCACTGTGCTGTTTGCATATTTTGCAAAGTTGTCGGTAAGTAATTTAAATATGATCTGTAGTTTTGTAATTTTTAATTCAAAATAAAGTATTTGTTTATATAATAAAAGTTTGTTAGTATCATAGGTAAGGTAGTAGAAAAAGTATAGTGTTTAACTCGTCGAAAGCATTTTTTTTAAGCTCGCGATCATTACCAAACTCGGCTTCGCCTCGTTTGGTAAACTGTTCTCTCGCTTAAAAAAATGTTACTTTCGTCACTCGTTGAACAATATACTATTACAGAACCACTAATTTAGCCTTTAATATTTGATTGAACATTTTGAAACTAGAAAAGCATTATGCAAAACTTAAAAAAAAACATTTGATGCATTTATTTTTATTACAAACTTTCTTACAATGGTATGGGATACAAGATTATTCTGAGAATTCACTGGTTAGAATTTTTCCAAAAAAAATGCGATTCTCACATTAGTGATTTATCTGAAAATATTTACAGATAAAAAGATGTGTCAATCAGGTAAAGTTCTACTATGAAGTCTGACTAATTTTGAAACCATAATAACATGTTCATATCCGTTCATATATTTAATCATTTGCCATTTTACCATTTCAGTGTAGAGTTATTCAATTCAATAATTGAACAGGGCACCTGACCACCAAGAGTATTCAGTATTCCGAGCGATCAATATAAGTATCCATAGTTTGTAGACTGATAATGGAAAAATTAGCCGTCAGTATTGTAATGCAATTTCTCCTTCATCCTGCTTGATATTCGCTATCTTACACCCAGCGTCAACAAACACCACGGAGCCACCTTCTTACAAGTACATACCAGTGCCTCATCAACGAGCTCATTTCCTTCGAAACGGATCTACTGCCCACTTGAAGCTAGAGTGGAAGATATCCAAAGAAAAATCTAAAACGAACTTACAACCCGTTCGAAACTTCACCATCACCAGTGAATTTTCAGACATACTCTGGAGATCGAGTACCAGAACCTTTGCACGTTGTCAGTTTAGGTGATAGCATCTACGCCGTGGACAACCCCTCCTAGAAGAACGTTGCCTACACATTGCCTCTCCACATGAGAGGTAACCTTTTGATTCGGATTTACGATCCGAGTCAAAAACGGAAGCTCCCAGACGAGTAGCTTAACATCAACCAACTTAAATATTACTTCGAAGGCGACCTCCACCTGGTCCGACGACATGATTTATGACCCAAATTAAAATAGAAGCTCCCACAATAGAAGTTTAACAACGACCAACTTCCACAACAATTTGACGATTCGCATTTACGACCCCAATCTAGCATACGCTTCCGCCCGAGAAGCTTAACAACAACCCACTTCCACGATACTTCGAAGACGAGCTTCATCAGGTCTAACAACACGATTCTAATTTACGCCAGGGTCAAAGCAACAATTCCGCACGAGAAACTAACACCACGCCTTCGCCACCAAAGAATACGACTCTAGGCCCAAAATCGAGTGGAAGAAGAAGTTATACAAGCAACTTCAGTACAGATGAAGTAATCAGCAAGTATTAGGCAAAGAATTGGCTAGAATACTAACCGACATAACAAAAGCAAATGTCATCAGACAGAAACTACAATCAGCACTAACAGAAGTAGACGCTGTTTGGCAAATGTTAAAGACACAGATAAACTTTGTTAAAAGTTAAACCTACCCACTCACTAGTACCACAAAGAATACTCTTACACAAAACTTCGAAACAAGTGTGAAAAAGTGCTTCGCCAACTAACAACGGTGATCATCGATCCATCACCAACCACCAAAGAACAGACTTACGAAGCAGCAATCATAGACTATAACAAATTAATATCACAAGATGAAGCCGACATGTGGATACAGCAAATCGATCAACACTGGGCCATATTAAACAAGAGGAAATTGTTGAATGCAAATTTATGGATAAACACCACCAACCACAACACCTTATTCTTTCAAAACATAGAGATGCCAAAATTGCACTTGTCCAAACAATGGCCGGAACCGCCAGAGCAAATTTTACCGTCCCAGGCAAAAATATACCGACCTACAAGGGAGTTTACGATAATGAGCAAACTTCCCGGAATTATTCGAACAAATAATCCATAAAAACATCGCCATTTCTTCAATAAAATAGCTCTATATAAAATGGACATAAGTACGCCAACAATGGGCAAAATATGGCTAGTACAGCAAAAATACTTCGCTGACACACAAATTCGTTATCTAAAGCAGAAGAAGGGGGCCAGAGTGGAATAAAACATTGTGAAGTCCGCCCACAAGACCTGTAACCTAAATTTTAGTAATTACTAATATATAATTTATTTTTAGTACCTAAAAGGATACTACTACCCACACGGCCAATCACCGCAGAAGAAGAACTATGTAAAGAGATTTACAATCATACAGTGGAATGCAACTACATGCAGTATCAACTACACACGAACATACAAAATTTACAATATCCATATTTAGAAGAAACAGAAAACTTATCAACACAAAAGGAGCACTCCTTGTAGCCAACTCAGGACAGAAATGCCAGGGATTAGCGATCCAACGTAACAGGAGACATTCCAAGAGATCCAGAACCGATCCAACAAGAGAAGGTATACTCGTGTAGTAATACATTTCATGACATCCTGTACCAGGAGATCAAATGCACGGGCCAAGTGAAACAGAGGATTACTTGACACACAATTCTACCTCAAGCGAATCTACATACATATGCCTGGGTGATAACAGCATTCATCATCACAGCGTTTAGCATAGGAAGGACCATTTGGTATATCAGGAGTTTCCAAACATCAGCCAACGTTATTTCCGTTGATTTAAAGGACTCAATTCAATAATTGAAAAGGACACCGGACCACCAATCCTTATCTAACGAGCCGCATTCTGAGTGATCGATAAGATACTCTGTACATATAATTATCCATAGTTTATACAACAAAGAAATTAGCCTTTAGTTTTGTAATCCTAAATAGAACGTATATTATGTAAATATAAATTATGAATAAAATGCCAGATTCTTTTATTTATTGATTTAATATGTAAATCTATATGTCTCGTTTCATATCTTTTTTACTTTTCTAAAGTACTTCGTATCCATAACTTGTATTCCTTGTTTTTGGTTCTCTGCCATTGTCCATGATTCTCTACTTGAAGTCAGAGTGGGTCTTATCACTTCTTTAACTATTTATATTTATTATTTTATTATTTCTTTTTATGCCGACTAAAATAATTTTCAACACGTTAAATAGTTTTGCTGTATTTCCTATTTTGTCTTTTCTTTTTTATTTTTCCGTTGTTTTCAATTATTGTTCCTAGTTAGCTATGCCATTCCACTCCACTTGTAATAATGTATTTCCTCCAATTATCATTTTATGCTGTTTTTGTCTGTGTAATTATCATAGTTTTCGTTTTCTCGATATACATTTTCATGTTGATTTTATTCAATTAATTGAATATTTCAATATTGTGTTGTAAGTCATTCTATGTTTCTGCCAGTATCACCATGTTATCTGCAGGTAGTAGCTTAGTTAGCTGTATTTAACACAAAACAAGTGTTTAATTTTTACTAATTTTATCTTCAGCTTTGCTTCTTTGATTGTCTTGGCTAATACTAGTGTAAATAGCAGTGAGCTTTCCATGCATCCTTTCTTTGTTTTAAATATTTTTGATACTTTTATGTTCATTCTTACTATATTTTAATTTCTCACTATACATGTTTTTCGTAGGTTTGTTTTTCTGTATGTCTGTCTTCGAGTTCTTCCATAAATTTTCTCTTTTTATCCTGTCGAATGATTTTTTTCTAAAACTACAAAACATGTCTGTATTTCTTTATTTATATATTCTGATTATCTTTTATTGTTTCTTCTAATTTGTATCTCGAACTTTTATCTAAAATTCTTATTAAAAATTTCCATGGTATATTTGAATTGTGATGCCTTTGTAATTTCTTTTATTTCCTTTCTTATTTATTATGAATATAATTCCTATATTTAATTCCCTTAGTATTTTTTCGATTTCTACTATTTCCTTTCGAAATTATGTTACTGTCTCTATTCCTATCCGAAATGTATTTAATTTTTTAATGTTTTTTTTACTTCATCTTTCTTCTTTCCTTTCTTCTATTTTCTATATATTTCTTGTGTGATCAGATCTTCAAAATACTGTCGCCTATTTTGTCATGTGTAATTGTGTGTCCTTATGTTTCCATATTTTTCTTTAATGCTAATCCTTTTTCTGTGTTAGTTCTTGTCATGTTTAGTTCCGTAAAATATTTTTGGGTTTTCTCTGAACTTCCTATTCATTATATCGCTAAACTTTGTCCATGATTTTTGTTTAGCTTTTTTAATTTACAAGTATGCTTCTTTGTTTTTTCTATGTTTTCTTCGTAGTCCGTTATCTTTTAGTATGAAGATATTTTTTCCATTCCTTTTTTTCTTTATGTCTCCTATCCATCATTTAATACTCTTGATGTTTTATTTCCTTTAAAATCATTTTATTTATTTATTATATATATTTATCATTTTGTTTTCTGGATTTGTTTATATCCTCTTATCTTCACTTTAACCTTTTCTTCTTTTGCCTAATCTTCATCTATCCACGCCGTGTCCATTCTTAGCAAGATGCGGTCACTTTTTTTTTACTTTTACGCTCTTAACCTTATTTCAATTGCATTTTAAAAAGTCGAATCTAATGTTAAAATAATTTAAAAAATCAACTTTAGAAAGCCTGAACATAATGTTCACAATAAGAAATATTCCGTTTAAATGTACTTTTAAAAAAATATACAAGCAGCTTTTAAAAATAATTATTTTTATAACGATGGTAAGGCATATATTCTTTCATTAAGTTTTAAATTAATGTACACTTATTTCAGTCAACAAGGCCAAGAGTCTTCTTAATTGGAGATGTGGAGATTTTATCATTTGCAAAAACCATAATTATATCACAATAGCAACCATATGGTGGACTAAATATAATAACCTTTGATTCTTAAGTAAATTCCATAAAAGGAATCGTGTGAATGTTTGAGATGTTCTAATACGTTTAAACTAGCTGTTCTCACCTTTCATTTCAGAGATGTGAACATACTAGTCACAGAATAATTATGAGGCAGAAATTGCAAATCAAGATTCAATATGTAATTGTGAAGGCTGCTTTCACTACGTGATACATTCAAACAAATCAAATAAGAAGAATAACTTTTTATTTACTTTACAACTGCGAACTAAAGTTATTATTGTTACAAATATTAATAAATATACTAATTATTTAAATAAATATTTGATTAATAAACGATTCGGTATTTTTTATCATAAATTTCTAGTAAATAAAGAATATGTTTATGATAAAGTACGTATCAAGAAGCATAAAGCAAATTTTTTTTGGTGAAACATTATGAAATAATAGATAACCACTTGGTTTGTTTTTAGTTTGTGGTTTCGCTTGTTTTAGTATTATAATGCTAAACTAGTCGAGTAAATATAATAAAAATCAGTGAAAGAAACCAAGTGTTGTCAATTCTCTACCTATTATAATATAATTAACATATTATATTCAATCCTTTAATGATTAATACAAAAATGTTTTGTAACAGTTAAATCAGAAAATAATAGATCATATATCAAATTTATAAAATTATAATTTTGAGGATAAATTATATTAAATTCTATGATTTTATGATAATTATTTGTATATATAATTTCTTGATTTAAAGTATCATTCTTACATATACCTTCCAATTCATCTACAACTAATATCAAACATAATGTGTCAATAAACAACGTTTTATCTTAATGTATTATATGTGTTTATAACAGTTCTACGCAAACTGGCTTAAGCCGTTTCGTATTATGCGTGAACGGATAAGTCTTTTTAAACCGATGATTATTTCTTTTAGTATTCGATAGGCACATTCCTTTATTCGTTTTGCATGTAAATAGTAATTATGTATTCGCCGTTCGTAAAAGTTCAGCATTTCAATGAACGCCTCGCGAGGAATGTTAATTGCATTTCCCTTTATTGTTATTCAAATTTTATTCACATCGTTAGTTTTCATAATTCATAAATTACATTCAATCTTGTTTTCATCTTGTACTGACCAATAAAAACTACATGAAAATTAATAAAATATCTATATTAATATTTATTATTTTATATTTATCATTTTACTTATGCAAATTATAAATTAATTAATTAAAATTTGAATATTTAATAGATTCTCAAGAACCTCATACAATATCTAATAAATAAAAAACTTTATTAAACCGCTAGGGTTTTAATTTATCCCATTTTACAAAATCTTTCATTTTACTTAAATAGTTTGTAAAAACCAGCAAACAGATAGTAAATATTTTTCAGAATCATCAAGTAAGATTTAAGCTCCCTGGAAGATTTATTCAATGCAAAAAATCGATCGTTTAAAGAAAATGAGATCCCTGGAAAATTATTCAATGCAAAAAAATCAATCATTTAAAAAAAGAAATCCGTTGTTAAGGATGCAATACCGTGTATGTAGGTCAAACAGGACGAACACAATTAAACGTAAGCTACAAAAATGCTTATAAAATCATAAACACCATCAACATTTTTACCTGTGTTTTGTTTTAGGGATCTAAACCAGTGACTTTTTCTCAAAAAAATATCTTTCCATATAAAAAACATCTCGAAATGAATGGTTAAAACAACATCACCAACTTCAAAGTATCACAAAATTGTCGTATTGGTGGTGAGAAAAATCAAGAAATTCATGAATAATCCTCAACAAGTTACTATATGGTATGCATTATGGTGTGGTAATTTAAATAGATCGCATTTCTTTCAAAATACTGCTGATAATACTGATACTGTGAGATGTTAACTGACTTTATTTCTTGAAATAAATTATATCGATCTAGAAGATGTATGGTTTGACCAGAAACAAACATTTTCTAGAAAATTATTACCAGAAATGGTGATAGTACTCGACCAACAACATCGTGTGATCTAACACCTATGGACTATTTTCTATGGGACTATGTGATAACAATAAATAACAGATTTCACAATTAATGATAAAACTATTCGTGCATTCATGAGATAGAGATATCAAAATGTCAAAAAAATTTAATCAAAAGCATTTTTTGTAGACCTGTATTATTTTATATGCTTATATCAATGTGATTTTTAGCCTGAACTGAATGATTTTGATCTAAAAGATATATTTTTTTAACTAGACGGTACAATTCTACATTTTTTTAATAAAACAATTACTTAATTGAGTCAACCATTTCCTGGAAAATTAATACAAGGATGATGATAGGATCTAACACTGGTAGACAATTTTCTATGAAATTATGTATCTATAATAGATTCCAGAATTAAGGATGCATTTGATTGTGTCATCGTTGAGGTAAAATCTCAATTATGTTGTACAAAATTTTGACAAAAGGTAGTGATCTGTGTAGAAGTATTCATTTTCGTTTATAAATTGCATAAGTAATACTAATAGATTTAAATTATGTTTTTTTTATTGTATGTTTAAAAACATACATATTAAACAAACCGCACTGCAGCAAAACATCTTTCAAGAATCCACCATCGAGCAAATAATCAATACCACGAAAAATCATAATAATAGCCACAAAGAAGAAAAATAATACAAATTTCACGCAACCCTGCTCAAAATAGGCAATATTTACGAAAATTCTATAGAAAAACAACTTTCAAACCAGGTAGATAAGAGCCTTTTGCGTTCCCCCCATTTCAGTCAAAAACCAGGGAGTATTCAGCGTACCATGAGAGTCTGCGTTCAAATTTACGTCGGCTAAACTAATCGAAAATCAGTGCCCAGAGAAGAGAAGAGAATATTTCAGCAGCCTGGAAATATGACAAATAATTCTTCTATTTTCCAATACATGATAGCTTCTGATCATAAAATAAATTTCCAAGAGATGCCGCTGAACAAATACCAGTTTATCATCAACATGAAAAACCGCTTTACAGATTATTCCAATTCAAATCACCAACTCAACACCGATACATCTGATAATCTGATCCTAACAAATTACATTCAATAAGTAAGACTATTTTAACAAATAATGCGATTGCATCAAATGACTCTAGTTTTACTTTTACGCAAATCAGAGAAGAATAAGAGTCAAACACTTCTGAAGACGGTAAATACTAAGTTGCCGGAACATCGAGTTAGCTTGTCGTGAACAAAAACTCTCAAAAAATCTCTGTAGAAAATTAACTAATAATTTAAAAATACGAAAACATTTCGTGAATCTACAATAATGAGTCTTACTAAGACAAAACAAATTAATTATTGAAACATTGTTTTTATTAGTTTAATTTAATGAAATCAGTCTAAATTGATTTTTTGTTAATAACTTTTTATTTCGTTGATCAAAAATAAAGCATTATCAAATAATATTGTCTTCACAAAAGCTGACAAAGGAAATTCTAATTGCAATTAATAAAACAGAATATTCGAAGTCAAAAAATTTATGACAAGCAACAACTTTATACCTCTTAAACAAAACTTGACCAAAAAATTCCAACAAATAATCACATAACTTTTCATGTTATATTCACTTTCAAGCAGTCTAAAGTACATTTTATTATTTATTAGTTTATTCAACAGAACTAATTTGTAACACGCAAATTACATTTGTCTCATTCAAAATCTGTCGAGGTATTAGCCAGAGAAGTAGTTGTTTCAATAAGTAATTTGTTTTGTAGTCTTAGTAAGACAAGACTGATTGTTGTAGATTCACGAAATGTTTTCGTATTATTAAATTATTAGATAACTTTCGTTAGTATTTTAGCTACGTTAATTTTATATGATTATTCACCGAAATTTATTGTCAGAGGTTGTATATATAGTTGAATATTTCTTAGATATTCTTCATTAATTATCAAAGATCATAAATAATTGACTTGGTATCCTAGAGTAAGCAAATAATAATATAGTATTTGCTTTGTGAAGCTAGAACAGAGGAGCACAATACAGACATGATTAATGCGATATTGAAGTATATAAGGTATATTTTAAAGTATGAATAAGAAACATGACTTCCATTGATATGTATATTATTTTATGTATCTGAGAAGCTACAACCAAAGAGGTTCTGGTTTAAAATGGATCTTTCTAAATATAAACTGTTAATTGTTAAAAAAATTAAAAATAGATTTTTAAAATAATTAATTTTTATTTTAACTTCTAAATTTGCAAATGCTTAAAAACTTATGTAAGTAGACTAGGAAATTTTCTTTCTTCATATTGCTGCATCTTAATACAACTATGTTTGACATAAAAATAGGATGTAAAGTTATTTTAGCCTGTGAACACTAATTTTCCAACAGCATATATAAATACATTTTAATGTACCTTTCAGCGTTAAAAAGAAAGAGATTTGATGATATTCCTGACATTCAACAAAACGTGACGAGGCATTTAAACTCCATCCCAAAAGAAGCCTTCTTGAATAGTTTTCAAGATGTGTATAGCAGATCTGAGTAGTGCATAGTTATTGGAGGTGACTATTTCAAAGGGCAGTAAGGTAACTTTCGATAACGTAGAGAAAATACGTTAATGTTACAGGACTATTCACTGAACTTTATTGTCAGAAGTTGTACCTTTATTCATAACAGTGATAATAATATAAGTAACTTGTATAAGGTATTGTCAAAAGATTTCCTCCCCAATTTTTTTTTATATAGAACGTTCGCAAAATTTTTAATAAGAGATATTTTAAATTTACTATGTTTAATCCCATTATGCGTACATTAAATTAGTGAAAAATACCTTACCAGTAGAAAGAGTTTTGTTTATATCGTATGGAATTTTCATGAAATACTTGTCACCAATTATAAGAATTATTCGGGTTTATTAACAGTTAGAATTCCGTTTTGAAATTTATATTTTCACATATGTTTAATCGATAGCTTACACAGTATTATTATAATTATTGCACAATAAGTTCATGATATAGAATAAATTTCTGGTTAGAAAACACCTATAGTCTCGGACCATTCCCAAATAAAAAAACGTATTAAATTTACTAATTAGAAAAAAACGAAAATATTTTCGTAAAATCTACAACAAATGAGTCTTAAGACTACAAGAACAAATCACTTTTGAAACAACTACTTATATATTTTTTGTATTAAATTTTACATGTTTTAAGATTTAGTTTACGGTTTTCTTTATTGAATACGACCGCAAAGGAAAAGTAGCTTAACTGATATTTTATTACAAAAATATAATCTAAATATACACATTTCGCTCGCAGCAGTTACGTGTGAAGTTCGAAATGTGTTTCTTAACCCAGGGCTTCTTTATATTTATGTTAAACAGTGCTTCACTAAATAATAAACTTATAAGCTTATAAATTAAAAATACAATAATAACAATAAGATATTTTTTGACTTATTTATGCATTTATCATTGGTGCATAGCACTGTTAACTGAATTAAAATATGAAACACTTTAAATAACATAATAAACTGTATGATTATGAGTAACCATGCATAAAAAGTTAACAAAAGGTGTTCCAGATTTGAACCAAGCTATCCCAAAAGAGTTAATTGCGTTTACTAAGGAAAGGGTATACTTTACGAATATTAATGTTTTTTAAATATTTTTATCTATTACGGTCTTAGTATTTTAACATTTTTACTTTCCCTATATGAAATATAGGGGAAGTATTGTGATCGTGATTTTTTTTTGAAATTTTTTTTTTGCGGAAATATCCGTTTTGGGGTCCCCTGAACCCATTACACTAATTTCTGGAAAAAAATTTTTTGTGTCTGTGTGTGTGTCTGTCTGTCTGTCTGTCTGTCTGTCTGTCTGTCTGTCGGTGGGCGCTGTATCTCAAAAACGAATTATCTGATTGAGATGAAACTTTAAAGTTAAGGTTTTATCATTAAAAACTGGAACTGAAAAGCTTTTGGTAAACATTCATAGACCGGAAGTGGATGTTTACTCGAGACGTTTTTTTGTTTTTTGCTGATATTTTTCTAAATATGAAAAATTTTTAAAAACGATTCAAACAAAAGTTAAAGAGAATAAAAAACTAAACAAGTTTTATTTAAACGTATTTTTCATAGAATTTTTAACTTTTGAGAAAAAATATAAAAAATGAAAATTTATATATTTTTTGCCAATTGTTAATTAACTGTTGGAGTTACATGAAACTTATATAACAAATAATTGTAGAGAATTAAAAAATGAATAAATTATTAAGAATAGCCTTTTTTCGTAAATCTCATAGTTTTCGAGAAAAATATAGGGAAAGTACTATGATGGCCACATCACCATTTTTTATAATCGTGCGGATGTGGAGATAATACAAATATGCGCCTTAAGAATGCAGAAATTGATAGAATAGTATATTCTATAAATTTCTTGCTTAATTAAGGAATTGAAGCAGATATAGTCTAGAGAGAAGGAAGTTCTAAATGCATGATGATAAGAAAATAAAGATAACTAAGCTGGTAAACTATAGGCTAATTAATTATACGAGTATTTTTTAGATACAGAATATGAAACTGGCAGCTAAGAAGAGATGGAAAATCAGGTAGGTATTTATTATTTCTAACCAAGCTTGATTTAGGAATGGTGAATTGAAGATCATATATAACATCGGTCTTTAGTTTTACTGAAGCAGCAGTGTAAAACCGGTAGGTTGTTATTAACCTGTATAAATAAGTAATTTGTTAAAAAATAGGCAAATGTAATACAACACACAGAAAAATATTTTTTTAGATTTTACTCATTAAGGCCACAACTTATGGTAACAAGCTTCTAAAAAGGTTTTAATTTGTTTTGAATTTGAGAAACATAATAGGTAATTAAATTAAAAGCACTTGGTATGTTTCACTGAATTTTATATATTGAATGGACTAGTTTCGCTTGATGCAGCATTTTCAATAGTAATTATTAGAAGAAAACCGGCGATGTTTATATATTCAGGTAATAATTGATTCAAGTATTGGGAAAGAACAAATCTCTTCGTTGTCGTTAATCATTTGTTTTCCCCTTTTACTGCCCTATTAATTTCAAGGCCCTCTCTTAGATTTAATTTAAATCCATTAAATTCTATTTAAAAAGTACAATTTAAAAATCAACACAATCAAAACAAGTAATAAATTATGAAAATATTTAATTTTATTATGAAGGTGATTTTTACCTTGAATTACGTTTCTAATTATTTCGTTATATTTACTGTTCGTGCTTTAATACGTATTATAATAAAGTTAAGTAAACATATAGGTGAATAAATTAATATCTTTTCTCTTTAAATTAATTCTTTGATGTTTGAAAACTATACGAGAATTGTATATTATATTTTCCTTATCTCAAATACAATAAAATATACGATATATAAAACAGCAAAACAATTATATTTATTTTAATTTTATATAAAACATTGTATTGTAGTAAAATTATCGATTACACTGTAATAAAATGAGGTTCAATCCTCAATATAAAGTACCAATTTAAATTACTATAGTTACGTTTATTACGAATTAAGGTTAAAAATGCAATATATTAACTGATGAGGCTGTTATATGTTGAAAATTCATGTTCACTTGTTTGGTTGTTGAAGTAAAACACTTAAATTTTCAAAACGCTTTATTTTTGCTTTTTTGGAAACGAAATAATTGTTTTGCCACACTATGGCTTCTTCAGGCGAAGAAACCATTTCAACAATTGTTGCGTTTCCAAAAAACCAACAATAAAGCGTTTTAAAAATTTAAGTTTTTTACTTCAACCACCAAACAAGTTAAAAATGCAAGTGTTGCTAAGAAAACTCGGCGACTCATTTATAATCACTGCAGTGACAGTTTAAATTCAAATGTTTTGAAAATGATACTACTAACTACTAAAAATCCTCCATCATTTAACAATCCTTATATACAACTTTCTTTCCAAAAGATCCTAAGACAAACGCTTTTCCATTCCTTCCCTCTCTTAGAAGTTGTCCCTCAAGGGCCTCTTTTATCCCCGCTCATATACAACATATATTGCCATGATATTTATAATCCCAATCCCATCTATTAACCCTTCTTAATTTTCGCCGATGCCACTGCCTATTTTGTCCATTCATCCATCCTTCAAATCACTTATCAAATGTTCCTTTAGCCTAGTGCACCTATTAGCGAATTAAAAGTAATACTTCCAAATCTCATCCCATTCCATTATATCACACAAAAATCCTCTACGATCACAATCAATAATACAATTATTAATCCAACATACACTTGCAAATACCTAAGCATCCTATTTGAGTCAAAATTCTTCTTGAAATTCTATGCAAAATCAATTAAAAACAAAATCAAATCCAGGACTCGGCATTTTACATCACTGACTTACAAACAACAAGGAATTTAAAAACTTGACACATATATATAAAGCTATATGTCAACCCTTATTAGATTATGACGCCATTAATTTAACCCAAATACGAACATCTATCCTTCGCCACTGTGCCGAAAGATCGGTCCAAAAGAACCTTACCTAAACTCCATCATCCTGACAACCCACTCCACAACTCCTCGAAAAAACTCTACAAAATTACCCAAATCTCACCTATTTCCTATTAAGCCTTAGCGTTAAATTAGCAATTTCTAGAACCAAACCCTGCTAACCGAATTCTCTGACCCCCAAAACCCAAATAGCACGTCTAAATATTAACATCCTCCTTGCACATTTCATGAATTCATTTATGCACATCATCACGACAGCTTAGCTAGCTAGGAGAGACATATTTTTTACATCTATCATTAGTTTAAGGCATGAGAGAAAGAAGAGGTCTATAGCCCAGACGGACTAAAATCATTTATTTATATTTATTGTTACTATGTATATACTATTATCAGGATAAAGATTATTATATATTCTATAATTGTGTTGATTGAGTTACTTGAAGAAAATAATCACTTTGATAAAAACACTTAAAACCTTTCTTCCATATTTTATTTTGATTCAGATGTACATTTCGAACAGAGTCTCCATTATCAATGGTTTGATATCAAATAAAATATTGAAGAAAGGTTCTAAGTGTTTCTATCAAAGTGATATATTCTATAATTATTCACATATTCATATCCAAAATATAGAAGGTCTAAATTAAAACAAGTTCTATCAATCCACACACCTTTAACTAATCATAAAACAAATAAAGCTGTGGTATAATAATAATTAAAAAATATACACATATTTTCTATTATTAGAATAAATAAATTTATCTTTTTAAATATGTGATTCTAAGAAAAAAATAAATAGAAAGTGAAAATATGCCAAAATGTTATGGATGAAGGCATTCAATCTGTTATTTTGTCCGATTTTGATTAATAAAAAAACACGTGTTCTCTGAAATGAATAGTAATCGACGTGCCAAAAATTTCTTTAAGGTCGTCTAAACGCTAGTAAAAAGTGATTTAAAAAGTGTAAATATGTTTTTGAGGACCCTACAATAACAATGAGTCATTGAGTAAAATAAAAGTGACGAAAAGCTTTCAACAATGCAAGTGTCCAAGAGAATTGAATAATTTATGTCTTTAGGAAATGAATCGAATACTAAATGATTGTTATGAATGTGTTAAATAAACATACCCAAAAATATCCAAATATCTTGTCTAGATGGTAATTACTTTTAAGAAAAAGCAATCAGGAAATATTAGTATAATAATTAATTAACCAATGAAATTCAAAAATAAATCAGCAGAAAATAGTAGTTACTTCACTAACATTTTTGAAACCACATACTTTGTCTGAATTTTATTAAGTGATATGGGGTTTCAACAAGTAACAGCCTCATCAATCCATTATTTAAATAGTAGTTACTTACACTCACTAATAATTTGGAAAACATTATAAGAAAATATGTTCCCTGTTTTTTTTAAAAATGCCTGAAAAATTTAATCATGATCAGAAACCTATATAAAAGATAAAATGTTTACAATATTCTTATTTCATTTATTTATATCATTAAGTATGACTGAAATTTTTTTAATTAGTTATCGATTAATTAAATTGGACATACCTTGCATTACAACTATAAATATTAATTTATATTATATATTACTAAATTTTGGCATTTAAACCAGTGCCAGTGTGCAATAATAACTATATGAAATTCTGAATATTAAAAAATGAGAATTCTATACCTTCTAATGTTTTAAAGAATATGATTTTCGCATAAAACGAAATTAAAAGAATTATTTTATCCGTGTAAGATCTAGAGATCAATCTAAGAGCAATAACCTAAAACTAAGTATTTTGTAAATCACAATAATGGATCAAAAACTAATTACCAAAATTCGTTACTAATGTACAATAGTTTATTTATAATTTAAAATGATTGATTATTCAAAGCATCCTATACTTTTAGTACCACATATAGAATAATGTAATACTAATTATTTCTGAAAATATCTGGAATTTTAATTAAACCAATAATAATTAATTATTTATATAGCCAAATAGAGAAAACCGGTCTAACATGCATGATACAAGAACTGTTGCAATAGATTAACTAAATTATCGCGTAAATTCACTAGCCGACGCCTCTGTTTAGTAAAAAAACTATAGTTGCCTCCGGCGAATACTGATTAAATCGCAAAAAGGAGGATTAATTTCATCGTCGTCAAAGGTAGAAAAAAACCGGGCTCACTAAATCAAGGCAATAAAGCCACCTTTAACTTTCAACAAATCCTAATTTATTAGAAACGATATATAAAATTGAACATGTCGGAAAAACTAATCCATATTTATAAGAGACGTATGTTTGAATTCAAAAAAACATCAATATAACATCAATTATTAAAAGCATTGTATAAATTATATAATTATACTCAGATTAACGACGATAGAATAAGCAAAATTGAAACCTGTTTGAAGAACATAATAATATTCCGAATATAAAACGAGAAGTTTATCGCCGTATAAAAAGGAAAGTTCTAATCCAAATAGGTTTGTGTGGAATTTTATGTATTATTATTATGTATATGGGTTATAATGTATTTACACTATTTTTATGTTTGGTATTCGTGCAGCGGAAAATAATAAAATTATACTATTCATAAAATTTATGAGTGGTTTAAATTCGAAAAAGTGAACTACTTTTAATAAATTAGAGTTTAATGGCTTCATCGTTTTATGTTAATTTATTTATGCTTCGTGAATGAAAATGATTAAAAAATCTAACTAACTAACGATACTTACAATAATAATTGGTTTCATAAAATGATTTTAATATATAATAAATGGTGATGTGGCCATCATAGTAGTTTCCCTATATTTTTCTCGAAAACTATGAGGTTTACGCAAAAAAGTTATTCCTAATAATTTATTCAATTTTTAATTCTCTACAATTACTTTTTATGTAACTTTTACGTAACTCCAATAGTTTATTAGTAATTTTCAAAAAATGTCAAAATATTCAATTTTTATTTTTTTTCTCGAAAGTTAAGAATTTTATGAAAAATATGTTCAAATAAAATTTGTTCAGTTTATTATTTCCTTTAACTTTTGTTTGAAACGTTTTTAAAAATATTTCATATTTAGAAAAATATGACCAAAAAACGCCTCGAGTAAACACCCACTTCCGGTTTATGAATGTTTACCAAAAGCTTTTCAGTTCCAGTTTTTAACGATAAAACCTTAAGTTTACAGTTTCATCTCAATAGGATGTTTCATTTTTGAGATACAGCGCCCACCGACAGACAGACACACAGACACACAGCCACACAGACACACAGACACACAGACACACAATTTTTTTTTCCAGAAATTAGTGCAATGGACTCAGGGGGGCCCAATACGGATATTTCCGCAAAAAAAAATTTTGAAAAAAAAATCACGAAAACAATAGTCCCCCTATATATAGGGAAACTAATAATTATCAATATTAACAATATTATCTTATAAATTTGGTGATTGATAATCTAAGCAAAATCTTGAGATAAATTAGTATACATTTCTAGTTTACTATCAAAAATATGTTAACTTTTCTCTCTAGAATGTGTTTTTTACACAGCAAAATTAACAAATAAAATTTGTATTTCTCTAGCTTCCTGCGTAAACGCAATGAATATGGAAGACGCAAGGGGTGTGTTAATTGGTAGTCTAGTTCTTGAAAATTTAATCGCTATAGAGCGTTCCTCGAAAGCGTGCCGCACGTTGTGCGTGCGAGAGTTTTAGCAAAATTGTTATTCAGTTAAGTCCGTAGAAGATTTTGCAATATTTGAGGTTTTCGTCACCTTACTGAAACGCCGAGCATACCTCTCATTCGTAAAATGGGTAAAGAAATTTGAATAGACCGGTACAACATTAGAAAATCCAAAAACGGGTCTACCAAAATCATCAAGAACGACAGAGAACGTGGATAGTGTTAACCAGTTTGTTCGCGACGATCCGAACCTTTCAATTCAAAAGCGAGAGCGCTGTAAATGTGTCTAAATAGTCATTACACCCTATTATGAACAAAGATTTAAAGTTAAACCTCTATAAAATTCTATTGGTACAAGGATTAAAACCTCCGGTCAAAGTGATTTTCCCTGACAAAATAATCGCCAGAAAACGTGAAAAAGACCACAGAGTCTGAGTCATTACAGAGTCTACCTACCAAGATGTCAAGAAATTTTGATGTTCGAATAAATGACTGCTGCGACTGCAACGGTTTACATTTGAACGATATTATTTTGTAAAAAATATTTTCCTAAATAGTATAGTTAAATAAATTATATACATATTTTCGATAAATGACTTTTTTTAATTGGTCCACTAAATATGAAGTTTCTGTGTTTCCTGAATGTACACTTAATTTCAGTGATTAGAGATTTATTCATATAGATATCTATAACAATATTTTAAAATAACATTATACACACAACAACTTTATTTGGTATTTTCCTCTATTACATGGCTTAAATCTATACTCTGCTAATTCTACCTTTTTCATTTCATCTCTTCTCTTTACCCTGGTCCCGTCTTCTCTCATCCACTGTCTCACACTTCTAAATCCATGCAGTCAATCCTTTTCTACTACCTTACATTCCTCTGCCAGATGACTCCACGTATCGTTGCCCTCCTCTTATTTACCTGTCACTCCCTATAGACCTCATTATAACCACTATTCTGCATACATCTTGATCTCTCCTGCTTCTCCACTTCCTCGCCTTCTCATGCACCTTTTCTGTCACATTCGCCCCTTGCTCACGATCCCATCTGATATTTGACAAATCCACCCCTTCATACATTCTCCTTCTTTCCTCTCAAAACTACCCACTTCACCAAACAGCTGTGATTGTGTTTTTGTTTAAAAGTAAGAGGAAAATTTGTAAAGCATTTTTTTTCTGAAAACAAATGGAAATTTGAAAACCTAAATATAAAAGAATATTTCCAATTTTAGAAGCAGTTATTATATATATTATTAAAATAAATTAATTACTACAAAAAAATAATTACACAAAAAAAAATTCCCTAAAACATTTTTATCAATAACAGACCAGGAAACGGAATGTTGCTGTTGAGTTTCCCGTTAAGGATAAAGACACCATTAATATGACATCTAAAAAAACCAAAAGAGGATCGGTGGCGGGTATTTACTCGTATTACTAGCTATACCCCTAGAGAAGCAAACAACTACAAGCAGAAATCGTTGGCATCATCCATGGGGCAAAAGAAATCCTACACCGTGACATCCGTGATAGGAACATCCTAATTCTTACAGACAGTAGGGCAGCAATAGTAGCTATAAGCGGCCATAAGATCACCTCAAAACTAGTAAAAGAATGTCACAACACCCTTAAACAAGCAGCACAATCACACAGTATTGAGCTGCGCTGGTTCGAGGGACACAATATTGAAGAAGGCAACAGCAAGGCAGACGAGCTGGCGCGGACTGAATCGGCTCTCAGTAATACCAATGACGGGTCCCCGTCACGCCAACACAGAAATGCTTCACTGACATCCTCAAACAAAACACTCTCAAGACGCTAAAACTAGGTTGGGACAACGCCTCAGGCTGCAGACAGGCCAAGGAAGCAATGCGCTCACTCAATCTGAAAACAGATGAATACTATCTGCGACACTTGATTACTATGGGTCTGATGGAAACCCCCATATGTAGAGCATGTGAAGAAGAGGACGAGACAGTGGAACATGTGTTACCCACCTGTGCAGCTCTCGTCCACCTTAGAAAGTCCATGCTAGGGGAGCTCTGGTCGAACATGGCCAATATTAGGTATACCTCTGCAAGCGTTGTCCTGTCCTTTGCTTCACCTTGAGTGGCTAAATGAGTGATAGAACAACGGAGGGCTGTCCCAGCCAGGGGGCACAACGGGCCTAGTGAGGCCTAGGTGCTGGTGCTCTGGTCAATGATTTGATCACATCTATTGTCGAAATTTTGCAGTGGAGGTTTATAAACTCTATAGTAATATTCCGATTCCCTTTTTCAATTGCGCTGCGCTGACGAGATCCTAAATCAATCTATAAAATCTTATTTACAGAAAAATATTTAAAAAAAGAAACCAATCACCTCGAAGGACGTAAAACAACAATTCTTTTATTCGATATTCAAAAGGCATTTTATTCGGTTTGGCATATTGGCCTCATATATAAATGTTTCCTTCTCAATATCCGTCTTTTAATTTTCCTCAATCATTACTTTCTCTCTATCAGAACTTGGTCAGATCCAAACAAACCTATTCCGACTTTTTTTCCATCCAACAAAGGGTACCACAAGGATCTCCACTCTTATCCCGCTTGTATAACATATTTTATCATGACCTATACGACCCCAATCCATCATACTCTTATCCCTCAAGATACGTCCTCCTCTTTGCTGACGACACCGCACTGGTAACCCAAGCTGCACAATTATCCCTTCAATCATCATTCGATGCAATCCAATCCTAGTTTTTAAATGGCGTATGAAAGTAACCCTTTCCAAATCCAAACTGTTTATTCCCCATCATAAAATCAAACCACATTGCCCTTACATTAATATTAACAACATCTACATCCACCCAAAAAATAAATAAATTACTAAGCAATCATCTATTTTTTAGTATTTTTAAATTGTTTTTGGAGAATATAAAAACATATAAAATAAATTTTACTTTTTGTTTTATTAATAATCAATATTAAATATAACCTTATTCTAAAATTTTAATGTCCTTTCTTTTGTTTATATCAGATGCATCAACGCCACCCATAAATTGGTTGCATGTTCGAATCATTGATGGTATTATTTAAATCCTTTGTTCCTGTAAGAAATTGCTAAAATATTTTGGTTAACCAACTCAGCTTGTTTGAACATGCTTTCTATTTCACCTTATTGTGCCAGTTAGGTATGTACCTTTCTGAAATAGTGAGTTGGCAATAACAACAATTGGCGGGGTAAAATGTTCATTGATTAATCATTAGTATACATACCAAGTATATATCATATCGAGGTCAATAGTTTATGAACTATCGTCGATCGAACAATTCAATGCGGAAGAAATTGTAACATATGGAGAAAATAGAGTTCCGTTCCGTTATAATGTCTTGTCCATGAAAAGCCATGGTAAACAAGTGGCATAACCATTGTAAGCAAGGCAGGGAATCAATTGAAGACGATTCCCGACCTGGGTGGTCTGTTGTAGTCAATATTTCAGATCTCATCGAAAAAATCGAAAATTAATATTTAAGGGTGCACGTTTGAAGAAAAAAGAACTCGCAGAAATGTTTAGAGTGTCTGAAACAAGCATTTTGAAGATCCTCCCAAATAATCTTGGCATGTCAAAAGTCAGTGGCGAGACAGTGCCTAGATTGCTCAAACCGCCCCAAAACAGCAGCGCGTGCGTGTATAAAACAGTGTAATGAAGACAACGATGTTTTTTTAGAGTGAATTGTTACTAAGGATGAAACTTAGATTCATTACTATGAACCTGATTCTAAACAAGATTCCATGCAGTGGTATAAAAAGGTACATCACCGCTTAAAAAATTCAAAGGGTCCCTATCGGCGGAAAAGCTCATGGCGACAGTTTTCTGTAACACAGAAGGAATTTTGTTGATTGATTATAAAGAAAAAGTTGTTTCTATAAGCGGAGAATACAACGTTTCAATTTTACAGCAGTTAAAAAAGGCTATCATAGAGAAAAGAAGAGAACAATTAACCAAAGGTGTCCTGCTCTTGCAAGGCTTCGATATCATTGATTATCCACCTTATAACCCAGACTTGACTTCCATTGACTTTTATCTCTATCTAAATCTGAAAAATGAGCTTCGAGAAAAGAAATATTTTCTACCGATGAAATAGTGAAGGATGAAATTTCAATGTATTTTGCAGAGAAGGATAAATATTTTTTATGAAGGTATTCACAAGTTACTTAATAGATCTCAGTAATGTGTTAGGGTTGCAGGTGAATTTATTAAAAAAGAAAAATAATTTTGTTATATGATTTTATCCTCTTCTATTCGAGTCTGTGAACTTAAAAAGGCACCTTCGTATATAAAATTTATCAGTATACAGATGAGATCCCTTGTTGAAATAATTTCTCAACTCAACTCAAAAGTTTACCGATGATAGTGTACCCAACACCTTAGTTTTTAATTTCTTCCTTATCGTCATCAGACCTGGCATCACGGTAACAATAAAATCCTAAACAATATTTTGTTACAGAATCCAAAACTTCATACCTCACGTATGATGCTTTTTATGGGATATAAGATATTTCTTGATATTTGTTAGCGAATGAGTTCCAATAAGAAATTAATCAATACTCAGTTGTGGGTTAGGTATATAATGTAGACGAAAAACAATAATATAAAAATACGAAAAAGACTTATTGAAACAACTACTTCTCTGGAAAATACTTCAATAGATATTGAATGATACAAAAATAATTTGCGTGTTATAAATAGCATAGCTATCAAAGTAACACTAGTTTGAACGTATTTATTTCTGTTAAATAAAAATAATGTTGGCGTGCTCAACTAAGACGTTAAATCTAGCACAGGGATCACAATCTCGATGTCCTGGTGGTGCTACAGTTCTATTGTCCTCCAAATAAAAAAAAATCATTAGTAATTAAAATCGATTTCTTGAAAACATTTTACTAAAACACGAAATACCTCATGAGTCATTGAATATGAATAAATGATAGGTTTCCTTATTATGCTAATTTCTATTAAAATAACAACAAACACCGGTCGATAGCCAATGAAGAAAACAAGAAGAGAAGAAACATAGTATTTGTCTTATTATCAGATGTAATACTACTAACAACAAATTTTTGAATCTCTGGGAAGGTCACAAGTTTCCAGAATCTTGGGCGTAATTTTGGTTTTAGATTTTGTAAAGACTGCAAAATTGGGCAGTACAACAGTTAATTTTCGTAACCACTTTTTTAATGTAAAAAACAGCCTACAATATTCTAAAGGCCATTAGTCGAGAGATGTGTTTTAATCCGGGTAATTCGCAAAATACGTGTGGAGATTGTATTTGATAAGTTGATAGGTTTATCTCCTCCTTCTGCTTCTCCCTCGACATCAGTAAGGTCACTACTCTCGCCACTCTGACTCAGAACATGTACCTTCCGATTTCTATGCATTAAAATATCAACATCAATTTTATGATTTAATTTTTAGTAAAACCTTTAATAGTGCTCTTAGCTATTAAATAGCTAATGGCATATGAAGCGCCATCAGTACTATTGACAGTTGTATACAGCGGCGAGTTGGCCAATATAAAGAGTAAGTTCGGGAATAGTGCAAGCAATGAGTGACGTCCACCTTGACCATCTATCTCCATATGCTACTGTTAAAAGAAATTTGGTTGTTAAAGATGCACCTCGCTCTGGACGGCCAGTAACTGAAAAAGTCGATGAAATTTTGCAACTAGTGGTGCAAGACCAACACGCAAGCTGTCACGACTTAGCGGAGGAACTAAACATGAACTATATGACAGTTTGGAATCATTTGAAGAGAGCAGGCTATAAAAAGAAGCTCAATGTTTAGATATCACACGAATTAACGGAGAGAAATTTAATTGACCGAATTACTATCAGTGATAGGTTGTTGAAACGAAACGAAATCGACTCATTTTAAAACTAATGATGAATGAATGATGAAAAATGGGTGAAATACGAAAACATCCAGTGCAAGAGATCGCGGTCAAAGGCTGGCGACCCTCCGCAAACAACTTCAAAGCCTGAATTGACGACAAAAATGCTTCTTTTGAGTGTTTGGTAGGACTGGAAGGGAATTATCTATTATGAGCTGTTGCAACCTGGCGAAACTATCAATTCAGTCCTGTACTATGCATAACTCGACCGTTTGAACGAAGCAAAAAAAGACACCAGAATTGGCCGGAAGAAAAGAAGTTGTCTTTCACCATGACAATGCACGGCCACACACATCTTTGATGACTCGGAACAAGTTGAGGGAACTTGGCTGGGAAGTTTTATTGCATCCACCGTACAGCCCGGACTTGTCCAAGTTTTTCACCGATAAACCACAGGAGTTCTACTCCAATGCTATTATGAAATTACCAGATAAATGACAAAAGGTCAAAGATAAGAATGGTCAATATGTACTTGATTAAAATTGATTTTCAATAAAAAAATGTTTGATAAAATATGTACGAACAAAGCCTTTTTATACGACTCAATATTTATTTATGTTTATATTTTAGGTAATTTTAAGGAATTTTAAGGAATTTTATGAAATCATAATGGATTTTTATTATTGTATCTAGGATCGTATAGAAAGTAGCTGCTTTTGCATCAATCTCGGTCGCAAAAGTGACATTTTAGAATAATGGTATTTTTTATGGCACGGAAATGTCAATTTCATTCAATATTTTGCAAACTATTTACTGGTTGCTAAGTTTTAGTCAATGCATACTAGACAAAATATTTTATATATTATTAATTGAATAATTAGCAGCAATCAAAATATTAATATATGAACAACTTCTTTGAAAATTGCTGCACAATCGAAGAATTTTTTTTTAAAGTTTCTTTATTCCATTCCTTTCATTTTTACACTTGTATCTTAAATAACTATGAATGCTATTTTCGAGCGAAACTAAACACATTGTAATAATTACCAAAGCTCCTTCTACTACTGATATATCAAAAAACTCAATTTGAAACTATCATGTTGTTCCAGAAAAAAAGTTCTTTTTGAAAACCCCTATATTTAGAAAAAAAAACATATTAATCTTCTCCCACATTAACTAATAAAACAACGCCTAGATTCTCTCTGAATAACCAAAATTGTATATCCATAAAACAAGTAATAGGCATCAATCAATTTGGAAATGTTCTAAAGCAAATTGCAACTATTCCTAATTTGGCTTATTCAACGGCCTAAGAACTTCTACCAGTGTTGAAGATATTACAACTAATATTACGGAAATAAAACGATATGGTCAAGTGTAATGTCAGAGCAATAAATAATAAAATTAAAGGAGGACACAAAATATTCAAATTTTTAGAAACTACTAATAGCGCTACAAATACAGTTAAAAACTGATGATTATGGCCACCACATGAGCACTCCATCGACTCGTAATAACTGGACAGAAAATATATTACCTTCAACAATTACTACAGAAATCTAAAAAGACTGTCAATAATTATAATAATTCTATTTTTAACATTTATCCTAAAATTAAGAAAGTTTTACACATTCTAATTTAATAATAAACTAAAGCAGCATTTCTCCATTTTAGCTGGTTTGAATAAGTCATCATTTTGAAAACAAAATATGTTTTGTAATCACAAGGATTGTTGCGACCGCGACTACCTGTTAAGAATACAGAAAACATTACAAAAATACGACTTTAGTCAGATAATTAAAGTGGTTTAAATATAGTATTCTCATTTAGTTTTTGTGAATTAACAATTTAAAAGCAAAAGTATATAATAAGCTTATTAATTATTTAATCAAATACATTTTATAAAATTTCTTTAATAATTTTCTCACTTATCTCATGTGAAACATTATGAATAAACAAATTGTTTATCAATTCTTTACCTATTAATACATTATTTAACATCTATAATCCAACAGAAAGCCAAAGCAATTTTTGTATTCATTAAATTTTAAACTTGTAACAAGAATTACTGATTACAATAATCTTTTAAACCTTAAAGTGATTCTATTTGTACCCCATTTTGAATAAATGAAATATGTATTATTGTTATTTAATACCTGAGCGAGTTTAATAATTAAACCTCTTTGTTTCTGTTTCCGAATCAGCGACATTAAACGAGCACGAGAATAATCGCAGGAAGTGAAACAGGAAAAATCTACACACATACACACGGCTTGGCGCCTGATGTATTCTCTGGCGAAGAAATGTTTTAGATTTTTTATTGAAGAAACTTACTTGTGACAAGATTACGAAAATTATCCAAAATCCACAGCACTGTAACTAGTCTTGGGTGTTTCGCACAAATAAAAACTAAAAACTAATTTAGAACGGTTTCTGGCGGTGTTTTGAGGACACGGCTCGACCGGTACGCGTCTTCTTCGAGCGAAAGACAGACACTGACCGCATGTTTCACCTGCACCAACACCTGCCGTTACCTGATCCATGGGCGTGTGTCTGGGTGGGCCCATGGGCACCAGCCTTTTTAGTTGTAGTTTATTACATTTTTCCTGTTTCATCTTCCAAGGTTATGTTTTACTCCTCCAATACCTAATCGTTAATTACTAAATCTTACTGTGTAGCACGTAATGATTGCTTCTTGAATTTGTTTCTTGCGCGTGAATAATAACGTAATATTATAGTTTCGCCTCGTTACGACATTAAAATTCTCTCGGAAATGCCATAATACAGCAACTTTAATCGAGAATTGTTAACGTTCAGATTCTCTTAATTGGGTGATAAAAGTTAACATTTACTGTTATTATTAATATAGGATAAGTAAATACGCAAATATAATTGATAATGCATACATACATAATTACGATTAAAATAATACAATAACTATTAAACTACGACATTTAGTTCTTAATTAAATGTATTCGTTTACAGAAAACAACATATAAAAAGCGCATAAAATATTTAAGGCCTTCAGGAGTGTTCACAAAATACTAATTAAATTCATTAGCCAAATTTTGTGTTTTATTTGTCAGTGGTAAGAGCCATGCTTGATCTCGAATACTTTAATTGTGACATAATTTTCCAAATATTTCTCATTTTATTATATATTTATTATATTTTTTTATTGGCCAAATGTATTTCATTGATCATTTATATTTTATAGATCTTTATTATTATAAATTGATTTTAGTTTGTTTTGTTATTAAATTTTAATTAGTGGTCAATAATTTAAAAAAATATAAAATATGTAGGCTTAATAAAGAGTGACCACTTACTAAGAATGGACATGAAGTGAAAAGATAGACAAAAACTTGACGTAAGAAGAAAAGAAACAAATTGAAGATAACAGGATATAAAATTTCAACCCGTAGTTCTAAACGAGAAATTCTAGATATCTATTGCCTGAAACGTAACCCTAGTTTTCCCTCCAAATTTAAATTCCCAAAAAAACCTATATGAAATCATTAGTGAAATTCCCCGAACAATTGACAATTAAATACAAGAGCAATTAATATTATTAGGATATAAACTAAATGAAGTACAAATCCAAGAAGAATCACCTCAAAAGAAATTTAGAGAAAAAGAAAAGAGAAACATAGAAAGGAAATGGGAAACATTAAAATAAGAATCAAAAAAGTAAACAGAACGGAATGGTGGCAGGAGACATAAAGAGCAGCATTAAAGAAACAAATATATGGAGTATATAATTTTAAAAAATATAGTGGTGAAACAAAGTTATCGGGTGAATTACAACTCATTCAAGATGTACCACAAAGTAAATGCTTCTACCATCAAACACTTGGAGAATCGAACACATGAATTATACTCCAAATTCATAAGGAAGGAGATATAAAGAATTGTGAAAAGTGTACCATGCAAAATATTATTAAAAATTTCCAAAAAATGCTAAGAAACAAATTAGAAGAAATAATAGAGGGTAACTAGAGTGGAAGAAGCACGCAAGATCAAATATTTATAAGGCAAATACAAGAAATGAGAAACCAATAAATATAAACTGAGTAATACACATGTGTAGCCAAAACTGCAATCAACATCTATAAATCGATTTGCAGACCCTTATTAGACTATGGCTCAATCCTTTTCACCCAATGCTGCCCTTCTATCCTATATCATATCCAAGTAGCTGAAAGATCCGCAATCCGAACCATTACTAAAATCAGACACCCAAATAAGCCTCTTCATAACCCAACCAATGATCTACTCTATGAATACACTCAAATAATTCCCACTACCCAACGTTCTTTAGCCATAAGCACAAAAATTGCTACTAAACCCTTTAACCTAACCCTCCTTGATTCTTCTCCCTCCTGTATTTCCCTTAATATCCCTACAAAATTAAAACACCCCACAAATACTCTTCATCAGTTCATTAGATTGCATCATCTAGACAGTTAAATTCAATTAGCTTCAATTTCTTTTTTTCATTTAAGACATGACAGGAATAAGTTAGTGTAGTGAAGATGTTGAATAATACACATGTGTTCCTACTTTTGAAAATTCGACAAAATAAGAATTTTTACAATAGTATTGGAAAAGAAAATGAAAGAAGCAAAATTGAGTACTAGAAAATGGAATCAAAACAGCTGACAGAGCTACTGCTTGTAGATGACAAGTAGATAATGGCAGAAAGAAGTGAAGATCTACAACACAATATGGAAATGTTGAATTGACTAAAATCACCATAAGATTTAATTAAATCTTGAGAAAACGAAGACCATGAAAAAACAGCACGAAATAATTAGAAAATAAATTAGAACAAGTGGAAAACTCCAGACCTCTAGGAACAATAATTGAAAACAACGGAAAATAGAAAAGAAATATAAGATAAAATAGAAAAACAGCATAACTATTTGACATGATGAAAAATATTTTCTTCAGCAGAATAGAGAATAGAAGTAGCAAAAAATATGAAAACAGAAATATTAAAAAATAAATTTGGAAGACCGACCCTGGCATGCACTAAAGAATAATAGACTATGGTAAAAAAATTAAAAAAACAAACGTTATGGATATGGGGTTCTTGAAAAAGTAGAAAATAAAATCTATGATAAAATACATACAGACAAACCTGCAGGTAAAATAAATAAATGAAAAAATAACGGGGAGGTTCGATATATACATATGCAGAATGAAAGGCAAAAAATACTAAGAGAATAAGAAGAAATAACAGAGGAAGGTCAAGAAAGGATTAAAATAGCACAATAAGAAATGAAGCACTAAAGAAGATTATTCAAAAAAGAATACTATAAAAAGGGCAGCCTACACCGACGACTAAATAAAAGAAATAAGAAAAAAAAACAATAAAAGCTAGAAAATTGTCAAAATAAAGAAAATAGTGTTGCGAAACAAAATAATTAATCTAGAACCAAATATCTGCATGAGGGTTGAAATGGTTAGTAATATTTAAAACTTTCTATAGTAAAAAAAAAGAAATCAATAATAGTGTTTCTAAGAACCATCGAAAATTGATAAAAGTAACCGAAAATAAAAAAGGAACCGTTGATAAAAAGATAAAACGTATTGTCAAAACAAACAAAATTCCCGCTTATTGAATGGTACGATTTATGTTTTTCGAACTATAAAAATTTATATAAAAAACTTTTAAATGGAAAACAGTTAAATGTTACTAACACTTTAATAAATAAAACATTCTGGATAATGAAATAGAATTAATTTTACGTAAATTAAAATAACAATAAATAGTAAACAACAACGAACACTAAATAAATTATTTAGTGTTCATTATGAATTACCACATAGTAACAGTCGCAACCATCATTATGAGTAAACAACAAATTTGTAAAATAGGTAAAAATATTGAAATTCTAACAAAGAATTTAGAAAATTGTCAGAAAAAAAGAGAAATATAATAAACAAATAAAATAAAATACAATATTTAAAAACGTAATAAATGTACAAAAATATAAATTGAATACAAAACAACGAGAGTAGATGTCAATACTAATAACAATCGATTGATAAAACAAAAACTGATGATAATTGATAATTGAAAAAATTGAAAAATGGTTAAATATTAACAGAATCAACTAAGAATATTTAGGAAAATACAAATTGAATTATTATTATAACTTCTGATTAAAATGCAACTAGTAAAAATTTATAGATTTAAAAATTCTCTCAAAAACAATTAGTTTGTATTAATAATTAGTTACTAATTGTATTTTTCTTTAAAAATTCTTTTAGTATTGTTAATTTTTAATTTGTCCATAATACATAATAAAAATTTGTATTTTTTACAATTTATAATATTCATAAAAATATTATTGTTGTTAAATATTCAGAACAGCGAAGAATGTTAAGAGTATCACTTGTTTTGTTCCATAATGTTTTTACTTTTAGCTGCTGTTCGCAAGCCATTATTGAAGTTTGAACTCTTTTTTCTCGAAAACAATTTTAATAAAAGTTCTACAGTTTTTATTACTAACATTGGTTTAGAAAAAATAATAATAAATAATAATAAAGCTTCCTAAAACCACAAAATTAAATTTTGATATTTAAAAACATAGTAAGTTCAAAACCTTTTTAGCGTTTTTTTAGATACAGAGCCAATATATCAAAAGACTTACACACCTTTCAAACAAGGACGGAACCCAACCAATGACATATATTTCCATTGTATATTTTAATTTCAAAAATTACATTCACAAAATTAAGTCACAGAAAGTCAAAATCAAGTGAAGTAAAATTTAACCTAGCTAAACTTTAACATATTCTTCAGTTGCTGTGACAATTCAAATATGCTATGAACTTATCTTTAAGCTATACATATTTTATCTCAGTGTAAAAATTTACGTTTCCTATTGTTAATTGTTTTTATCTATAGATGGTGTGGATAAGTAATCTCAACGATTCAGTCGCACTAGAATGCGAGTATTTCGCTTAGTCGTTGGGATTAGGCAAAATTTCTTTCTGTTTTTACAATTAATAGGTATACAACAATACTGACAAGCTCCATCGATAATGGGCCTTGAACTCGAACCACTAAATTTTTCTATTCTATATTTGAATTATCGATGGATCTTCGACGTATTGCCAGACTAGGCATGGGGCAATCCTTGGAAGAGCGACTCAGAAGAACGCTGTTTTAGGGTCAGTGTCAGGACAAGGCTACTCTGACCTACCTTTTCGAAAGACACTATACGCCACAAAACTCTGAGGCTCCTAAAGCTACTATACACATTCACTGATAGAGCCAAAACAAGAAATTAAAGTGTGCAGGCATATATTGTGCCGATTTGAATCTACAACTAAAAATACCCTTAGAGGAACACTACGATCATGCAGGCGGAACTCACAGGGATACGTGTTAGTGTATAAAAAAGTTAAACATCTGCATCTACACAGACAGTAAAACAAGTTTTGATTAACTCATCAAGTCTGGCAAATGAGTGTATTGTGGCACTAAAGGCGGCTTCTGTAGATAACAAACACGAGAGGGAACTATAGCTCGGAAGTTCTCACAAAAGAAGCCTGTGTCCCTATGAAAGAACAATCTTTCAAACATACTGTAAGACATGATTCTAACAGAAATGCCAACAAGGCATGATTGAAGAATGTCTCCACTTGTGCTTATTTCAGAAACCCAATTCGAACATCCAATGCTAATATTGTGTTAATCTATAAAGGTCAAACTAAAATCCCTAACTGGTATCCTAACTAGATACTGTCAGTTAAAAAAAACATCTACATATTAGGAATCGCTGAAGATCCCAACTATAAAGGAGATATATTACGAGAAGAAGACGCCGATGATACCGCCCTAATTACCCACGCCTCCACTCTCCCCAAAGCCCTACAGGGCATGATAGACCGCATAGAGACCTGGTTTGCAAAATGGCGCATTTCCATCAACCCTAACAAATCCCAACTCCTTCTTCCCTTCGATAAATGGTCAAAATATATATCCCTCAGTCACCTACAAATACCTAGGAATAACATTCGACACTAAATTAACCTTCAAAAGTCACTCCTCTTCCCTTAAAGCAAAAGTCAAGCAAAGGGCGACACATTTCAGAGGCCTAACTTACAAAAAACAAGGTATAAATATTAAAACCAGCACTCATATCTACACTCTCTTCTACAATCCTCACCCAGTAACCTTACGGAACTTTCACGTCCCAGAAAGATCAGCCCTTAGGGTGCTAACCAAAATCCGACATCCCCAAAATCCTCTCCATAACCCTTCCAATCCATTGCTGTATAATTCGACAAAGGTAATCCCAATTCAAGAAAGACTATCCTCACTTGCCAAAAATTTTGCTCAAAATCCTAAATGCACTATGCATTCCCAGAAACAGAAACCTTATCCCTAAACGTAAATTCCCTTCCTTAACATTACACGAATTCATTTTAACGCTTCAATTATGAACTAATTTAAGACAGGAACTTTACAAAGACAGTTAGCAATCATGACCTTTCAAGAAATGACAAGGACTTAATTAAAAAATAGAAATTAAAAAAACAGGCGGAAAGACCTATAGTCGATAGCCGATTGTCAAATACTAGATTAGTTTTTTTTTTATGCTATGTATGTATATTATTTTTATTATATACTATATGTATTTGTCAATAAAGATGTTTGTTAACGATTTTTGCTTATTTTGAGTACAAAGATGTTAATAATAAATAAATAAATAAATACACCTTTAATATAAAATCAATTTTCATAACTAAAGCTGGTAGCTTTTACGGAAGAAAAAGATAGAAAGCTATTTCTATATATAAGAGTATTTTAAAAGCTTAATCACGTAAACCACTAAAATTGTATATATTATATTATATTATATTATCAAAAAGTACTTATTGTGTTTTATAAGTTGGTCTAGTTCGAATTTTTTTTTGAAAAAATTATAACTTAAAGAATTTTAATTTTAATCCAAATTTTGTTTGTTTGGTAGGTAGGTGTGGATTTGCCATTTCATATCAAAGAAAAGGTTAAAAATAATAATGTATAAAATAGAATGGCATCTAAGTGGTGTTCGTTCTTTTTCACACACTTCTGAAGTCAAGTTGAGAAGTGGTTCATGCCGTAATCGCTTTAATTGAACAGCTGATAAGGGTCCGTGGTTTATTAATAAATACACTGGCCTTTAGTCACCCCCACAGAAAAAAATCACAGGTCGTAAGATCAGGCGATCGTGGGGGCACTCGATGTCCAATTGTAGAGAAATGAGTCGTCCTGGAAAATGTTCTCTCAAAAATTCCATAGACTTCCTTGAGGCGTGACAAGTTGCCCCGTCATCCTAAACACGACCGTGACTTCCAACATTGAATTGTGTTCGAAATCTGCGTTGTGTAACAACCCCAGATCGACCAGTTTTGATGTAAGTGTCGTTAACAAATATACGTTACTCTATCGTCTAACGACTAAACCAAATAAAATGGGAAGGCCAGGTCGTCACATATCAACCACTCCGAAAAAGTTAGGTTCCCCCTGCACTGAGTTAAACGCGTTCCAAAAACATCTTCCATGCCGGACCCTGTACTATGCAGTTAGGACGGTTACATCATGCAAAATAATAAATAATAATAGAACTCCCTTATTAGTCGATAAAAAAATATTAATGTTTTTTATAGTTTACATTTTTACTAGATATACAAATTGAGATGCTTTGAAATTTCAACAGCTTGTGAAAGCATACGAAAAAAGTAGTATCTATTAAATATAGTTATAACGAACACTTATTATACTATACTTATTGTATTTTTGTTTAACCATTTAACATTTTTAGTTTTTATGTTGTAATAACTTCTTATTCATCAACAATTTTATTCGGACTTTTTAGGGATCACTAGTAAGATCAAAATTAGCTAAATATAAAGTACCTAGTTTATTTATAGTAAGTACAACCTTTTATATCCGTACAAAAAAACAACTTCGCAATTTAATGTAACGACACAAACAATAAACTTACATAAATTCCTCTGGTGATCAACACATCTGAAACGTAGAATCTCCTATAACCTAAACCTCGCCTCTTCCCGGGTCTCCTCTCAAATATCCTCTGATGCGCTCCTATGCACGGATAATCTTCATACTTGTGCTTGTTATCATCAGTCAGCTTCAGCGCAGCGAAGATATGTTTCGGTTTGTGCATGCTCACGCCGTTTTCGTCCACCAAATAATACGCCGTTCTTCCAGACATCACGTCCCGTGTGGCCGAATGGGGAATCACGATCTTGTTGCCAAGGTTACAAATCAGCATCGGCAGATGATGTTCCTCTTCATCGTCATCTGCTGTTGTTGTTGTTGTAGGCTGGGGCTCTGGAGTCGCTGGTGGTGTTGGGGTCTTCGGAGGCCGCATTGGTATGGGAGCCTCCAACATTCTACCGCCATGCATGTAAACTGGTTTGTACAGAGTCCCGTGCATTGCTCTAAATTTTTAAAGTGAATTAGCATAATTAAAAAGTTATTTATCAAATTTGTAAAATTATCGTAATTTTGGGTTGAATCTTAAGTCATTTCGGTTCAACAAATAGATATATACACTTGTCAGCAATCAGTAAAGAAGTGGCGGAAAGATGGAAAAGCAAACCGAGGAATATCACTATGTTTTACTATTTTACTTCAGAAAAGGAAAAAAACGCAATGCAAGGCCATACAAATTATGTGCTGTGTACGGCAAAGATTGCTTAACAGAACTCCAATACCAGAATTGGTTTACTAAATTTCTTTCCAGTAATTTCAATATCAAAGATGGGCCACGTTCAAGAAGGCCCGTCGACACCGAAGATGATAAAATAAAAGCATCAATAAGGCAAACCGCCGTTAAAAGGTAGCAGGAATATTAAACATTTCTCAAACGGCCGTAGAAAGACATTTACACAAGCTTGGATATATTAGTAATTTGGGTTCCATATGAACTCAAAGATATTCATTTAACAAATCCCATAAACGCTAGCGACAAGCTCTTGGGAAACAATGAAAATGATCCATTTCTTAAACATGTTGCCATTATCGATGAAAAAAGAATAGTATACGACAACATCGTGTGAAAATGATCATGGTGTCTTGCGAACAAGCTGCAACCACTTCGGAAGCAATATCCATTAAAAGAAGGTTAAGTTCACAGTTTGGTGGAATTACAAAGGCGCCGTGTATTTTGAGCTGCTACCAGAAAACCACACCATCAAAACGGCTGTATACTGTTGCCAATTGGACAATTTAAAAGAAGCCATCAACAAAAAGAGCAAGAATTGGCAAATCATAAGGGTGTTGTGTTCCATCATGATAACGCGAGACCATACACAACTTTAGTGATCTACTAAAAGTTGTTGAAGCTGATAGTCCATTAAATCCAATCCACTATACTCACTAGACCAACTACTATTAATTTCGATTTTTGCAAAACTCTTTGAATAGTAAACAATTCAATTCGGGCAATGGCGTTAAACCTTTTTTGCTGAGAAAGGGCAGAAGTTCTTTCAGCGTGGCATCATGGTGTCACCCGAAAGATGACAAAAGGTCATCGAAAAAATGAACAATACATAACTGAATAAAATTATATACTACTACTAAAACATCTTTATTCACAGAAGGAAATAAATTATAATACATGTAATGTATAAAATAAAATAAAATAAATTCTGATATAATTGTCTTCTTCCGTTTCATTGCTATCGACCGGTGGTCTTTCAGCCCATAAATTATATATTTCTATAAGAAATCGCCTTTAATTATTATAGTAAAAATCCAAAATGACTTAAGACTTAAGTATATAATATGAGAGAACAACTTATATAAGATTTGTGTTTTCTTTCAATTAATATATGTTATTTAAGCATCATTCGTTATAAGTCGTTAGTTCTTTTCATTTATTGTAAATTATTTGGTAAATTTGTCTGATCAAATGTTTTGTAACTTAGTATCTAAATACTACAAAAGATAGACATGTTGTAGTTATATTGTAACAATCAGGTTTAAAAGGCCAAATTTCCGAACTCCCGATATCTAACCTAATGAAACCAAATAAATTGTTTTATTTTTCTTTAGCAAGGCAAATCTTTTTTTTGAGTTATGTGGAGATAAAACAAGAAATTCTAATGTGTAATTAAGTTTAATATAATTTATCAAAATAAATACTTTAAATGTTTTATATTTTTTATTCTAAAACATTATTTATTAAAGCGCAATCAGTTCTAAATATAACTATTAGATATGCAACTTAATTCACAATAATAATGAAATATTTATTCTAATATACTTGATTTTATCTCCTAATATGGTTATAATATTTATTTTTAATGTCATCTATTGATTGAATTTTCATTACGTTGTTATTTGTCTATTAAAAAACAAATATTTTCATCAATGTCGTCTTTATTTAACCCATTGTTTTCAAGGTTTTCAAACTCCATTCGAAGGCCGCTAGCTCCTAATTACCTGGCATTCATCCACACTTTGTTTAAAGGATACAATACTTGTGTAAATAAGGTATTAAAAATAGTATTGCGTTATTTTTAAACTACATTCATTTGTTCTAGAATACTTTACGACTTACTGAATATAGGGTTCAATAAAGGTACATAAACATATACGACACCCTGTGACTCGGGGATTAAATTAACCACCAACCAAATGAAAATGACGATGATTCGTAAAAAAATTATTATAAAAGTCTTCAAGATACAGGCCATCAAAGTTAAGAAATGTTAATACATTCTAAACACATCTAAATATGTTCAATACCGTTCTTGGTAGAGTGCTGCAATTTGGTACAACTTAAATTAACATCAAGTAAATTCCTTAGTCGATTTGTCACTTCGATCGGACTGCGGTAATCATACTTTACAGGGTGTTCCTAAAATTTGTTTGCTCAGAACTTTTTTGTTTGCTGGTAAATCTACATTTATTATCCGAAACACCGTGTATATGTGGCTTAATGCAATATCATACAATAAATTATTATATTACAGTATTCAAAATTTATATATTTAGTAATATATTTACATATAGTAAATCGAATTATATTAATCGATTTACTATTAGAGGTAATAGATTTACTTGCACAATAAGTAATAACAGGATTTCCACATTATTTTCAAAGATTTATTTGTGTTTTGTATAAAGTAAAATACCATTTTAGTCCAAGATACTTTAAAATTTGAAAAGAAAGTGTTTTACTTTAGTGTTTATATTAGGAATTGTCATTGCGGTCATTAAAACTATCCTTAACCCATATTGATTCTTTAAAGCAATATGGGTTAACACTTTAAATATAACATGTCACTATATAATAGTCGATTTACCTAAAATTAAACCTGCAATTGATTAAATAAGAGATCGAAAGATCGAAACACGTGTCTGCAGATGATTATAAACTTGAATGCTAGATTTTTTATTTGCTTTTGCTAATTTAATTTAATGAAATCAGTTTAAATTTAATTTTTGTTCATAATTTTTCATGTTATAGTCACATTTAAAAAATCTAAAGTAGATTTTATCATTTATTAGTTTATTCATCAGAAATAATTTCATTCAAATTAGTGTTGTTGTACTATTTGTAACACGCAAATTAATTTTGTATAATTCAATATCTGTTGAGGTATTAGCTAGAGAAGTAGTTGTTTCAAAATTAATTTGTTTTGTAGTCTTAGTAAGACTCATTGTTGTAGATTCACGAAATGTTTTCGTATTTTTTAAATTATTATTTAATTTTCTACAACGAACTAAAGATTTTAATACATTTTATTACTGCAATTGATTAATTTTAAATAACTTGAAGTGATAAAATTTTAACATCTAGTTAAAACTATATAACTCATACGTATTATACGAAGAATGACTACAATTAAATTCCCAATATCAAGTCTGCTAATTAACAATACAGAAAAATGTATTAACGAATAACAAGATTACTGTTTTAAAATCTTTCACTTTTTTTTCTTTCACTATTATTTTCATATATCTATCTATAGATTTTAACATTTTAACAGTATATACTAAAATAAGTAGCAGATATTACTCTGAGGACCTAGTGTGACCAAAATGCACTTATAAGATGAAGATCACGATATGTATGTTTTGTTTATATAATTTCCCACTAATCTCCATGTTTGTTCTTCCTTTTTGTAATATTTTAATTTTTTGCTTATGAGTTAAAATGTTACCTATCTTCTTTATTAAGCGTTAAATTATCATGTTATTTGAATTCGTAATATGTGTTCAACTATTGGGTATATGTTACTTAAAAATTTCTTAAAAAGCAAAACGGTTCTCATGGTTTCCCACCAAAATAGAGAAAATTGTTTTCTTCTCTATTACCTTATTATACTAACACTTATTTTTAAGGATGGATAAAACCATTAAAATGATATCTATTGCCTAAAACGTTACACTAAAGAACCCTAATTGAGTGGCATCACCGAAAATCACAGGAACTGTCAATAGCGTAATTAATTAACAAACATAGTGTGAAAACCACAGAGCGATTCCGAAATAAATTGGAATCGACCACTGTTGTTTACAGGGAAAGAATAATTAATTGTTTTTAATATTATATTCATCTTCAAGGAATTTCTCTTTAATATATCTCTCGAAATCACTAGTCATCTTTATTCAAATGAAAGAATTTTCATAAGATCATCTCTTATTGATGCTATTTACCACAAATCCAATTTCCCATTTACCTTCCAACTCTTCCCGCAGTTCGACTTTCACACATCAATGAAAGATAATATTTGACAAAAAGCCTTTTAGTATATAGTCTTTAAATTTACTAAGTAGTTATTATTATAAAAAAAACTTCACAACACCCAAATATACAACGTGTCCACGTAAGTATGCAACATATGGGAAACTTTTTTATTGTTAATTTCTCAGAAAATTTTATTCTTTATAAAAGTTGATGCTTGATCTTAAACATACAAGAAAGACAAAAAAATGACATTCGGCGCTATATTAGCAAGATGTTGAACAATTTTTATAACTTTTGCACTTTTTAAGCGAATTTTATCCATTATTCTGTTTTGACGTATGTTTCTGTATAAATTATGGCAGAGCGATTAACATTACGAGACAGAGCAGAGTTGATGCTAATATGTGGCGATAACTATAAAACCCGAGAAGTTTAGGATTGGGAAAGTCAACAGTACATAAGATACTAGCGGCAAATAAGTTTAAACAATAAATGTGATAAAACGCCAAATGATTTTAATATATTTTTTAGCACAATCGCTTCTAAGATTGTATCAAACTTACCAAATAGCAATGTTGATCCCATTACTTTAATGAGTGCTAATTACAATATTACTACCAAGTATTTTTCATTTAACGAAGTGAGCGAATTTCAAATCCGTGAAACTATTATGTCATTAAAAAACTCTAACGCCCGAGATGCATATGGAATGACCGTTGGTATGATTAAATACATAAGAGATACAATTATAATACCTGTTACTAAATTAATTAACTTGTGTATACGAGTTAATGTGTTTCCTGATTGTCTCAAGATTGCTAATGTCATTCCTTTACATAAAAAGGGTCACTTAATGACATTAATAATTACAGACCCATCTCTTTATTGCCTATTATATCTAAAATATTTGAGAAAATATTATTTAATCAAATGATCACATTTTTAGATAATAACAATTTACTGGACTTCAATCAATTTGGCTTTCGCAGAGGACGATCGACCAGGGACGCAGTCCGTGTCCTTGTAGAAGAAATTACACTTTGCTTTGAGACAGGAAAATACTGTACAACATCTTTATTTGACCTCAGCAAGGCATTTGACCGTGTCCCAAGTGACGTTCTACTGCGAAAATTATATTTTTATAATTTTAAACCAGAAAGTTGTCGTCTACTCAATTCAAATCTGCAAAATAGATGTCAAACTATTGTATTCAAAGAAATGTCATCTGAACCAGCTAGTATATCATATGGGGTCCCTCAAGGTTCAATTCTTGGACCCCTACTCTTTTTGATATACATCAATGATCTACCTGCTCACATCGATAATGGAACTATTATAATGTATGCCGATGATACCACTGCATTAAACACATCGGATACATTTGAAGGTGCTCAGAAGAACAGGAGCACTACAAACAAAAAAGTATTCGACTGGTTCAATGCAAATCGACTTTCTTTAAATACAACAAAAACTATTAAAGTTACATTTTCTCTAAAATGAGGCAATGAAGAAGATAGTACCGCTAGGTTTCTCGGGATTACACTTGATTCCAAACTAACCTGGAAGGAACATGTGACCGTGCTTCGGAATAAACTAAGTAAAAACATATACCTATTAAGACACTTTAAAACGATACTGCCTAATTATGCACTGTTATCTGTGTATCATGGAATTTTCCAGTCACATGCTAGTTACTGCATTTTGGTATGGGGTCACTCCAGTGAGGCTGTGAAAATTTTCAAACTACAACGAAGAGCTGTTAGGATATTAGGAGGAATTGGATAGCGTGATGACTAGAGAGCGGATTTCTAGCATTATGCTTATCCCTAATATTAATAGCATCGAAAAAATTTCTTAATATCTATACGAATCTTGAAGAATGTGATTACTTAGCGCTAAGTTTTTTTGTGCTTTTTTGCTTATTTTGACTTTTTGTGCTTATTTTGACTTTTTATGCTTATTTTCATGCTTTTTTTAGATTATGATGCTTATTTGGAGCCTTTTCTTAAACATTTAAAAAACATTTAATAAAAATTTCACGCTGATATTAAATTAATGTGCTAATATAGAGAATTTTCGTAAAAATCTGTATCCCATCATTTATAGATTATATTTGTATTACATATTTTCTTCGTGTCTTTTGACAACATAATTGTTTAAAATCTTCATAATATGATACAATAATTATAATGAATTTTTTTATTAATAAATATTAGTACAAATTACCAATTTACAATGGATTTGTTTATAAATAAGTAGATATAATAGACCGTCTCATTACTCAGATAATACAGATGAACGCTACATAGGAATCACACCTATGATATTCCGGATGTAAACGTCGTTAAACTAGGCCCAAACAGGGGCCCCAGTAAGTATTAAATGTAAACAAATTTTAAGTGATAGCTAATAATCAGGTGTTCTGCAATCGTATCAATTTTCTACTGTCGGCAAAAATACGGATGAAACGACTGGCGCATATTTATCGTTTTCGTTAATTTTCATATTCAAACTCGCATTCATAAACTATTGAATTGACATTCCAAAAACTTTGCTTATTTATCAAAAATTATTATATGCGTGAATCATATTAACCTGGAGAATCACAGATAAATTATATTATATAATTCACATGTATATTTAACCCATAATGCAAAAGGTGAAAACCACAATACAAGAATTAATTAGAGACTATCCAGAATTAACAAGTGAAAATTATACATTATTTTGTAAGGCATGTTTAAAAATAGTAAGTTTTATTTTAATTCTCAACCGCATCCTAACTAGTCAAGACTTGTATGTAAAACATGTTATAACAACACTTCATCAAGAACGTTTGAAAAAGTTCAAAGTTGAACTAAAAAAACAGCACAATTTCACAATATTTAGCATCTTCAACAAACGATGGACAATTTAAATTAAATTTACATTTGTGCAAAATACTTTTACATTCGAATATCCCTTTAAGAAAATTACAAAATAATGCATTTAAATCTTTCTTGGGAAAATATTGTAAAATGCGCATTCCCGAGAAAAAATTATGTAGCTCTTGCGTAGTATGAAACCATACAAAAAATTAAAGATATTATTAACAATAATTATATGTAATGATGAAACCACAGACGCTTATTTAATTTAATAATAGGAGTTTAACATGAAGATATCCGACCAATAGTATTTTGATATATACAAAAGAATTGAAGAAAACCGATAATAACATTATAGCAAAATTCATAAATGATGGACTGACAAGCTTATTTTTGCCGTAGACAATACGAAGTTACAAAATTTTACTAATAATGCATTTTGTGCATTGTACAAGTTTAGCACATAGATAGAAACGAATTTCTGAAACTATAAGAATGAAATTTCCATTTGTAGATTTAATTAAATATGGAAAAATAGTTCTTATATTCTTCTGTGAGTGCAATTATTCAAGGAGTCATTACCTGATATCTCACTGCCCCATAAACCAGTGCTAACAAAATGGGGAACTTGGCTATATTCTACGATGTACTATGCGAACAATTTTGAAGAATTTAATAAGGTTATATACAACTTTCCCGAAACGACAAGCAAATCAGTTAATGACTGTCAAACGGTTCTTAAGAAACAAGAGCTTCCTTCAAAACAATTTAGTTACATAAAATCGCGTTTAAATTTTGTGAGCAACACAATCAAATCTTTATAAAAGCAGATTCATTTTAGATAATACCTGGACGCATTGGCCAAGAAATCAAAATAATATCGAAAGAAGTATTCGGTGAAAATGAAGGATTTTCAATATTAAATAAATTAAACTTGATTTTGAATGGCAATTTTCAAATGGATCCAGCTATAATTTAAAATAAAGAGAAGCTTTTTCACTTTCAAAAATTTATTGAGCGTCAGAAGTAATAATTTTTACAATTAAACCCCTAGAACAACATTTAATGATCTACTGTTTTCATGAATAGATTTTAGTTATTTTGAAATGTATACAAAATTACAATTTAATTTTTAAATACTTACATGGTATTATATATTGCGTAAAGAAAGTGTGTTTATTTTAGTTTTAAGCAGAATTTCTATGTAAAATATGTTGATAAACGTGTAACATATTAAGAAAATATAGTTTTCTTTAGCGCTTTTTTCGTGTTTTTATGCTTTTTTTCCTGTTTTTATGCTTTTTTAATGCTTTTTTTCACTAAATTTTGTGCCTTTTTAAGTGCTTTTTTTCATATTTTTTAAGCTTTTTTATCCGCTCTCTAGTGATGACTGTCGAAATGAATTCATTCAATTGAAAATACTCACGATACCAAGTTTATTTATCTTGGAGTCCCTATTATATGTTCATAAAAACATTAATAAATATATAACACATGATGACATCCACGGTCGTGACACTAGAGGTAGGCATTTAATATGTATTGCACGAGCGCGATTACAAAAGGGTAGAAATGCATATAATTATTACGGACCAAAAATATTTAATCTACTGCCCCCTGTAGTGAAAGCTATGTCCTATAATAATTTTAAAAAAGTAATAAAAGAATTCCTCGTAAAGAAAGCCTTTTTTAGTATTGATGAATATATTTCTAATGGATCTGAAGGTTTAAAATTTTAAAATGTTTGTACTTTATTAATTAGTGTTTATTAAATATTTACTATTTTTTTGTATTTATTAATTTATTTACTTATTTTGTAATTTAAGTTTTATTTATAGACTTTTATTGTATTTTATTCACTTTTATTGAGTTTATTTTAAAATGTTTGTATTGTTCAATTTTTATTGTAATCAATTATGTATCCATTGCTATTTATGACGAATGTAAGCCCCTTGGTAAGACATGAATAAATTACTAAAAAAAAAAAAGCATTTAAACCAAGATATATTCAAACTTTCATGGTACAAGGTGAAATAGAAATTGATAGAATATTTCCTAAGAAGATCCTGTTTACGGATGAAGCTATATTTTAAATATTTGATTGTAGATGCTTTCACTTTGTGATACATATTTTATAACTTTAAATAAAATAAAATAAACTTTGTTTATATCACACACTTTATTATTTCAGTGACTATAGTTTCGTCACAATTCAGCTGGTTATTATCAAACTAATACTTATATTTAGCTAAATTTACTATAAATGGTGTAGTTTCATCACAAAACTGTCGTTGGTGATCCACACAAAATGCAGCATTCCGAATTATCTGCAAAAATCCATATTCTCGAAAAATAAATGTTTGGTGTAGAATTTTGAACAGAAATATTATAGGGCCTTATATATTTCAGCACAGTTTAAATTCAGAAAGATATTACTCGTAGTTGATAGTTTTTTACTTTATTTAATTTATATTTTAACTATAACTCAACAAAACAAAGAACAAATGCTTCTAAATAATATGAATTAAGTGATATAATAACTTCATTCCGATTATAGTAACGCAATATTTGAGATAAAATTAACAATATAAATTTTACACGTAAATTTCCTATGATACGCGCTCATCTGACATACGGTATACTTAATTCAGGAGTCGAAATTTAAGAGTATCGATAAAAATTCTCTATATATTTAATCGAATAACTAAATAGTAATACTCAGATGAAATAAAATCTACAGTAAACAATTATTTATACTCTTTGATATAAGTTACAATATTTTCTACATTTTTTGAAATAAAAGCATTTAGAATATAAATTGATGATGTAATTATTTATTTTAATTGTAGAATAATGGTAATAACATAGAGCTTTATAGAGGAAATGATAAATATAATCATATGTATTTTAATCAAGAAAGGACAATTTCAACCATAAAAATGGAATATAGTTCAGGATGAAGAGTAAAATTTTTTAATTAAGCTATGTTGAGCCAGAAAAAAAAAGCCAAAAGCCACCCAGAAAGAAAAATGTTTTAAATAGATCGAATCAAGTGGTCGATGTATCCTTGTGGCAAACGATCTTAGGCCTGTTGAACACAGATGCCCAACTGGTCCAAAGGCCTTGGCCAGAATTTTGTATAAAGTCCTCATTTGCCGGTCATACATTGAGTATTGCAACCGGTTGTAGAACTTCAGCGATGTACGGTTGGGCTGTTAGACTGCCCCTAATGAACACCAGGAGGGGACCTACTTCCAAAGCACGCCCCATACCATGATGCCAAGAGTATTGGTTGTGTGACGTTCTTAGGCAAACTCTACATTTTGCTTTTCACTGCAAAATCGACGGACACGTCTAAGTTCATTATCGGCCCCAAAGCAGAATCTGGATTCAGTTGAATCTAGTTTAACACCATTCCAAGAGACGTGCAAATCGATCGGAATGCATAAAGGCCCATGGCAAGAACTCTTTGATTAACTATTTGCCTAGAAACCACACTCCCTGTTGCTACAACAAAGGCATCTCGAACATGCCGCAAAATATCATGACGATTACGTATCTCAGCCTTAGGTACTGTTCTTGGCCACCCTCATAGTCATATTCTTCAGACAATCTTCTCATATTTACAGTTGAGGGTGTAATTTCGAGTCTTCGGGCTATTTTCCTCAATCTGAAGCCCGCTTCTTTCATACTTTTTAAAAAATCAATTATTTGATGAAATAGATGAGGTGCACGAATTCTAGGCATTCCAATATATTGAAGAACTTAAAAAGGACAAGAGTAGAGTAGGTGACTGGTTATTAACATTATTAAATTTACTTTATTTTTTGGATAAGTATAAAAATCGCACACAAATAATTGCGACAAAGTAGTAAAAACGTTATCGCTTTATTATTATTTCTAATGTGAATAAAATACGCACATTTGTTGCTGGATTAAACCACATCTACTTACTTTTGAGCTCCAGTATATATAGATCTTAAAGTCAATTATTTTGAAAAGCAATAAAAATATTTTTGATAAAATTCTTTTGTTTATTCTTTCTATTCTTAATACATAAATAGCAACCTTTGTATAATTCAATATCTATCGAGGTATTAGAGAGAGAGGTAGTTGTTTTAATGAGTGATTTTATTGACTTATATTTGTAAACATTCGCCCTTCGCTTGGACGGTAGACTGTAATCAACTTAAAAACGTGAGTAAATCTGAATAATATGGACTAATACTGACTTACATCAATTTTAAGACATTATATTTATATTATATTTTTAGTGGATAAAAATTACTCTGTAACAATCTAAAAATAAAATAACCGGAAACAATATACAATAGACATAATCAATTTATTACATCGAACATGCATGTTCAACTTACTGAAACAACAGGAAGAAGTCGAACGAAAACAAAAATAATATACAATATAAATTGCAATACGCCCGTTCCGCGTTTATATATAACAGCATCGAATTTACGCAATTCAAAATAACATCTGTGCCAAATAATAAAGTCTATTGACTTCTGAGTAATTGTCAAGCACAACTATAAAAATATGTCTGCGCAATTTTATTTGTTGACTAAGAAATATGTTCGTAGCATGAATCATTTAATTGATTTTCATGTTGCAGTACTTATCTAGACATTACATTTGTATGTGGCACAATGCCAGCTATAAATCTAACAATATTAGACAATAAGTGTGGCACTTTGCAGTTTTAGTTTAATATCCTCGTATAATGTTTTTACGATTTGTCACATGTTGGCTTCTTCTATTATTATTATTTATAGATAGTGGCTTTGGTAAATAGCTAACTTTTTCTAATTTTAAGTAATAAAACTGATTATAACTATTAATTATTTTCTATAATTGGTATGAGATAACAGATATAATTGGGCTTCTTAAAAGACAATAGATTAAATTGCATATTTTGGTATAGATAAAGAGATGAAAATATTTTCAGCGCTAGAGGTAAAAATATAAATTAATAATAATAAGGTGTATCGTAGTGGATGACCTCGTCGACAAGGATTATTGTACGCAAGGTTATGCCGACGACATAGCAATTGCCACAAGAGGTAAATAAATCATCATATCGTCCCTAGCCTAAGACGCCCTCAATATCATAGTAAAATGGTCTCTAAAGGAAGGCTTCAATGTCAATTATAACAAAACTGTGGTGGTACCTTTCACTACTCGAAGGAAGCTGAATATCAAAGATACCAAATGTTCGATCAGGTGAAATATATAGGTTTAACACTAGATAGAAAACTTAATTGGAACACGCACGTAGATCAATCTGAAAAGCTACATCGGGACTATGGATATGCAGTAGGCTCTTTGGCAGATCATGACCCATTATTACATATGGCTTACTAGTATGCTGGTAAAGACTAAATAAGCAACGGCATAAAAGAAGCTTAACCCTTCAGAGAATGGCCCATCTTAGCATCACAAGATGCTCTGTATCAATTCAATTTCCTATCACGCTTTGAAGTGATTATTGACAGTCGCCAAAACAGCCTGAACCGAATCCAAAAAATAAAATATAACTTTGTAATCAGATGTACAGATGCATCAAAAATGGAGTTTCTTTCGGAGTTTTAGTTTTAGTTTTACAGACTGAAAAAATAGCCTTGTGCTCAGATTTGTACGAAAAAGGGCTACAAAAGGACACACATCTTTCTGATCTCAGACAGTAAGTTTCTTCTAAGAACTGCAAAGTGCATAGTTTTAATTCTAAAACTACTTGGTACTGAACAAGCTCCATCTAATGTGGGTACCAACCCACGCAACGAACATGCCGATGTAGGGAAGGAGCTGCGCTTCCATGATCGAACCAAAGCCTAGATGTAGGCTATCAAAAGAACATATAAAAGGTCAAGGGCCAAGAGTGTAAAGAAAGATGCAAAACAGGGCACTGGATAAACACACCAGGTCAAAGGCAATCAAAAATATTTATTAACATTTCGCCAAGCAGAACTAAACAGCTCTTGCCTCTCACTAAAAGCGACATTTACAGAACATTGCCCACTAAAGTACTATCTTCAAAAGATAGTTAAAGTGGGCAACACCAATTGTAGACCATGTGGATTGGCAGAGGGAATGGCCATCTCACGCGTGTGTGTACCACTGGCGACCAATAACCTAACCGCAACCGGAGAAATGGTGATAACGTCAGAACGGTTGATAGCCAAACACTACTACTACTACTACTAAAAACACTGAACCATCTAAAATATGACAAAATTATTTTAAATAACAGCTTAACAGCTTGCAATCCGATATAAACTATTTAGAGAAATATGCAAATTAAATATTAAAATTTGTAGTGCAGTTATTAATGATGAAAATTAATAAAAAGACAAATATGATGTCCATGAGCGTTTCTGCACTGTGTTTTACAATAAATGTAAAAACTCCAGTTAACAGTTAAAACAACTACTCCCCGTACTACAGCACCGCCAGGCATTGAATGATATAACTGTTAACTGTCGTTATATGTCTGAACTGATATTCAGCACGATGTAACAATTAGTAAATATCAGTTCAGACATGTAACGACAGTTAACAGTTATATCATTCAATGCCTGGCGGTGCTGTAGTACGGGGAGTAGTTGTTTTAACTGTTAACTGGAGTTTTTATATTTAGAGAAATGTTCTTTTTAGTAACTAGAAAATGTATTAGCAAAAAATAAAATTAAATAATATGTAATTAGCTACATAGCTTTATATATATATATATATATATATATATATATATATATATATATATATATATATATATATATATATATATTAATTCCGCCTTTCAGGCTTAGAAACTGACCGTAAACTATTAAATTAGCCGTGGTTGGAATAATTTGTCGATTTATTTTTAAAAATAATACTAATTTTTTTTTACATTCCAATAAATTCCGGAAGCTTCAAAATAAAAGATATATACTACTACTGATAAAAGCTTTCAATATTATCAATATGAAAAGTCAAAGTTTAATTTTGCAATATTAAGTCCCTAAGTTTTGCATAATAGATACATAGTTAATCAGAATATTTGAAAATATATAACATAGGTCTAAATAAAAACTTATATTTGGTTTAACATCATGTGCAAGTCAAAAGACTTAATTCCAAAATTTATAAAGAACTATATATAGGGTGTTTCTGTGATTTGCGGAATAAAATTAACCACCAGTGAAAATGATGATGATTCGTAAAAAAATATAATAAACGTCTTCAAATGGCCAAGATACAGGCCATAAAAGTTCAAAAATTTTAACACATTTTTCTAAATATTTTCAATACCATTCATGGCAGAGTGCTGCAATTTGGTACAGCCTAAACTTACATCAAGTAAATTCCTTAGACAGTTTGTTATTCAGATCGTACCCTGTATAGAATGATTCCCCATGCTATACACGGTGTTTCTAAAATTTGTTTGCTCGTAAATCTACATTTATTCTTTAGTCACATTTTAATAGAAAATTTATTTTAGAAACTCTTTGAAAATGTTGATAACAGTGGCAGTTTTTGAGTTAAAAGCAAAATTTTGAGTCTCTGTAACAAACAAAAATTCAAAAATCCTCGGAAAAATCTGATGACAATTGAAAAACGAATTGAGCTGTCAACTTGCCTATGTTAAACAAAAAGTTTAATTTTTCGTGAAAAAAAATTTTTTTTTTAATTTTTTTAAATTAAATATTTTTTTATTATTTAGAAAAAAAAATTAAATGATTATGAAATAAATTTTTGAATGAATTTATGTATTATAGAGAGGATTTTGGAAATGTCTGATTTTGGTTAGAACTCAAAGACTAATCTTTCTGCGACTCAAACATAACGTAATGCTACAGGATGAGGGTTGTAGTAAAGGATAACCGAATAGTCAAAAAATAGCTGTATATAATTTTATAGATGTGTGTACTTGTTTAGTTTATTTGCCTAATCTTAAAAATGATACAAAATATAATTCATTTACAATAACTTTAAATTTTAGATCACAAGATTTGAAGGCGGAGTACGCAGTACTAGCTGAGGATGCATATCAGCAGGTGATTCTTGCCATGGAGGCAATATTTTTCCCATTGCTTACACCTATTTTTTAAATATTTATTTGTAAATACGTATATCTTGCCTTTGTAGGTTCAATTTTGGAAATTTGCCGACCATTTCTTTATTTTTGTTTTAAGGAAGTGGAGTGTTTTTTGAAAGTTACTTGCAAACCAAATTATTCCTAGATATTTATAGATTAAGGAGAGATATTGGCTATTTATCAATATTAAGAAAAATTACTCTTTAAGTAAGTGAAAGGAATAATAATTTGTTTATTCAAAGATGACACAACATTTACAAGTTAGAGCACAGTATAAGAGGTAACAACTTTGAAATGGTCAAAAGAAATAAGGGCATATTTAAGTAATAAACAATACAATTATTCTTAAAAAATAGATTAGTATAAACTTAAGCTACAGTTAGTTCTTATTTTTTAAAAAATCAATAAATTCAGCAATAGAATAAGGTTCAATACTTAAAATTAAATTAAACGTTTCTGATTTGAACTTCTTAAAATTAGTTAAGTTTTTTAAATGCAGGGGTAAAATATTGAAAAACCTAATGCACGCGTAAAATGCTGATTTTTCTGTTAACCTGAGTTTGTGAAGTGGGTATATTAAATTATGCTTGTGCCTGGAAACATCTCTTCCGCATTCTTCAAACATATGTTTGTTTCTTTGGCAAAATTTGAGACACTCGAAAATATACAACCCTGGTACAGTTAGCAGCCGCTGTTCTTTAAAATAACCTCGACAAGAGTGTTGATTCTTGATTGAGAACATTATTCTCATGGCACGTTTTTGGATTATGAATACTTGGTTTAACTCAGTTGAGGCACCCCAATGAATTATACCAAATCTTAAATGTGATACAAAAATGGCTTGATATGCGTCTACAACGATATTCTGAGATACAAGTTCAGTGAGTTTACGTATACAGTAACATTTGGCGCTTAAATTTTTACACAGATTTTCAATATGGACCTTCCAATTGAGATTCACGTCTATATAGACTCCTAAGAATCTTACGCTTTTTTCAAATACAATATTTTTTTGAAACAAACACATATCGGCGTCTACTGACCGATTGTTTGCTTTATAGAGTATGTAGTGAGTTTTCTCTTTATTAAGAATCAATTGATTCCCTAGACACCAATTTTGAATTTCTATTAATGATTTAGCCAATTCAGTTTCTAATTTATTTAAATTTTCTGATGAAATTATTAAATTTGTGTCGTCTGCAAAACATGTTATGTAATGTTTATTGATATTCCCTAACATGAATATATCGTTCAAGTAAATTACAAACAATATCGGGCCAAGAACGCTCCCTTGTGCCACGCCTCTTTTGAGAGTCAAGCTGTTTGATCTTGCAAATTGATTATTTGTTTTTAGTTCAACTATTTGCTGCCTGCCCTCTAAGTACGACTCGAACCATTTATTAGCCACGCCTCGTATCCCATATTGATTTAGTTTGTCGAGTAATATTTCATGGTTAATCGAGTCAAAGGCACAAGAAAAGTCTAGAAACACCCCGCATGTGCAGATTCCGTTCTCTAGACCCTTCATTATGTGCTTTATATACTCAAAAAGTGCTAAATCAATGTTTTTATTTGGTAGGTAACCGTATTGTCTATTGTCAAGTGTTTTATTTTTAAGAAGAAAATTTAACAACCTATCCGCAATAACTGATTCTAACAACTTAGAAAACGCTGTTAACATAGTAATTGGCCTATAATTTTTTATTGTTTGTTTATTTCCCTTTTTATATATTGGCTTTATTAATCCATATTTAAAAATTTCAGGAAATACCGCTTCCTGCAAGGATGTGTTAAATAAATCTGCTAATAGTTTTGCTATTAGGTGGATAATTCGTTTCAGTAGATAAGTGGATACATTATCAATACCACAACTTTTTTTGTTTTTCATTTTTTATACTTTTGTAACAAGTTCATGGGTGGTTACGGGCGCAAAGAATATTGTCTTTGATTGCCACGGAATAAGATTAGTATACTCTGTTTTTGTTGTTTCCGCGACTAGATGTTCAGCTTTATTTGTGAAAAAAGAATTAAAATCATTTGCTAAATTATAAATATTCTCAGATTCTATATTTACCGTGTTTTCTATATCCTGACCGGTGAGTTCTTTTACAATTTCCCATGTCATTTTTACTTTGTTGTTCGCGTTTATTAATTTTCTTTCATAAAATTTACGTTTTTCTGTTTTTAATTCCAAATCGTATTTATGTTTGTATTTTTTATATAGGGTTTTAAACTCAGGATGATGGGTGGATAACAAACTAAAAATTGACATTTTATTCTTGTACGTATTAATTTGTTTTGTGCAAAAAGTATTCTTATTTGATTTTCTTTTTATTTTTACGAGAGGAAATGCTGCCCAGAAGTATCTACAGAAAGTAGTAGTTGAGATTTATTGGGATTGATAGAAATGCGTCATTTCGCAAACCAGGCCTGTATAGTATCTCTCAGGCTCTATATAATAATAATAGATTTATTTTCCCAACAGAAAAAAATACCAACTACAGGGAAATGTTACAATTAAATATAATATACATTGAATTTTAAAGAAATAAGAAATAGTTCTAAAACAAAATTATAAATATTAAAATAAACTAAATAAAGAACATTGTAAATTTCTAACTTAGGCAAAAACAATTACAGTAAAATAAAGCAATCTATTAGCTTACAAATATTTTAACAGTTTGCTTTTAAACAATTTATATGAATCGCCAAATATATCAGTACTATTTCGGATATTTTGTACAATTTAACCATTGTATTTAAATGGTGGATTAAAATGGTGGATTTAAATGAAATGTATTTCGACTTCTTACAGACTAAAATATTTGGGGATTTCCACATCTAACGTAAGGCACATGTATGTTAATTAAAAATAAATTATTTAGATCATTAATAATTCCATTAATCATTTTATACAAATGTAATAATTAATTTTTCTACGAGCCTTCAAAGTTTGTACATCAAATAAGGTTAATAGAAAGGTCACTAATTCATTTGGATAATAAGATAATTTCTTAAAGTACAAATACCTTAAAAAAATTCTTTGCACTTTCTCAATTAGCTGTATATTGATGAGATGCTGGTGACCTAATGAGTGATACATATTCCACCACAATAGTGGAAAACAAAGTGAAAAATTTATTTTTAATCAAAATGTACCACCAAGTAAACACCGACAACATTCAAGAATTAAATCATAAGGATTGTGGCGACCGTTACTACGTGGTAATTCATGATAAACACTTAACTAACGCACTTACTATGTTTTAACTACTAAAAAAAGTGGTTAAAACATAGCAAGTGCGTTAGTTAAGATATCTGTTTACATTTATTTACATTTAGAGGAAGGTCATTTTGAAAGTACCAACGCTGTATAGTTAAAATATCAGCTTTTACAATTGAGCAATCTTTCAGATAAAATTGTTCTGAATAATTTAACACAATCGATTTAAACTAATATTTTGGAAGAAATGTTAGTGGTAATATCATTAATAAAACAAATAAAAAGTAGAGGGCCAAAATTTGAGCCTTGAGAGACCCCGCTAGAAGCAATATATCCCTGCGACTTGAAACCTAGATTTTCAATGTATTGAATAGGGTTGGACAAATATGAGCTGAATAACTTAATAAGATTTGAGTAACATCCAAAAGCTTCAAGTTTAGTTAAAATAATTTTATGACTTATAGAATCAAAAGCTTTTGTAAAGTTCTTTTATCAACTGCATGTGATATATATTCTGTAAAAGACGCTAAGCTTGATATCGTCGATCTCCGCTTCATAAAGCCATACTGTTTTGTGGCTATTAAATTATAAATAAAGTAATTGAGGTGCTTCGTAGTAACTATCTCTAATATTTCAGCAAAATTATTTAGGATAGATATAGGCCTGTAATTTTTTAGAAGTCCCTTATCTCCTGATTTGAATATTGATGTTACGCGAGCAATTTTCCACAGATCGGGAAAGTTGCCAGAACTGATTATAAGATTAAACCGGTATTTTAGATCGCAAAAATTGTTTCGCCACACTGTGGCTTCTGCAGGCGAAGAAAAAATCAATGATATATTGCCCATTTCTTCGCCTGAAGAAGCCACAGTGTGGCAATACAATTGTTGCGTTCTAAAAGAGCAATATAAAGTGTTTTTGAAAATTTACGTATTTTTTACTTTAACCAAACAAGTGTCTAATTTTTTTGTTTTTACAAAGGACCAAAAATTTTTTGGATCATCTCTAATTGATTTTCCTACTTTACCAATATCGGGTTTTTGAAAAAGTTATGACGTATTTGTTCTATGTTATTGAAGTGTAATTTATTTATTTAAAGTACAAATATTATTCCTTGGTAGGAGCTCGAAATATACAACACCTTTAAAATCCCACCACACTGAGAGCATAACCTTCCTGTGATGAATGTCTGCCTTAGCTATCGTTTTTGACGATACACCACGTCCGGACCAAAACCGTTTACGAGCCACATTGTTGTAAACAATCCACGTTTCATCACCAATTATGATTCGCTTAAAAAAAGGATCGGTTTCCTCACGTTTAATGAGCATATCGCAAATGAATTTCCTTAAGTTCATGAAGAACCCAAATATCGAGTTTGCTTGTGTATCCCAGTTTCTGTAGGTGATCGTGAACGCTTGAATGATGGATGTTTAATGTTTCTGCAATCTACCGAGTCGTGTAACGTGAGTTTGACTCGATCAGTACCTTTATTTGGTCATCATCAACCTCGGTTGGCCTCCCTGACCGAGGAGCATCGTTGACATTAAAATCACCAGCACGGAATTAGAGAACCACAACTGGCATTGACGCTCTTGTAGAGCATCGTCCCCGTAAACATTATGCAACTTTTCACAGACTTGTCGGGCGTTCTTCTCTTTACGGAAGTAATAGACTAAAATATGGCGAAAATGCACAGTTTTGTCTTCCATCTTTAACTTTTTGTAAAATATACAAAACTCAAAAAAACACTTGTTTTTTTTTAATAAAGCTACAAGCCTCAGCTGTCGAATGACGTAACCAAAAAATAGATGCGATTTACTATAGTAGTTCAAAAAATGTGCTAGCACCATCTGTTGCAATAATGCGTCACGACTTTTCCGACAACCTTATATATATTTCATAATCAAGAAATACGCCGTGTAGTGGCTAATACACGGCGTATTTCTTTTCGAACATTGGTAAATTTTAGCTTAGAAATTGTTTTTATTTCTATGGAAAAGTTTGCGATAATGATTTTTTATTTTAATTAACCTAATGGCAAATTTGCTGAACCAAACGGGGTTCATCGATTGAATTAAGAAATATTTTTATTTCGGCACGAAAATCTATATGGTGTATAGACAGTATCATCAGCGTAAATGTCGATCACAAACTTTCTTCTTCCTAGATCTGCAGTTGGTAGTTTGAGTTTGAGTGGAAACCTTTTAAGTTAGGTATTTAAATCTATTCTATATGTAATAACTGATATTCTATTCATAAAAAAAGATATTTTACAATATTTTTTACTGCGGTTTTGGTAGTAATACCATTATTTTTTCTAAAGTATTTTTCCCTATAAGTTATTTTGCGTTTGATTATGCCATTGTGTTTAAAATTGATGTTGGGACCTATGGTACGCCTAAGTACTTAACGAAAACTGAGGGAGGGATAATAGTTTGAGAAATTTTGACATTGTGAGGTGAATTATTGGTAGAATAATATGGGATTAAGAGCCGTAAGTTTGTGGAGAATAATTTGAATGTACTATTTTGTTTGTTGAAAGAATTGAAGGGCTTTTGGTAATAGAGCAGTATCATCTGCAAATTGCAGGTGATATTTGGAAGGATTCAAGTAGAGAATCAGGGTTATTATAACACTGTATTTTTCATCATCGGTGATTTTAATATTAATTTCATATCTAGTTGTAAAATTACTAACGACTTTAACAGCCGTACTAATAGACCAAGATTAATTCTCGGATTGTAGAATCCTAGATTAATTGTCGTATTTTTTAGTTACATTTAAATATCACTGATTTTATGTTAGTATCACGGAACAGCTGATGGTATTGTCAATATAACCTGTGATTGTAAGTTGAGGAGCATATGCAAAGTTTGTTTGCAAAAACATTAAATGAAAATAATTTTACAATTTTCATTGAAAATAATTATCGACTGTACTTACTTTAATCTTGATTAAATAAAAACAATGCTTATTCCTTGTCCCTTATCACACAATCTAACTTTGCAAACAAACATTTCACGCTCTTCTTTACTGACAATCACGTCAGCTGTTCCGTGACACCAACGTAAAACCAGTGATATTCAAATGTTACTAAAAAAGTTACTAAATCTGACAATGAATCTAGGATTCTACAATCCGAGAATTAATCTCTGACTATTAGTACGGTTGTAAGGATATTTTAGTTTCGTTCGATCTAAATTTCATCATAAATGAACATACACGTATCTCAGAAAATTCTGAATCATGTATTGACAACATTATAACCAATGTTAAAACTGGTATTGCGGCGTCTGTGATACATGCAGCTATTTCTGACCACTCTGCACAACTTCTCGAGTAACCGTTAATGTCCATCTAAAGAAAAGTAACAAGAAGATCAGGATATTTCCTGACGAATGCATTTATAACTTTGTTACAGACATTAGTAATGAAAATTTCCAACACGTTTATACATCTGCAAACGTAAATGATAAATATTCAGCTTTCATAAATACATTTTTAATGTATTTTAATAAACACTTTCGACTAAAAAAACACATTACCAAAAAGCGTAAAATATACTGAATTATTATATTGTAAAAATCAAATGTTACTGTACCAAACCATATCAAGGTATCAACCTGAGTATACACTTATTTTTAAAGAATTTAAAAAAGAAAAAAAGAAAAAGAAAAATAAATTTAATTTACCCTACAGTAATGATTTTATTAAATTAGGAAACGATTTCAATAATCATTTCAATAAAATTTTAAATGAACTTCCTCAAAATATCAATATAAATAGCGTGAATAAAATACTACAAAATCCAATTTCATTATTTCTTGAGCCTGTAACTGAACACGAATTAATTAGTATTATAACAAATATGCAAAATAAAAGGAGTGCAGGGTATGATGGAGTACCTGTATGTGTTTTAAACCATTGCGCGGATGCTATATCTAAGTCCATGTGTGATGTATTAAATAAGTGTATGGAAGATGGTATTTTTCCGGATCAATTAAAGCAAGGAATTATCACACCGGTTTTCAAAAAAGGGAAGTGACAATATTGAAGATTATCGTCCTAACACAATTTTAAGTACGTTTTCAAAAATCTTTGAATTAGTAATTTGTAAAAGAATTATTCAATTTTTCCTCAAATATAAAATATATTTTCATCTAGTCAGCATGGGTTTCTGAGTGGGCAAAATACCGAAACTGCATTGTTCGATCTTACGTATGCTATATTGCTTGCACTTGAGGAACGGGATATCACCTTGACTTATCCAAGGCCTTTGATACTATTAATTTTTCATTATTACTTCGGAAATTATACCAGTATGGTATACGCGGGGTTACCCAAAATTTAATAAGCTCTTATCTTCATGGTAGAAGCCATTCAACAAAATTAGTTGACACAGTTAATGGAACCGATGTGATATCAGAGGCATTGGATACGTCAAGGGGTATTCCACGGAGCAGTATTCTAGGCCCAATACTATTCATAATATTTATAAATGATCTACCGCTTACTACTCCAAAAGACGCTTGTTTACTCAATTATGCAGATGATACAACTGTACTAATTAAAGGTGAAACTGTTCCAGACTTAGTTAGAAACGGCAATAAGACCATATCATCTATTGAAAATTGGTTCAAATGCAACAGCCTCTAACTATATGATAGCAAAACACTTCTACTTTGCCAACATATATTCACACCTTAGATATGGCATCATTTTCTGGGGTGCGGGTGTCGATGCCAATAAGGCTTTCATTGCACAAAAAAAGGCAATACGAATACTTCACAAATTAAAATATCACGATAGTTGTAGGAGTATTTTTAAAGCAAACAACCTTTTAACCTGTTTTGGCATATATATTTACGAATGTGATAAGTTTGTTTGGAATCAAAAGGATAAATTTAGTGTAGCTTTACTTTCATGTGCATACAATGCCAGACATGGTCAACAGTTCACGTTGCCTTTCCATAGACTAGACAGATATGAAAAGGGTGCTTACTACACACGTATAAAAATCATTGATCATCTTCCCAAATCAATCAAACAGGTTAAAAGTCTATACGCGAGAAAGAGATAACTATTTAATTATCTGTGTACTCTAGAACCTTATTCAATGGATGAATTTTACAATTATAGATAAGTTTATTATAAGATTAATTAGTTAATTTGTTTTTTGTTTTGATTATATCTATCGTTTACTGACTATTTTTTCATGTACATTATTTATTTGAAGATTTGTAGTGTTCATAGAAAAATAAATAACCTGTTATTATTATTATAGACATTAACGCTAAAAATCTTATGCAATAGAGGTGAAAAAGAAGAGCTTTTATAAATTGTGCATTACAATAAATTAATTATTATATAAATTAAAATCTGTAATATTTTCAAAAATCAAAAAAACAGAATGTAAAGAAACGTACTTTATTTAGAAATGAATTTAAAATATATTTAGTCGACATATATTTATTTGCAATCTAATCCTTGGTAGAATACTTGTTTGGGGTTAAAAGAAGAAGAGAAAGAGCTGTAAATTTAAATTTTTGGTGTTCGATCATTTTTTTCATTTAAATCAATCATTATAATACTCATATAACATTACGAGTAGGTTTACAGAGAACCAATCATATATTTAGTAGTAGTATTTATGTGATTACAATTTTGCATTGCCACAGCAACTATTCTTAATCGAGGAATTAATTTATATTGGTTTAATAGCCTTACTATATTAGATTTAATTGTATAAACCCACACTAAGTATCTTTCTTTCACCTAACATTGTATTTCAAAATATAAATTATATTACTTACTTAAATTTTTTAATTTGACTAAACATTTTATACAAAATTATATAAAATATTATATACTAAAAAAATAAGATAAAAATATTTATTATTACCATAATATTTGATTGTAGAGGCTTTCAATTTGTGATACATATTTTATAACTTTAAATAAAATAAAATAAACTTTGTTTATATCACACATATTACCATAATACTTTAAAAAGCAAAAAATATGCGTAGTTTATGCTAACAATGCAAAATATCATTCATTCTTATATATAATAATATAATATATAACAATGAATTGATAGAGAATATTAATACGGTTATAAATGTACATACTTCATTTTAATTCTCAAAATATAATAATTAACACAGACAATAAAAGCTTAAATTCAAGTCATATGTTTCAATTGCACCTGTTCTATCATCCTGGGTCATCTAAGTTTTGGCCCAAAAAACACTCCACGTGAACACCCACTGTATTTCCTAGATTTAGCAAATATCAAACATTAAGTAACTAGAAATATACACTACTTAAGAAAAGTATTTTTGGAACAATTACTAAGTAAAAATAAAGTAATTAAACTAAATTATTCATTTTAATTGATTAGGTATGAGTAAGAATTACAGATTTCTGAAACTATCAGAAATTTGAAAACTATTAAAGACTATGCGACAATTTTTACACTTTCGAAATATTGAAATTTTTAAAATCCTAGACACTACAAATAAATATGAAGTCAGTAATTATAGCAATTTTTAAATTAATCTCTAAATGCCTCAGAACGTTAATAGCTCTAGTCCTGCATCATATTCGAAAATTTTATGAATAAGAATAGAACAATTAGAACGTGTATCTCTACAAGTTTTATATTTTTAAGAACTATAAAATACTTCCAATTATTACTTAATAAAAATAAAATAAATTTTAATTGTAATGGGCTCTATATAACTTTAGAATCGTAAATAATTGTGTTAAAATTTAACGACTAGAGTTCATAGAAAATTCCAATCTATTTAGAAACTCTGAAACTATAGAGACTTGTGCATTCAAAGTAATTAATTTGTTTGACACTGGAGGCGTTTACTTCATAATATATTTTTAAATTTTAAATGAATTTTATTTATTTATATTCAATTTGAGTTTCTAAAAATGCTTTTGTTTACTGTTAAGCAATCTTGAAATCTGGAGATACTTTTTAATGACTCTAAAATCTGTACATCAATTCAGAATAGCAAAAAAATCATAATTTTTAAATTTGTATGTGTAAAATATGTCATATTTGACCATTTAGAGATCAAATAATTTCTGTATGATCTCTACGATCAACAGATGACTACTATGAAAGTGTAATCGGAAAATAGTAGCAGAAAGTAAGCATGACTTAACGAGAACTGGTATTAAATTATGAAAAACAATGGTAATAAAATAAATAAATAAAAAAGGAATTATTTATTTCAAACGAAGAAGATATAATACATATTGAAATAGATAAAATGAAGATGAAATAAGAAAAGTCGAACAACCTATACTTAGCAATATAAAATCATTTATAAGGAAAAATAACGTAACAAAAAAGCAAAAATCAAGGAATACAAACCATATTAAATATGTAGTAGTTGTAAAATCTATAAAATAAAAACAGCTATGATGATAAGGACATATGCAATGTATGAAAGACAAGACAGAGATAAAACAAATATGGACAAGTAACAAGAATAAATAGAAGAAGGCGAAAGGAGAAATGAAATAATATAATACAGAAGAACCTAAACAAAAGAGGACATACATGGGCTGAGGCTAAAATAATAGCTAGAGATAGACAAAAAATTGAGAAAGTTTTTACAAGAAAAGAAAATTAGAGATATGTCTCCATACCTTAAGGGTAAAATGTATGTGCTCTATTGTATAAGTAAATAAATATTTAGTTAATAAAAATTTACGAAATTAATACACATTAAAACTTCGTAGTAATCAGCGTATTTAATAAAAAACTTGATGTCTATGTTAAATGAAATCAAATAAAATAAAATTTATATCTTCAAATTAAATCAAATAATAAATAACTCAATTTTTTTCCCATTATATTAAAATATAACTTGTTATTTTTATTAAAAGTTATAAAAATTTATTACATTGGAGAAGCTGATTTACGAATTCACTTCATTTTTTATTTAAACTATATCAAAGTAATAAAATCAAACTCCTTTTAATTTATGTTTCCGATATGATCTGCAGCAATCATTAATATTAATAGTTTGATGAATAAATTTCTAATAACGGTTTTCACAATATTATCGCAAAAATAAACTGGAATCGTGTCCATTTATATCGAATATATTCGATACTTTGCAAATTTAATGTAAATCCTATGCCAGTTATTTAAATATAGAATGATAAATTAATTCTCTAATATGCTAATTTTAAAAAAATCGTTTATTTATGTTATACATATACGAGAAATCAATTTTAAAAACATGTTCCTTCCATATATTTTATAATTAGTACAAAAAACCTCACGCCATATGTACAATGGTCAGGTACTAATAACACACCCCCGAGCATCGTGAACAGAAAACATGAAAGTGTATGAACACATGGTAACCGATTGTTAAGCCATACAAGACAATTAAATTTCCATAATAATGTAGAATCGAATAATCACAAACCTATTTTTCCTGAGCGAAATTTCCCTTTTCAAACAGCTTTTTCACGCCAACACGATTAAACACTCGCCTCTTGCACTTTAAAATGACAATAAGCTATCTCGATTTGTTTATTATTATTGAACACTGGCCAAAATACCTGAATTGCATTGAGTGCATCAAGGCTCTTTTCGGTCTATTTTGGCCGGCGTGTATTTTCGGGCGTGAACTTGGACTCGGCTTTTCTTTTCGACTAGTATTTTTGCTTAATTGGATTGCTGACAGAACGTTGACGTATTTTGATTTGAGAAATGGCAAGTTGTATGTCAAGTTTTGGTGGCCATACGCGTGTGTGTTTGTGTGTTTGGGTGAGTAGGTAGCTTGGTGATTCACTAGTCTGCGGCGCTACGCCGTATTATTTTGGGATTTGAGGATTTCGCAAGTTTTCGTTTTCATGTGTTGTAAATTCGGTTAGAGAAATATTTACCTTAGTTGCGATATTTATTGGATTACGGTGATGGTGGGTTTTCTAAAAGTAATACCTGGATCTGACTCACTTATCCAGTTTGGTTACATTATAATATTTACCATTTTTACTGATATAAATAACGAAAAATATATCGGTACAGAATAGTGAAAAAAAATGTAACTAAAAGTCCTTTGAAAATTTAATCCTATATGAATTCTTATTCATAAAGTAATATTACATTAACAAAATAAAAACTTTTTCGTCCTTGACGTTCTTATTTATTATTAAGTTTAATTCAACAAATTATTTACCTTACAAAAACTACAAATAAAGTTTAAAAAATGACAATAATATTTTAAATATTAAAAATTATATCCCAAATACCGAAAGGTAGAAGGACAAATGATTAAATAAATAAAAATATCCCAAATAATGATTAAAAAAATGACTGAATTTTCACTTTTGTTCTTAGTAGTACATGATTTACTTTCCATGCACGAGATATGTATTTAAGATATGTCGATGGAGCTTTTGGTGAAAATGCATGTACTAGAAGTGGGCTTTCACTCGAAGCAGTTTTTTTTATTTTCCTCTAAAAATACAAAACTTTTTAAATAAAAGTTATAGATAATTAAAAACTTAACAACTTTTATTTAAACATCAAATATTTTAGTTTTGAAATAAAAAAAGAAAAATGTGTTTCTTGGTTTTATATAAACAGTTGTAAAGAAAAAAATCAATAAGTAATTTATAAAGTATAGTTTCTTCACATATGATGCAGGATTTATGAGATAAATACTCCAAAAATAAATATTTTTAATCAAGCAAGCGTATACCCATCACTGAACAAAATTCATAGGGGTGATTTCCTTATTTTTTTTTAATTTGAGATTTGTGATAGTATTATATAATGACATATCTGAATTTAAATGCAGGATTGGTAATACTATAAAAATTAAAAAGGAGACCATAAATTGTTATACTATTAATAACACAGGCCGACATGATTTTTGGTGTTTTGAATTTGATAAGTTTCCTTAGCTAATACGGGGACGTTGATTCTGAATGTGAATTTGGTTTGAGCCCATCACGTCAAGATTTTTCACAAAATGAAAAACCTTGTGAAATATTTTGTAATAGTGCAAAGAAGTACCCTTATGATATTTCCTAAATTGCATTAAAATTATTTCTTTAAAATACTTGATTCATCGATAAAAAATATTTTAGTGTAATATTATATTTAATTCATTTCAATGACTCTGTAAAGACCTCAAAATAATATCAATGCTTTTGGGTCCGCAGTCTGGATTCACAAAGTATCCATGTTTTTTGTGCGAGTGGGACAGTCGAGCACGAAATTTACATTACGTTAAGAAAGAATGGCCACTCCGAGAAAGACTTGTTCCGGGGAAAAAAAATGTGCTGCGTGATGCATTAGTTGACCCAAAATTAGTTCTTTTGCCTCCCCTTCACATAAAGTTAGGATTGATGAAGCAGTTTGTCAAAGCTTTAAATAGACAAGGTGACTGCTTTAAAAGCTCTGTGACAAATTTTCTGCACTTTCTGAAGTTAAGTTTAGCTTAGAAGGAATTTTTGTAGGCCCTGAATTTCGAACCTTAAAATCGGACAGGTTGTTCCAGAATACAATGACCCAGGATGAATCTGAAGCATGGAGTTCTTTAGTAAAAGTCATAGACGGTTTCCTTGGAAACAACAAGTCTCTAAACTACAAAGAAATTATAGCCCATATGGTCGAAAATTATAAAAAAAAACTGGGATGCAATATGAGCGTCAAACTTCATTTTCTGAATTCCCATGTTGACTCTTTTCCCAAAAAACTTGGAGCTGTCAGCGAGGAACAGGGAGAGATGTTCCATCAAGACATAAAGGAGATGTAGAGACGTTACCAAGGAACATGGGATATTAGAATGATGGCTGATTACTGCTGGTCCTTGAAGATGGACTCGCTCACAAAAATCCACAAAAAGAAAACTACAAAACGCAGTTTGAGGGAAAAAGAGAACGATTTTATTTTAAAAAAAAAACAACGATTGTCTAACGTAGATTATACTGCATTGTTTTTTTAATGAACAACTCAATTTTGCAGTGTAATTTTCTATTAAATATAGTTTCAATAAATATTTTCTCAATATTTTTGGCAGTTTCTATGAAAAACTTCAAGACACCTATTAAACTTAAAACACTTTTTCATGAAACAAAAAATGTAGGCCTGTGTAATTCAGTACTTAAATTGAGTTAACGAAAGAAAACAAGAGACAAAAATATTTGGAGACAAACGAATATTCTACTAGAACTAATAAGAAGAAAGTTTGTTTATCTAAAAAAACGCAAGAAATTTTCAGCTAAGATTATCAACCCAAGGTTTTATTCTTTTTAACGAGCGGAAAAACTGAAAAATTTTATACACCAGAAATAAATATTTACTCGAGGCTTAAAAATTTAAGATAATAAAAAACAAGTTTTTATAGAAATTTGTTCTTGAGTTACGTGAAGATTTGATTAATAAAGCACATTTAGATCACAAAGTGTTCAGTATCAATATTAAACTTTATTGATAATGGCCACTTTGCGAGCAAAATGTACATCTAGCTCAAATAAAAATTACCTGTGAAGAAAGTGTTAGTGTTTTTTTCCGAGTATATTAAGCATTTTCAGAACTTCTTAAGTTTTAACAAAAAAATAATTATTAAAAACAGTTTTATAATAATTATATGAGATAAAATTTATTATGTTAATAGCAAAAATAATAACAACAATAATTCCTTCATTATGGTACATTACCTTTTTTAACAAACAAATTTAACGAAGTAAACATACAATTTTATAATTTTAATTTAAACTTAAGATTTTATATCCCAAATAAACTTTTGTTACATTATTTAATTTTTGTTATTTCATTAAAATTAAATCACCATAAATTCAATTACTTTTCATTTTTACTCAAAAACCTCTCAACATAAATAAAAGTTCATGTAGTTTATATGATAGAAATACTTACATACAAACTATATTTGGAAAACTATTTAAGTCCTTTAAGAAGCAAATACTTTTAATAACTGCCTACTCCCGCATTCAGGCATCTAGGTCTGTTGGCTGCTTAATATTCTGGCCCCCGCCATAAATATTATTGAGCAATTTCTTTTCAACCGATCTTAAGTCCTAATTAAACAATAATTTTCATATCGGTTTGTCACATTGCAGAGTCTCCCCCATATATCGCTTCTATCTCCTCTTCTCTATAAATTCTATTGTATAGACATTTACAACTCTAATCCCTCTGCAACCGTCGATTGCACTCTGCAAAATGGCGCATCAAAATCAACACCAATTAACTCAATAGCTTCTTATTTCTTACCATGAGCCTACACATCCATCCCCGACTTTATTAATCAATCATTTACCCATATTTCTATGCCAATGTTGACAAAAAAGGCCATATTTGGCAAATCATGTAATGATTATTCATCAAGAAAGTCTTCGTGGAGCAGAACTTTTGCAAGACGAATAGAGGGTGAGAATGGAAGAACACATTTTTTTGTGAATTCAAACCTTTTCAAGTGCGATCGAAATTTTTGTAAAGAATTATTATGTATAATGTTGGAATACTTTTGTTAGCATCTTTGATAAAATAAATAATACCTAAATACTTAGGGATAATTATCATTCAAACAGTATTTCACAAACGCGTTTACCAACCCCAAAAACTTAACTGGCGCAGTCGTTGTAAGATTTCCCGAAGAAAACGTATCAACACTGAGCGGACATCAGAGTCGACACAAATTTTCCCTTTGTTTCAACATTTAATCAGGAGTTCAACGATTCCACATCGGCAGCAGTGAGGAGTCTTCTAAAAATCGAAGATACAGCTCTGAGGGCGGCGAAACGGAACATCCCATCACCGGACGGACCGTGTGATTTATGTTTGGTTGCTGCTTATAGCACAAATATTAGGGTTTGAAATAAAGAACATAACTTTCAATGCTAATATACTACCAATAAATTTAGGAAATGCGAAGCTAAAGAAAAGTAAACACGTATTCATACACATTTATGATTTATATAATGAATTTGTAAACTAAATTTTCAATATGAATTCCGCATGGACACTGTAAATAACCAAATAAAATTTAAACGAGATTTCTAAAATTACTATAATCTTCTGAATTATTTTAGAAAAGATATTGTTTCAAAAATCGAAGCCATACAGATAAATGTTATAACTAGAGAGCGGATAAAAAAGCTTAAAAATGTGGAAAAAAGCACTTAAAAAGGCACAAAATTTAGAGAAAAAAAGCATTAAAAAGGCATAAAAACAGGAAAAAGGCATAAAAACACGAAAAAAAGCACTAAAGAAAACTATATTTTCTTAATATGTTACACGTTTATCAACATGTTTTACATAGAAATCCTGTTTAAAACTAAAATAAACATACTTTCTTTACGCAATATATGATATTAAGTAAGTATTTAAAAATTAAATTGTAATTTTGTATACATTTCAAAATAACTAAAATCTATTCATGAAAACAGTAGATCATTAAATGTTGTTCTAGGGGTTTAATTGTAAAATTATTACTTCTGTCGCTCAATAAATTTTTGAAAGTGGAAAAGCTTCTCTTTATTTTAAATTATAGCTGGATCCATTTGAAAATTGCCATTCAAAATCAAGTTTAATTTATTTAATATTAAAAATCCTTCGTTTTCACCGAATACTTCTTTCGATATTATTTTGATTTCTTGGCCAATGCGTCCAGGTATTTTCTAAATTGAATCTGCTTTTATAAAGATTTGATTGTGTTGCTCATAAAATTTAAACGCGATTTTGTGTGACTAAATTGTTTTGAAGGAAGCTCTTGTTTCTTAAGAACTGTTTGACAGTCATTAATTAATTTGCTAGTCGTTTCGTTAAAGTTGTATATAACCTTATTAAATTCTTCAAAATTGTTCTCATAGTACATCGCAGCATATAGCCAAGTTCCCCATTTTGTTAGCACTGGTTTATGGGGCAGTGAGATATCAGGTAATGTTTCCTTGAATAATTGCACTCACAGAAGAATATAAGAACTATTTTCCATATTTAATTAAATCTACAAATGGAAATTTCATTCTTATAGTTTCAGAAATTCGTTTCTATCCATGTGCTAAACTTGTACAATGCACAAAATGCATTATTAGTAAAATTTCGCTATAATGTTATTATCAGTTTTCTTCAATTCTTTTGTATATATCAAAATACTGTTGGCCGGATGTCTTCATATTAAACTCCTATTATTAAATTAAACAAGCGTCTGTGGTTTCATCCACCCCAAACCACATATAATTATTGTTAATAATATCTTTAATATTTTGTATGGTTTCATAGTACGCAAGAGCTACATAATTTTTTTCTCAGGAATGCGCATTTTACAATATTTAGAGAAAGAAAGATTTAAATGCAATATTTTGTAATTTTCTTAGTATTCTGCACAAATGTGAATTTAATTTAAATTGTTCATCGTTTGTTGAAGATGATGCTAAAGATTGTGAAATTGTCTGCTGTTTTTTTAGTTCAGCTTTGAACTTTTTCAAACGTTCTTGATATAGTGTTGTTATAACATGTTTTACAAACAATTCTTGACTATACAAATTAAATATTGAAAAGTGAGTGCAGTATTAATCATAATAATTAATATTAAGAAAAATAATTTTTCTTTGTGAGCATTTCTGCACTTATGATTTACATTTTAATGTAAATACTCCAGCTAACAGTTAAAACAACTACTCCCCGTACTAAAGCACCGCCAGGCATTGAATGATATAACTGTTAGCTGTCGTTACATGTCTGAAATAATATTCAGCACGATGTAACAATTTTTGTGGTGTTATCATTTTTTATCCGTTCCTCAAAAAGTGTTATGCAACGACTATCTGCAGACACGTGTTTCGCTGTATCACAGCTCATCAGTGCAGCTATGTCGTAACTACGTGCGTCCTTTCTGGTGAAAGGCCGTCACGAGAATGAATCAGTTCGAAAAAGAATTGAGCCATTGCCGATGTTCGATTTTCGAGGCGCGTATAAAAAACGATATCACCACAGATAAAAAGTCAGCTCTCGGCATTTAAATATACAAATTAAATATTGAAAAGTGCGCCTAAATAAATAATATTCGGATATAGTATAAATACAAAAATTATTGAAAATTTCAATAACACCTTGAAAGATAATCACATAATCAAAATTTATTGGAATCTAGAATCATGCAATTATGTGCCTTACTAAAAAAATATATTAACCATCAGCACGTCCTCTTAGCGATGACCTTTATAACCAACTAATACTACTTTAAGAACTATCGGGAAAATGCTACAAAATATTTAAAATTCATTGACATTCATTGACAGATATAATCAAACCACAAGATCTTTACGTTGAATTGCTTAAAATCTTTACACACTATAATGAAGAAATGCCATTCGAACTGAAACCTAAAAACATTTTAGATTTTGAATCTTTATTAACCGTTAATTGCAAAATCGAAAATTCACTACTTCCTTTCCCTTCCGATAAATTATGAAAATTCATTTAATCTATACATAATGCATCCCATTCCTACTAAGTATGAATCAGATTACGCAACAATAATTCCGAACGTTAAGTTTATACTTCAATCAAAAATTGATAAAACTATATGGCCTCTAAACGACCTGTGTCCTAGCGGAAGGAAACATTATCAGTGCAATAGTAATCTTATTTTGAACTACCAAAGAAACTGCGAAACAAATTTACTGTTAAACGGAGACCTAAAAAACTATAAATATACAAAATTTGAAATTCAGTAAAATCACCTAGAAAAAGTACCAAATAGTAGCAAATTTTTGGCCGTGTTTACCAACAACGAAGAACAAAGGATCAAATGTCCAGATCATGAAGAAGCTTAGCGTGGGATCTACCTCATTCAAGTAGACCAGTGTAACCTAATCTATAAAAACTATGAAATCCCTAAACTTGAAATATTTTCAGGAAGCCCCCTAATAGTCAGTGCTGCGAAACTAAAAATGAACAGTGTTATTGTTGAAAACTTCACTATAGAAATAAATGGACCAAAATTAGATCTATTCACAAATACCAATTGCACCTGAAGAGTACATTTCGGTAAAGGTAGTGTAGGAACAATCATACTATATATAATAATAATTTGTGTATCTATATGTATAGACAATTTAATAAAAAGAAAGTGAACATTGCTTCAAGAGACATCGATTCATCCCCAGGGGTATATTGAATCTAGGGCGATAGGAGTAACCTGGCGGCTACACAAGGACTTTAATTATTAATTATCAATAGTTTTATTCATTAATTATTTATGTACTTTATTCGCCAACAAATGTTTATGCTTAGTATTCAGAATTGTAATATAAATAGTAGTAATTAGATTAGCATTAATTAATCAATTATTCGTAACCCAACGATATTTTGAAAAAAGTAAAAAGTATCAATTTAAAATATATTCAGAAAATTTTTATCCCCATTATTTTCCGAGATATGACGCAAACTTACATTTTTAATTGGAAACCATAGTTGGCTGTGGCGTCATTCAATAGATTATTTTTATCTATTTAATCCAATATTACATATGACATAGTTATAGATAGAATATAAATAGAAGAGTTGCAAATACTTAAGGAGTTGGTTATCATTTAAATTGCATTTCACAAACAGTCATCACTGGAACGAAATACTTAAGAGCATTAACCTACAAAAATAAGAGAGTGTCAATTTAAACTGCTACAATAATTTATAATACTGTTTGCCAAACTCTTATTGATTATGGCTGAATCCTATTTCCCTAATCCAGTCCTAAAACATCACAAACTTAGCTCTGCGCTAAGGATCCTTACAACACTACGTCACCCCAATAACGCATTCCATAATCCCTCTAATACCCTTCTCTGTGAATAAGCTAAAATTACACCCATCGAGGAGCGCATTCTACACATCATAGATAAATTTTCCTCGAAAAATTTTAACAGATCACTTTTCAACAAGTTCTGCTTACACTAAAATCCTACTAACCCTCCCAAATACGTTTTTTTGTATCATCCTACTGCAAAAATTTCGTTGGTAAGTAAAAATTGCCGCATTAACACATGCACTTGTTAATTATGCAATGAGATTTTATGTTAAAAATTACATTTACTAAGCTCCATCACAAGTTTATTATTGAAGCATATTTTGGAACGGAAACACGGAACGTAGAAGCAAATTGAAATTATTCCTATCAATAATGTGAAGAACAATTTTATGAGCAGTTTCCTGATTAAGTGCGACATATTTGGCGTATTGTTAAGAGATTCCATGAAACCGGCAGCGTTTCCAAAATTTTTCCAACAGGCCGGCCTACTGTCCTTACAGAAGCAGTTATTCAGCAAATAATAGATGTGAGTCCGAAGAAATCGATCCGATGTTTATCTGCATAGACTGATGTATCGCTCGGTACATATCATAAGGCCTGTAAAAATGTTTACATTTTCCGTACAAGATAACTGCGACTCATCAGTTACTGCTCCCTGTTTATCCTCGCCGAATGCAGTTTTCTAATTGGTTTAATGAATTTCTAAGCAATGACGATTTGTTAGACTTAAAGTTCTATAATGATGAAGCGTGTTTTCGCCTTAGCGGCTATGTGAACTCACAAAACCAGAGAGTGTCGGCTACACACATATTTTTGTTGAGGCTCTGTTACATCCTCAGAAGGTTAGCAATGGGTGGCTATATCCCAAAGGAGAATCTATGGACCTATTTTTTTATGACAATATTAACTCAGCTACTTATCAAGAATTACTCTTAAACCTTTTTATTGAACAACTTCATGATGATGAGTTGCAGCAAGGATATTTTCAACATGACGGAGCGACTGTGCATACTGCAAATGCAACATTAAATCACCTACGGCAGTTCTTTGGAGATAAGTTGAACATCAAAGATTTATTGCCTCCTCGTTCACCAGACTTGACACTGCTGGATTATTTTTTATTTAGATATTTAAAAAATAATGTGTATGGTAAACGACTCCGTACTTTACAAAAACTACGCAATGCAATAACAGAAGCAGTGCACAATGTATCACGTGAAATTCTGATAAATGTCTTCAACAGCATGAAACGTCGGATATATTTATGTTTGTATCAAAATAGGCAACACTTTGAACATATGTTATAGTAAAATAAAATTTAAAAAAAAATCATTTCTCTAAATTCTCTTGCCATGCTGACATAAACTGCCAAAATGTTCCTCTTGAAAAGTGGGCACAAAACACTACTAAAGAAAATATAAAAGTTTCTGGATGTGGATGAGGATTGCCGCCTTCCAAGTATCGTACAAGAAGGGTTTGAGTGAAAGAACATAATTTATTATTGTGAACAAAATTTTACTTATGTTTTTTGTAATTAATTTGTTTTTATATTTATTTTTAAAGAAATAAGACCAAAGAACTAAATAAATAAATAAAGTCCTGCCACTGGTAAGTATCAACCTTAAAAAGTTTTTTCAATGAGTGGGAAATTCAAACTCCTATCAAACATTGTCAAACACATAGAGAAAGTATTGTTTTCGTGAATGTCTGTGTGTCTGTGGGCACTGTATATCAAAAACGAATGATTCGTTTGAGATGAAACTTTAAACTTAAGGTTTTATCATTAAAAACTAGAACTGAAATGCTTTTGGTAAACATTCATAAACCGGAAGTGGATGTTTACTCGAGGCGTTTATTTTTATTTTTCTCGATATTTTTCTAAATTTGACAAACATAACATAACTTTTCAAACAAAAGTTAAACGGAATGAGAAACTTTCTTAACTTACGAGAAAAAAATTAAAATTTTTGCCTACTGCTAATATAAACTATAGGAGTTTATATAATAAATAATTGTAAAGAATCCAAAATTGAGCAAATTATTAAAAATAGCATTTTTGCGTAAACCTCATAGTTTTCGAGAAAAAATATAGTTTAAGATGGCTACATCACCATTTTATTTAAAGTGATATGAAAAGTTGATATCGGCAACGAAATGCATTTTCGTACGAATATGTTACTTTTCACGTGGATTATCTCAACATCATCATTTAGCATCGCTAAACTTGATTTTTGCAATGAAGCACCAATCACAACCACTATATATCGATGGTATACTGAATTCAATGGTAGTCTTTGTCCACTAAGCAATAGTGATATATTTCATGAAGGTCGTCCATAATCGGACTTTTGATTTTCAAAGAGTTTAAATATATTTTAGATATAAATTTAAAAACGATAAAATATACATTTTATCTAATAGATTAAATGTTTAGCTTCTTTTCGCTGTTGACTGCACTATCTTAAATTTAATATTTTTACCTTATTAACAAGATATTAAAGGATTTCCATTAAATTTACACTATAGATAATGGTAGACCGCAATAAAACAAATTATAAAAGGTATGTTCTTGCTGAAAATGTATTATACGATGATAAAGAAAATGGATAACAGGGAAACGGAAAATAACTATGTTCTCTGTGATTTAGACACCAATATGGTTACACCTATTGTCTAAACGTTGCAGTGAATTCCCTAATTAAACGTTTAGACAGTAGATGTCATCTCAATGGTAAATCTATCCTTAATGGATCGAAACCAATCCATAACTGTTAACAACAGGGAAACAATAAGTGAATACCAGTTACTTTTTATTTTCCTCTTTTCTAACACTACAAATTAATAGATTAATTATTATACCGGGTGTCTCAGACCACCCGTACCAGCCTTTTATTTCGACAACGTTTGGTCGAATGTGACTGGGACAAAAATTTTTATTACCAAAGTGAACCCAAGGAATCCACTGATGAATTTATTTTTTACCGGAATAATCCGGAAGTACCCAGAACCGGAAGTAACTTTAAAATTTCAAATGGCAACATAGGTCGAGTAGGGTATTAATTGATAGGTCTTTTTAAAAGAAACAACTTTTATTAAAATGTTTTTTTTAATATTTTGCATATTTACAAAAATAAACGAAAAAAACTAAATTGAAAATTAGTTATCCATTCAACACTAAATTTCCTCAAGTAGGCTTTGCTTTTTTGTTATGTCAAAATAATTGACATTCGTGAATATTTGAAGTAAAATAAAGTATTATTATAAAAGTATTGAATGTGTCAACATGGTTTTTACAAACCTCTAAGGTTTTGATGTGCTGATGAAATTAGATGAATGCGGCCAAAACTATCTTGCTGATGAGCGAATTTATGCTGAACGATACCCTCAACGAGCCAATCAGTCAAAAATGGTTTTTCGGCGCCTTTCAGAACGAGTTAAGACAACTGGTAAGCTGCAGCCACAACAAAGGTCGAAGTATCAGAAAACGTGTACCAGGTGAAAGAACATCAGATATTCTTGCAGCAATTGCTCTGGACCCGAACATCTCTACTAGAAGAATTGAAATCGATGCCGGAATAAGTCGCTCCACAGCTTGGAGAGTTTTAAAAACATACAAATTCCATCCATATCATATCTCTCTACACCAGAAAATTGAAGAGTGGGATTTTCAAGATAGGTTGAATTTTTCTGAATGGTTGTCTCATAAAAATTATAATTTCTATCACAAAATTTTATGTACAGATGAGGCGACATTCGAAAGCAACGGAGTTGTTAATTTACATCATGCTCACTACTGGAGTAATAAAAACCCTCATTGGTTAAGAGAAGTTAATAATCAACACATGATGCATTGATCAAGAAGGAAGGTAATTTGAACACACCATAAATAATTGAATAGTTGTTTTAATTATCTTTACTTTCACACTCTTATTTGAATTATTAAATAAAATACTTTCAAACAATTGGTATTTTTTGTTTGTCGAAATAAAAGGCTGGTACGGGTGGTCTGAGAACCCGTACTATAGAAGCCATCCATCTCAAAATAATAATAAAATAATAAATTAGTTTTGAATAAGAGGAACTCTTCTCACCTGAGTGTAGAAAATAACATATTACCCAAGGAAAGTATTGAGGAACAATACGAAGAATCATGTAAGAATATTTGCAATATTAACACATATACAAATTGTTATTCTAGCAAAAGAGCAAAGCCTACTTGAGGAAATTTAGTGTTGAATGGATAACTAATTTTCAATTTAGTTTTTTTCGTATATTTTTGTAAATATGCAAAATATTAAAAAAACATTTAAATAAAAGTTGTTTCTTTTAAAAAAAACCTATCAATTAATACCCTACTCGACCTATGTTGCCATTTGAAATTTTAAAGTTACTTCCGGTTCCAGGTACTTCCGGATTATTCCGGTAAAAAATAAATTCATCAGCGGATTCCTTGGGTTCACTTTGGTAATAAAAATTTTTGTCCCAGTCACATTCGACCAAGCGTTGTCGAAATAAAAGGCTGGTACGGGTGGTCTGAGACACCCGGTATATCTTGATTCTTTTGAAATGTTCCGTATAAATGTAACATAAAAACTGGATATCCCGCTTGATGTTTTATAAAATTCACCGTTAAAATTTAATTTAGAATCATCGGACTACAAATCGTTACATTGTTTAACAAATGTAAAATTCATTAAAGCAGAAGAAAATCAAATCTAATAATATGTTGTACCTAAGACAATAACGTACATCGATGCAATAAATATTATTATTATTAATTTTTTAGATATTTGTAGTTTTTCAGTTGAAAGTGCTTAGGTGGAAATATATTAAGTTACCATTTGTAAAATATAAGAACTTATTTACGATACTCCCAATCACTTACAATTAATTACTTATATAATATATTTATACAATTTCAACTTACCTGATTATATTAAATAACAGCTGAATAAAAAAAATTCATTTGAATCAAAATATCAATAATTACACATATGTTTAAGTTTATAAATTTATTTTATATATTTCAGTCATAATTTTCCAAACGGTTACAGTTCGTAAAATAAAACATAATCCTTTATATTATTCCTTACCTTATAAACAAATTAATATTAAATTCTAGGGCAAAATTACGACAACAAGGTGTATAATGTAATAAAATTTCGAAAAATATCACCAGATTTTGTTTAATCATCCTAACAAAGTAATATTAGTCAAGCGTTTAGAAAAAATAACTCAAGCGTTATTTTTTTAATATCTATAGAAATTTTGAAGAAAAAAAAAAAATACCAAATCACTGACTCACCGTGTTTCGTAGCGAATGTCGTGGACTGTGTGGGTGAATGTTAGTGTCACAGAACGTGTGTAAAAATAGGTAAAATCGGTTTTCTTTTTTTCGTCACTTCGTCTAGTGTAAGTTCACTGTTACCCGAAAATAAAACAAAATTATAAAATTAGTTTTTTTTAAAATCTAAATGAATGAAAAACAATCATGCCGTCATTCTGCTATCGTTTAAAGATAATTTACGATTAGTACCCCTTACATCGCTTGACGGGGATGCTCTTGAATATGAGTCCTTCCTACCACCTAACATGCTGAAATCTTCGTAATGTTTTTCGCGTGCCTTTCCCATTTTTAAAGCGGAGAACATGTGCATCGGTTTGAAGTTCGTTATCCCGGATTCGTCCACTAAGATGTAAGGTACTCTTCCCGCTAACACATTCCTTGCAGCTTCTCTCGGAACCACCGCTTGTATTCCTTTACGGCTAATGAGGATGGGAGCATTCGGTTGGGCTTTTTGATTGAGGCAGTCTTCGATGGCTAGGAAGTTTTGTTCCTGGAATAATCTTAATGGCACCTCCATTGAATTTTTAATTTGCCTGGGTTTAGCAATTAATACAGCTGATTCTTTTAACAACAAACGAATTCTGGGATCAGTTCTGCCGCATTCGGGATGTTTCTTAATTCTCTGCAGTGAGGTTTTAACAGAATAATCGCGTTCGCAGAGCTTTCGGATAAGCATGAAACGTTTTAAAAATTCTGTACTGGCCTTTGTGCCTGTTAACACACTCGCGTTGTTTTGTGCGGATAACTCGCTTAAGTTTTCCTCGACTTCATAAAGTCCTAACGTACTTGCCAATCCTGCAGCTTCCGTAAGAACTTCCCTAATTTCCATTTCATCCGCGTAATTTTCTAAATCTAGTAGGCATTCTTCTGCGAATTCTTTAGCGGCTGTCACGATGCAACTTTGCAGAGCCTCCTTCGCGCCCATTTCTGTCTTGACTTCGTCTATTTTAAGCTTGGCGTGCTCCATCACTTTCCTCGTGAGATCCTCGTTATTTTTAGCGACCTTTTTAAACGCCCCATCCAGCACATCGCCCTCAGTGATCTCCAAAATTTCAGAAATCTTCCCGATAATTGAATCATTATCACCATCCTTTTCATTTAAACCAATTGCTGATTTTAATACTTCAACTTTATTCTCTGTAATTGCCTGCGTTAATTCTTTTAAAATCGACGTGCAAATTTCATTACGGTCCAGTTTCGTATTCATAAGATGCACCAACTCATCCATTACCTTCTCATCTTGTAAACTATCCTTTAATATATCAGCTAACGTGTGCATCGCTAACAACTGATCCTTGGGACGAGATTTAAATACCTCATTAGCGGCATAAACAGCTGATTTCAATGCCACCTTTAATTTTTCACTGCAGGCATGAAACTTTTCATCGGATTCGGTAACAAAGGTGGTATTATAAATCATGCTTGGATTGCTTATATTTTGAATATTCATCGCATGTTTTTCCCTAAATGTATTCGCACGTAACGTAAATGTGAGTAAAATTTCAGACAGTTTATGCATCTTGTCAATATCTGATGTTATTTTATTTGATATTTCATTCGCATCACTAGTATTTACGTAAGTTATCGCATTTTCTAAAGTCACTGTTAGTTTTTTAAGTGCTTCTAATTTTTCCTGTAATTCCGATTTTTTATCTTGCAAGTTAACGATTAACTTTTCCATTCCATCATCTAAAGGTTTGAAGATGTCTTCCTCAGTCTTCTTTCGTTCTTCTAGATCCATACTAGACTCTTCTGAATGGAAACTCGCCGATGATTCAGTACGCTCCTCTTCAGGATTTTCTACGCAAATTACTACTTCTAAGACTTGTTCTTCCACTAATACCGGTACTTTTTCAACATCATTTTCCACCTCGATTTTCGGTTCTTCGATTTCTAAAATTGGTTCGTTTATAACTTTCTTTGTCTTCTTTTTCTTCTTCTTTTTCTTTTCCCCGTTCAAAGGCAACTCAATCGTTTCTTGTTGATCAGATGTGCGCTTTTTAATAAATATTTTTTGTGGCATCGTTTTCGATTTTTCTTCAGGATTTCTGCAGAATGTAAGCTCGCCATCTGCTGTAATTGATGATTCGGTTGGGAGGAACATTGGCTTTGTAACGTCATCCTCACCCATTATAAGTCCTTTCACTAACGATGGTTTACCATCCATATTAATGGTAAAACCAGGTGCGTACGATTCTCCGAAATCGTTTTCAATTGTTTGTCCCGGCACGAACACTTCACCTTCGTCAGTTTTTACCATTTGTCCAGTTACAAAACACTCTTTTCCGGAAGATAATGTCACTTTTACACCTGACATCCTACGCTTTACGGGTGGTGTCGATTCATCCCCTTCTACAGCTTCTTCCTCTTCGTATTCATGATAGGTTGCTGTCGCCATGCTTTTGACAACCTCAGGAATTTCAGTCATTGTTGGTAGCTGACTTAATATTGCACTTCCGTGTCGTGTGATAAACTGTGGTACATTTCTAGTTTTACTGAGGTCTTCGACCTCCATTCCAATATGTTCTTCTTGAGCAGGTTCCCATATCTGATCAATAACCTTTTTAGCATCAACCTCAAATTGTTGCCAATTCAAATTCTGAATACCTTCATTCACCATTTCATTCCACTCTTTCGAACCCTCGCCCTTTTGTTTCTTTTTCTTTGCCACTATTCGCATCATTTCCATCTCCCACTCTTCAGCCTTTTCTTTTGCCTCAAATATTTTTGCCAAACTCATAATCATTTTTCCATGATGATGGAATTTCTCTTCCTCCTCAGAAGTAGCACCTTCTCCTTTATACAATATACGATCATCCTCGTAAAAGTCTAATTCCACAGATATTTTTTTGAAATTTTTCAACTTAATTAAAATTTTGTCATGACTCTGTGATACTAAAACATCAATAATATCTCCATCTCTAATGGCCAATTCGTATGGTCCAGGAAATACTATATTATACATTTTGTCTTCCACTGTGTATACGAAAAAGTCGTCCCCTTTTTTTTCATCCAAAATTTTCATGAGTAACTTATGGTTTTCATTCTCAGGGTCTAAGATAGGCGACATATAGGTATAACTATGGTTTTGTTTATGAACTACTTTTCCGTAATTCTTGGCACGTTTAGAGCGTTTTTTCTTGTGATTGTATAGGACGGGGATGTAATGATGGATTTTGGACCCCAACAGCCACTTACCGGTGATTTTGAACGTGCGTAGGGCATCCTTTGGTGTAATTGGTTTTAACAATGGTAAATAAAAATTCCGCGAGAATATCCTACTAGCAGCAGTAATTCTACAAAACGATAGCACGTAATTCATGATCATTGTCACACTTTATTATTATTTATTGAAACGATCGGTCGATAATTTAATAATTACTTTTATTGATTTTTTTTTACATTTCTTTCGGTTACATTTAATTTTTAAGTGTTAGTAAAAGTATTCTAAAATAAATGTACGTTCGGATCGATTCGGGTTATTTATAAGTAGCGCGCGCGCTCGCCAAGAACTCGGACGTTACTGAATTGGCGTCGCGATGATTTGCTTAAGACGGAAACTGGCGGCCGAAACTTGCCGAGCCGAATGCGTCGTAGCCGTAGCTGGTCATCAACATCATATGTTTGTACTTTCTCGCATTTTCCCTAACTTTTTCCATGATCATCTTCACATTTTCAGTTTCAAAATTGCCGTCGTTAATAGATTTTTCCAATTCTTCTAGTTTTTTACTCTTGACGACCGGCTCTAGCGGAGTATAAGTGGTAGGCTTTTCTACTTTAAAATCACGCAGTTTCATCCTAACTTTATACCGGATGTTATCCACCATATTTTCCGCTTTCAAGAGTTTCTCTTCGTTTCTCTCTTTCATTCGTTTTTTCTCCAATTCTTCTGCTCGCCTACGCCGCTCTTCATATAAAATAAGGCAATCCTCCAACGGTTGTCTTTCGGGACGGAAACTAAGCACTGGAGGGGAGTGTTCTCTTTTTATAAATGTATCTATAACAGATGGAGCAGAAGACATAGCAGGTGGGGAGGCAGGTCTAGGAGGTGAAGGTTCACGGAGTTGATCAGGAAGGATATCATCTTCCATGGACTCGAACTGAAGTTGCCCTTCCTCGGTGATTGTGGCTTCTCCTGGAAGGAAAACTGGTGTTTGTTCCTCTTCTCCAAACACCAAACCGGGAATTAGTTCTGGCTCATCATCCAATAACACAGTTATTCCGGGAATGTATTCGCTAGCTCCACTTTCGGTTTCTAGAGTTTGTCCCGGCATAAAGATCTCAGCTTCCTCAGTCTTGACCATCTGCCCAGCTACAAAACACTCTTTTCCGCCTTCCATCTGGACCATAACACCAGAAACATTCTGAATCTCACATATATCACCCGTTTCCATTTTTTTGATGACCTCTGGAATATCTTTCATTGTTGGAAGCTGTGCCAAAGTCTCTTCACCACCCTCCTTTAATTTCTCAGCAACATTTTTTGTCTTTTCCATATCATCAACAGCCATCGGAATATCCTCTTCTTCTACGGGCTCGTTGGATTCCTCTAAAATCATCTTCGTCTCTTCCTCAAATTGATCCCAATCGATATTTTCAGCAGCTGCTTGAACGACCTTGTTCCAATCTTCGGAATCCTCACCCTTGACCTTCTTCTTTCTTTTATTTGCCATCTTCATTAATTCCAATTCCCAATCTTCAATTCCGGCCTCCTTCGCTTCAAAAATCTTCGCAAGGTACATAGTGTCCTTTCCATGATGATGAGTTTCCTCAACCTCTACTTTGGTCCATCCACTTCCTCTATACATAGGTCCAGTATTATCAAATTTTGCCAATGGCATTGTTACCCTTTTGTCATTACTTAATCTTACAACGATTTTCTCACTCCTCTGTGCAACAGTCACATCCACAATATCTTTATCTTTTATGGCCTTTTCCATCAGATAACTTAACACAAGGGTGCATTTCTTATCTGGAACTTCGTAGATATAAAACTGATCTTTTTCTCTTCCCCTCTTCATCAGAATACTTTGCAGCATCAAGTGATTCTCCATATTGTCGTCGAAAAATGGAGCTACGTATTTTTCATTCTCCTTCCGTTTAATCCTTTTTTTAATGATAGGTGCTCCTTTCCTACTCTTCTTATCTCTAAGTTTGTCCACATGTGATGTTAACACCGGTATATAATGTTCGAATTTATCGCCCAAGACATTCTGCCCTGTTAAAATTTTCCGCCTCAAAGCATCTCTTGGTGAAAGAGGTTTAAATAGCGGTAAATAATAATTCCTTTGAAATAATCTACTTGCTCTAGTGATTTTACATAAAGACAGCTTAACATTTATAGTCATGATTGGTTAATGAGTTGATGGTTATATGGGGAACTTACTTCTAATTCAAAATAAACTTCTAATATTCTCTACTTGTTTATAAATAATGTACCAGCACGTCGCTGGAGCAGGGTTAACGACGCACTGAATGGACGGACTTCCAAACGCGGTGTCGTGACATCCCCACCGAATCGAATGTATTTTGGTAATCGAACGGTTCAAGCCAATTGACCTTGGTGCGTCTCTCCTTTGTCAAATATTTTTTATAATCAACGTCAAAAAAGCTGCCAGTTTTGATGCTTTTCTCCATATCATGTAGCTTTTCGCTTTTCTTAACGGGTTCCAACGGTTCGTACTTAGGCGCTGGTGGCTTATTGGCAATTAAATCCTTAGCTTTTTGTTTAATTTCGCGCTTTTTCTTCTCGATGTTCCATTCCTCCTTGGATTTCTTCTCAGTTAATTTTCCAACCCGTTCCTTTTCTTGGAGTATGGTGTCTTTTTCAAATGTCGGCACGGTCAAGTCATAAAGCACGGCCTCAATTTCCTGGATTTGCCTCATTGGTTCGGCTTCTGGTTCTAGTAAACTGTATAAGGGTCTCTTTGGTTGACGCTCACGCCTCTTTACACCCTCACCGGTTGCCGCCCGCCGCTTAGGCCTCTCGTAAACAAATTCTGTCTTCTTTGGTTTTGGTGGTGGTGGAGGTGGTGGCTTGAGATCCTCGGCCTCTTCTTCACTGTCCTGAACCTCTTCTAATTCAACTTCTTCAGGTTCTGGTTCAGGTTCAGGCTCTGGCTCCGGAGTGGGCTCTCGCACGAAGTCGTCCTCGGTTTCTGTGAACTGAAGCTCCCCGGTTTCTGTAACGGTAGATTCACCTGGCAAGAACATCGGTTTTTTTGGATCGTCGCCCATTACCAGGCCGGGGAGGAGAGTGGGTTCGCCATCCATTAATACCGTAATTCCAGGGGTGTACTCTGACCCGCCGTCCTCCAATTCGACCGTTTGACCGGCCATGAAAATGTCACCCTCTTCATTCTTAGCCATTTGACCCGCAACAAAAACTTCTTTCGCGGTTAATGGTAAAGTTACCATCACGCCAGAAACTTCTGCGAGTTCTGTGTATTCACCATCCTGCATAAATCTTACGACCTCAGGAATATCTTCCATTAGCGGCAGCATTTCTAAAACTTCTTCTCCGGCATTTTTCAATTTTTCGTTTACATTCTTCGTTTTTTCTAAATCAGACATTTCCATGGGAATAGGTTCATCTTTCACGGGTTCATTAACCTCTTCCACAATTTCCTTTGCCTCTTCCTCAAACCTGTCCCAATCCATATTTTCTGCAGCCGCGGCCATAACAGTTTTCCATTCTGGACGGTTTTCACCTCTGTGCTTGGTTTTCCTTTTATTGGACATACGAATCATCTCTAACTCCCATTCCTCGAGACCAGACTCTTTTGCCTCGAAAATCTTAGCCAAAGACATAGTCTCTTTACCATGATGATGTGTTTCTTCAATTTCTTTTCTAGTCCAACCTTCACCTCTATACAAGGGCTTATTTTCATCCCAGGTAGTTAGAAGCATGGTCACCTTTTTCCCATTTTTCATTTTTAGTACAATTTTCTCACTTCTTTGAGCTACAATTACGTCAAGAATGTCATGATCTCGAATGGCTCTTTCCATTTGGAATGGAATAACAATAGTAACATTTTTATCAGGAACGTAATAAGTGTACCACTGTCCACGTCCCTTAGGTTTCCTAGAGATAAAACCTTGAAGCATTCCGTGATTTTCCATTTCATCGTCAAAAACTGGAGTAACATATTTTCTATTAGACCTCTTCCGTTGTCGCTTTTTACCACTTCCCTTTACCATATACTTCCTTCTTTGTATACGGTCTTTGTACTCTTCTAATACGGGAATATAATGTTCGATTTTTTGTCCTAATAAATTCTTTCCGGACATAAGATGTTTTCTGAGGGCATCTTTTGGTGATAAGGGTTGCATCAACGGTAAATAAAAATTTCTCTGGAAGAGCTTGCTGGCCCTGGTGACCTTGCAGATCTGGAGCATAACATTGATAACCATTTTCGGTCGATTTTTCGGATTTCACTGTTACAAGAAATAAAAATAAAAGTCACTTAATTCACAGTTTACTTTTTTTAGTCGATTTCGTAATTAAAATTCGATTGAACACAGAAAATCTTACGACAGGGTCACGACTCGTTCGTTCGCGAACAAAGCGCGAAACTATGGTATCCCCGTCTTAGCAATCTGACCTTAAAATACAAAATCGAGAGGGGGATTGACACACTAATTTATATACCATGTCTCACATCAAACAGCCTAATGGCATAACTATGCAAAAACAAGTTGATTTACACCTCTTAGATTGGCTATTCCATCGCCAACAACTCACAAATTGATATGTGAAGAATCGGCAAAAGCACATCCGGTGGGAATTTTAACAGAATGATTCAAACATTTCACTTGCAAACGACTGTACATGTTTCAATTCTAGGAACCAGGGCCTAAAAATAGAGTCATTCAACAAAATCATGAGGCGATGAATCAGGTGATTTTAGGTTAAAACATGACGATGAGTACTGACGTCATAAATTTAAAAAATTATCAATTGAAATAAATCTATTATTGTTTGCTAGCAACTTCCCCTCCGGCCCAGATCTCCTCTTTTTGGAACAAGGCTCCGCGTGCCATTTTTGTCCGTTCTAATTACGTCCCCAAATTTCCAGGACACTTTGTCCTTAGCATTTAGAAAGGAACACCACCGACTGGATTCGGTCCAATAGGGGGCATTTTTTAAATCGCGATCAAGTTTATTTACGGATATATTTGTTGCAACAGCTACGACGGATATGGAACGTTTCGGCTCGTTGATTGAATGCAATTTCCGATCGTGTCCAAAATAATAATCGTGCTCGGATTTTCGGGCATGTTGTTGTTGCGCAACAAGGGAATCTTAACCTGAGATTTTAACCCCAACTCCTATTTTTAAAGATGCGATGCGATCAACAACATAATATATAGATAACTTAAGTTACCATTTCTTTTATATCATTAAATTTCTTATAGAGTGAAAAATTCTGCATTCTGTTAATCAACAAGTAAAATACATAAACATATTTTTTTATAATTTGGAATAGAAGATACAGCAGAAATAATATATAAAGTAAATTATAGGGGTTTTCACTTCTCGATGCATTTTGATATTTCAAAATAAAACAAATAATAACCTTTTTGGTATCACTTTGTTAATAACAGTTGTTACTAAAGTTTAGACAACATCAACTTGTCAGTTAATTAACTGTTTGATTAACAAGTATTATTAAAGAAGCGATATTAGAAGTTGTTTATTTTGTTTTGAATATTTTGAAAACTAATATTTTTACGTTAGAAATCACTTGAAGAAAGTCTAAATAACAAAATCCTAAAAAAAATTTAAAAAAGTGTTTTAATGCAAATTATCTTAACAATAGTTTTAAAAGACAATACTATATTTTTTTTATTTTATAATCTATATTATAGATTATAATATAATACATTATAGGATATTATAGATTCCATAATATCCTAAATATAAAAAAAGTATATGTATATCTAATGAAGTAAAATCTCTATCAGATTTTTGTAATCTAAAACATAAAAAAACTCAAGATTTACGCAATATTATTAACATTTTTGGTATTCGCAATTTATCAATTACAAATAAGATACAGGGTGACTGACGAAAAACCTTTGGTGCTGTATCTTGCTTATTTTTTTATCCGATTTGAATGAATAAAATACCAAATGAAATCATTTGTAAAAGACTTCAATATGAACTGAAATGGTATATTGTCTTGCATCTACTTTTTGACAAAAGACTTTTTCTTTCAATTCTGGCATTCTGTTAAAAGAACCTTACACAGCTCATAACTTTTTATGAGCTTGCGTTGCGTTTTCGCTTTTTTGAAATAAAACAGTAAGACATTGTTTTTTTTAACAGTTGGGTCTTCTGTTAAATGGCATTTGGGTTAGATGGAGATAGTTGGTTAAAAATATAAGTGTAGACAACCCAATAGTTACAGAATATAACCATAAATTAAAATTATCGAAACTCTAAAATTGTAACAGAAAACTATATAGAAAATGACTAGTAGAGAGCGGATAAAAAAGCTTAAAAAATGTGAAATAAAGCACTTAAAAAAGTAGTAAATTTAGAGAGAAAACGCATTAAAACAACCAAAAAGGCATTAAAACAGGAAGACATAAATATTCTACAAGTAACTTAAAACTAAAATAAACATACTTTCTTTACGCAATATACAGGGTGTCTTGTTAATGCGGGGAAATGGCTGGACCATACGATTCCTGGGGTCAAAATATGATGAATTAACATTATCTATATCCAAAAATTTACGGTTATGCCGGAATTTGGTTTCAAAGTTTCAAAAATTTTTATTTCTTTTGTTTATAACACTTGAACGCTTATCAGATTTGAATGAAATTTATTATTAATAAGTACTAATTTTAAAAAAGAAAAAAAAATAACTATTCCATAAATACAAAGCAATCAACATCAAAAAATATAATTTATATAAAAAGGACTATTATATAATAACAAAATATAATTCTATTATTTTTAAATAAAAACAAAATAATATCACACCGGAAGTAAATATAAGACATATAAAAACATAATTTAATATTCTGTAAAATTTAAAACAGATTTTTGTAACTAAATTTATTGAAAAACACGATTTATTTCTTGAATAATGAAATCTACTTTTCTTTTCTTGTTACTAATATTGTCAATATTAATATATATATATATCTATTAATATAACAGAGTTAACTCGTTCACTCTTTCTTGAAACATAGTGGCTCGCAGCCACGATTTGAATCTTTTCAGTGTAGAAAAACTTATTTCTGCAGAAGCAATACTAATGGCCACAGTACATAATATTTGTAAAATTATTTTTATGTTCAGTAAATGTTAGGGCCAAATTTTCGGCATGCATTTATAGCATTTTCTGGTAATTGTTTTTTGAGTTTATTTTTCTTTTGCCATTGCCATATAAAAAATAAATAAGTAGTGTTAAAATCTAAAAGGAAGTGGGAAATAAAAATACAAATGAGTACAAAAAGAGAAAGAGATATTGACAGTCCTGAATATGGATTCCAAGGTTTCCAAATGAGTAATGGAGAATAGAAAAAGATATAAGGACGAAAACAGCGAAACAAACGTTGTAACAACAACAGGATACAAAAATAAAACAAATAAAGATGAAAACAAGGACAAAACCCACGGAGAAGGTAAATCTAAATATAGAGAGAAATGGCAAAAAACCTCAGACAAAATAAAAGAAGAGATCAGAAAACTAAAGAAAGAAATCAGTAATAAAGAAGAGAAGTGGATGATAGAAAAGCAAGAGATGTTAAAAAGAATCGACAATAACAGGCTTAGCAGCAGAGACAAGCTAAGAACAGAAGGAAGTCGAGAATTTCACATAGAGAAAAAAAAAAAAATAATACGAGTCGAAGTTGGGACATGGGAAACAAAACAACAAATAATGACCTAGCACATGTAGAAAGATTCGTACAAAAAATAGAGAAATAGCAAGAGAAGAAAAAACAAAAGGAAAGAAAATAAGAATATGATACCGAAAGAAAACAATTAACAGAGAGGAAATAATAGAAAAGCAAATAAAAAGCAAGACATCACAGCAAGAAAATGGCACAAGAAAAAAGTTAAATACAATAAAAATGGGAATATGGAATATAAGAAGTATTAAAGGAAAAGAAAAGGAATTAATAGAAGAAATGAAAAAAACGGAAAAAATATAATATACGAAAAATATGGGGACGACAGAACAATGAGCATGGAAATCAAAATGGAAGAAACTTAATGGAATATAATTCCGAAACAAAAACGACAAAAATGAAGAAAAGGAGAAATTTTACGATAGACTGTAAAAATAAATAGACCATAGCAAAGGAATCACTATAGTCATGGGATATCTTAATGGAAGTGTAGAACAGGATAACAAAGCCAAAAATATTAGAAAAAACACGAAAACACTACATAAATCTACGACGAGGCTTCCTAAGACTATAAAAGAAATCACTTTTTGAAACAACTACTTCTCCATCTAATATCTCGACAGACATTGAATGATACAAAAGTAATGTGTGTGTTACAAATAGCAAGGCTATCAAAGCCACACTAGTTTGAACGTATTTATTTCTGTCAAATAAACTAAACATTATTGAATGTACATTAAATAGTTTGTGAGTGACTATGGTATGATATATTTACGAAATGTTTTCTTGTTTTTTTTCTAATTATTAGTTAATTTTTTAACGTAAGAATTTTAATACAATTTTAATAAGGCAAAAAAACAGAACAGAAACGAAAATGGTAAGAGAATTATAGAATATGTATAGCAAACAATCTCATTGTGGCAAACACAAAATTCAAACACAAAGACTACTGCTTAATAGACGCAGAAGAATGGAAAAAAGTGAACGATGTTAAAGTAACAAGGCAAGCTGAAATAGGGAGCGACCACTAATTGGTAAAAATAGAAACATTGGTGCAGAAAACTTAAAGAGTACGTAGTCGAAAACAATAATAAACAAAAACACAAAAAGCCAAAAATTGAAAAGAAAGAAACTAGAAATGAATACCAATCAAAAATAGAGAACTAGACAAACAAAATAGAAGGAGCAAAAAGCAAATAGAAAAAGATCAAAGAAATCATATATGAAGCAGCCCAAAAACAATGAACAATAACAATATCAAACAAACAAAGGAACAAAAACAGGTGGTGGTCAGAAGAGGTAAAACAATTTGTAAAAACACAAAAGAAAATTGGAAAACTTTCATAAAAACAAGAAAAGAGTAAGATTACAAAAGATATAAAATAGCAGAATAGAGAAGTTCACAGAAAACCAAAATATATTTTACAACAGAATTAAACAAAAGAGGAATAAAAGAAAACTAAGCCAACCAAGTATAAAAGGCAAAAACGGAAATATAATAACAGAAGAAACGAAGATATTAAAAAGATGGCAAAAATACTTTAACGAAATAACCGAAACAGACCATAACGGAAATGAAGAAGGTGAAACAAATGGAGGAATCAACGATTGAAGAACTGGAAGCAGAAATCAGGAAAATCTGATGACATCATAGCCAAAATGATGAAATATATGGGTAAAAGGGAAAAGAAAAATTCTTGGAAATGGTAAATGACCCTATCAAGAATCCCGAGGAATGGAACAAGGAAATTATAATACCCATACACAAAAAGGGAGACACAAAAATATGTGACAACTACAGAGATATTACACTCACAATCATACATAAAAATGTTCCCTTTTTACTAGGATTATAGAGACAAGAATAAAAGGAAAATTAGATCAACAGCTGCGAGAAGAACAACACGGATTCATAAAAATAGAAGCAAACAAGACTTAATATATCTAATCAGACCACTAACAGAAAAGATGATTAAAAAAGAAAAAGAATTACACATATGCTTCATCGACCTAAAAAACATATTACAGAGTAGGAAGAGAGGACATATGGCATATACTTAAAGAAAGTGGAACAAAAAGAAGCATAATAAATATAGTAAAGGAGTTATACTGATAAAAACAAAAATAAAGTCAGAATAGGAAATAAAGAATCGGAGGAGTTCAAGAGGAAGCAATAAGAAATAGCAAACAAAGAGCCGAGAACACGAAGATAGGGTATAAAAATATGGAACTATTAAAAAAGCAAATGTTAATGTGTGCCGACGACATAACACTAATAACAGATTCCGAAGAAAAACCTGGAAATATACAAAGAGGAGTTGGAAAAGATAAATATAAGCAAAACCAAAACAATGATAATATCACCAAAAGGGAGCAATCACAAAATAGAGTTAATCGGAAAACAGATAGAGCAGGTTAAGCAGTTCAAATATCTGGGATCAACAATAGAGGAAACAGGGGAAATAAATTTAAAAAAAGATGGCACAAACTAGGCACAGGAATGATCTACAACACAACAAAGAAAACATTCTTAGAGAAAAAAAGAGATTAGAAAAACAACAAAAGCAGAAGTATATATAAGAATTGTAAGACATTCACTGCTATATAGTAATAAATCATGAGTAACCACAGAGAGTAATAACAGAAAAACCAAAGCAATGGAAATGAGATACCTAAAGGAATTACAAGAAGAGACAAATTACGAAATATAGAAGTAAGAAAACTGCCCAACTGCTCAATATTACACTAATAAAATCAGTAAGAGACATTTAGGATGGTTTAGTCATATATACAGATTAGAAGATAATAGATTAACCAAAAGAATAGACGAGGTAAAAACACAAGGCAAACATGAATCAGGAAGACCAAGGAAGGGTTGGAACGAACAAGTACATCATGAAGCAAAAAGAAGGATAGAATGGAAAGGCGACCCAGCCAGTAACGTCGAATAGGTGCCTCTTCGAGGACAGCCAGGAAAGGATCCAGAAGGAAGAACCGTGCCAAGACGTTGCCGCCCATAAGAAGAGTTTTCGTCGTGACGCATTGCCGCCGCCTCTTATCGTTAATCACAACCTCTGTGCATATTTTTGTAAATAAATACCTCTGTGAAACCACACGACCTGTTTAAATCCGAGTACATTTCACCCTTTGCATAGCATGATTCCATGGTACAAGGAATCCCGAAGTAGTATAGGATTTTCTGGACAGCGTGGATTTTTTCAAACTAAGTGAAAACATTCCCGATGAAAACGCCATCCAGAGAATGAGGATGTTTCTGGAAGGACCAGCCAATACCTGGTGGTCAGGGGTGAAAGACACGATTGAACAGGTGAACAAGTTAATAAAAAACGAATTCGCAGACTAGACCTCCAGCGTACAAGCTTTTTACAAATATTTGCAAAAAGATCGTTAATCGAAAAAATGGAAACTCCACCGCAGGAAAGCATGCAGCTAGATATGCTGCATGGCCTTCTAAAATTCGAAATCAGGGACAGGTTTTCGAGAACCGAGCTACACAAACACCAGGATCTGCTAGAGAAAACAGGACTGCTGGAATCTCACCTACGGGAGAGACACCAACTCTAACAAGACACCTAAAAAACTTCGCCCGAAGAACGCCTTCTGCAAAAACTATGAGCACACCATCGAGGAATGCAGGAAGAAGGAGAAAACGTACAAGCCTTCCCTGCCTGCAGAAAAACTAGAGCTCCTTCTTCTCCTCAAGTGTTATGGTTGCCAGATGCCAGATACATCACAAGATTGCCCTATCTGCTTAAAACCTCCAACATCCCCGCTGGCAGTAGGATTTTGTTCGGCTGACTTAGGATTAATGATCCGAGACAGACCAGCCCTCAACATCAAAGTTGGAAACACAACAGGCACTGCCTATAAAGATACTGGTGCCAGATCCAGCCTCGCCAGCAAAGAGTTGTATAATGAGTTAAGGAGAAAGGGATGTCATTTCAAGGAAAAATCCATACGCCTCACGCTCTCAGATGGTACTAGCCGGATTAATCCTGGATTTGAGAAACAGAATATGGTCATTTTGCAATGAAAACAAAATTCACTCGTTAGTTCAAAAGGAAGATAATCCATCGAATAAGAGAGGAAGGGTTGCCGCACCGAGGTCAGAAGAGGATTCGGAAGTCTCTATCATAAATGGTTACTTAGAAGAACTTACCTGGCAAGAGCCCCTGGTCAGGCCAATCCCAAAGACTCCTAGATGCGCAGCCCGACCATCATGGTCTTTTCAAGAAGATACATTTGACTTTATGTTTCTTGATGCGATCCCACAAATAAACAGGGAGCGGGACCTGCATCTCGCCTCCCTAGATCTGGATGAAATTCGCTTGAAGCGCAAAGAAGAAGCCGTCCAGCTCAGTAACGACGAGAAAGGCAGGATGAATCAGTTGCTGGTACAACATCGAGGATTATTCAACGACACCGGATCCCCCCCGATATACAAGTATGCCCTTTGGATTACGAAACGCAGCCGCTACCTTCCAACGATTGATGAACCGAGTAAAGATGAGATTGGAGCCTACCAGAGTCTTAGTCTATTTGAATGATCTCAGCATCCTCTCCGTATCAACAGAGAATTGCATGAATTACCTAGAAAAGGTATTTCTGAGGTTAAAGAGTTTCAACCTCAGGATCAACAGGGAGAAATGCAAGTTTGGTGGCACTTCCGTGAGATACTTGAGACACGTAATCAGCCAATGGAATCCAACCAAACCCAGAGAAGGTGGCCGTCATTTTGCAGCGACCAACACCTAAGAATATGATGTAACTGCAGAAAGTCCTACAGACTTGCAGTTGGTATCGAAAGTTCATAAAGGATTTCTCGGGGATCGCCAAACTCCTGAGCGGCCTGACCAAGAGAGACATTCCTTGGACATGGGGACCGCCTCAGCAAGAAGCCTTCGAGTCCCTCAAGGAAGCTCTCAGCACACAAAATTATGAAGAAAGTGATAATACTTTAATTTCAAATTACTACATAATAATCTTCACGTAACTTAAAAAAATATATTTCTACAATAACGTACATATTATATTATAAACAATTGTATATAATATTAGATTGCTAGTATACCTACAAACCAGGTAATATTTTTTTAAATTATTTAATCTTGCGCGTGAAATGGCGTAAAATTGATGATTGATTAATTGCAAACACTATAGTGGGTTAAAAATATAAATCTGCACGTTCCAAAGGGTTTCATGTATGTTTTTTTTTTTCAAAATTTTCAATTTAAGCATTTGCGATATGCACCTTAAATGTAATGAAACCGATCCCTTTCTGAAAAGAATCATCACTGGTGACGAAGAATGGGTAATGTACAGCAACGTCACCCGAAAACAATCACGGTGTAAGAAAAACGAACCAGCTCAAAGCATATCGAACTATCAACAATCCACCCTATAGTGCAGACTTAACTTCTTCAGATTACCATCTGTGTACACAGATGTGTAGGATACCAAAAGGTATCCTAACGTTTGATTAATACTGTCTTTGTCATACTAATTTTATACGTTATATTATATTTTACTTTATCAAACATACTTCCACATAATAAAATTAACAAATATATGCATAAAAGCTCCTACCTCCAGCATGCTGACAAATCAATTTTATTAGCACACTGAAGGCCATTTATGCTAAATGTTATTCTATCCAACCCATAAATTTACACATATGTCAATCGATGGTTTGTCTCTTGAAGCGTTTCTCGGGAAAGAACAGCGCTTTTTGCGTGCGATAGTTATTAATCGGCGACTGCGACGCGTAGTAGATTCTTCAATATTCGAGATTTTGCCACGAGCTAAGCATTCATAGGTATTAGAGGAATCATTTCGAATATGGGCGAAGTAGTTTGAAGGGTCCAGTACAACATTGGAAAACCCAAAAACGGGTCGACCAAGATCATCAAGAACGGCAGAGAACGTGGATAATGTTAGCCAGTATGTTCATGACTATACGAAGCTTTCAATTAAGAAGCACGCAAGCGCTTTTGATGTGTCTTCATCATTACACCATATTGCGCGCAAAGATGTAAAGCTGAAACCCTAGAAAATTGGTACAAGATTTAAAACCCCGGGATGCTGGTCACAGTGAAATTTTCCCTAGCAAAATGATCTCCAGGAGAGGTGGCATAAATTGGCTTCCACGCAATGCTTGTTTAACCCCTGTGGACTTTTCCTGTGAAGTTATCTCAAATTTAAAGTTTGGCCAATAGACCAACTTCTCGGGTGCATTTAAAAGAAAATATTTCTCGAAATGGCAGACATCACAGAGTCTACCTAACGAGCCGTCACAAGAGATTATAATGTTCAAAATAAGTGCAGTGGGAGCGAAGGCTTGGAATGATTATTTTTAAGTAATAAATTCACAAGGTGTGTTGTTTAACAAATAATAAACATATTTTCGATAGATGGGCTATTTTTTTGATTGGTCAACTAAATTTAGTTTTTGGGACACCCTATGTCAACATTTTATACTAGCTCTTTGTTTATTATTACCTTTAGTTACCCCAAATGAAAAGACTTAAGCCACGATGTTTTTTGACTGGATTTTTTCAGCCACTTGAAAAATGCTCTTGAATTTATTTAAGACATCTTAAATTGAAAAGTGGCTATAGTAATATCGAATGATGGCATTGTTTGTTATAACCAACAAATTATTCCTAAGATATTTTATCCTTTACATTTCTCTAAATTGAATAAGGAGAAAAATACCAAATTTGAATGTTGATAGCTCATCACACGCCGCACAGTGTGCCAAATCCGAGCGCGAGCGCCAGGGGGGGTTTTTAGGAAAAAAAATTAAATTGAAAATTTCGGAAAAAAAACATATCCACACGATTGTAGATACATGAAACACTTTAGATCTTGCATATTTATATTTTTTAACCCGCTATATTATTCGCAATTAACGCTTAAACTTGATCGATTTAGAAAACAACGATTTTACAGCATTTCGCGCGCAATGTTAAATAATTTATTACATAGGTTGTAGATGTACTATCAATACAATATTATACACAATTATTTACAACATAATACTGTCCGTTATGGTTAAAAAATTATGTCTCTAACTATTATGGAATAAAAGTTAAAAAATTTTGAATATGAATAATATTTTAAATATAAATTTTAACTTTAGATAGAGTTATATAAAAAATTCAAACTCGATGAGGTTTGGGAGTATCACCAAAAATTAGTTCAATGTTTTCTCTAACTGCCCTCAAAATTTCGTATTTCCACTCCTGCATATTTTTGGACTTTTTGATTTTTACATTCGGCGCTACCTATCAAAATTGAGTCAAGGGAACCCGTATGCAGTATCGCGGAGTCGAGCACACTATTTTCAAGCAGCACGCATAAACATAAAATAAAAACGCACTTAAACGCACTTGTAAATATTGAAAAAAAAATAGGGCAGTTACAGAAAACCCAGACAAATGTTTCTATGACAGTGTCAATCCTCATAATTTGCGATTTTCTGAAAAAAAAAATATTAATCAGAATATTTATAAAATTTGTCTGATATTGTAGAACGAAATTATTTATTTTGAAATGTCTGATTTACTTACTTATTTAAAATGGAAAATTGTTAGTATCATCATCAGTCAATTCGTAGTCAGTGCCACTTGTGTCCATTTCACAAATAATAAAAATTTTAGCGTCTCTAGGTAGTTATGACACGATATGACACTGAAGAGGAAGAAACTGATAAGGATACTTAATTGTTTATAACATAATACTGTATACTATAAGTAAAAAATCAAGTTTCTAAATAATTTGGAACGAAAGTTCAAATTTTTGAACATGAATAATATTTTAAATATAAATTTTAATTTTAGAAATTGTTATATAAAAAGTGTCAATTGGATGAGGTCTAAAAATATCACCAAAAATTACTTTAATATTTTCTCCTACTACCCTCAAAATTTCGTATCTCCACCGGTGCATATTTTGGTCTTTTTAATTTTTTTATTCGGCGCTACCTATCAAAATTGGGTCGAGCGAGCCCGTGTTTAACTTTAGAAATTGTTATATAAAAAATGTCAATTCGATGATGTCTCGAAATATCACCAAAAGTTACTTTAATGTTTTCTTAAACTACCCTTAAAAGTTCTTATCTCCACCGATGCATATTTAGGGTCTTTTTAATTTTTTTTTATTCAGCCTATAAAAATAGGGTCGAGCGAAACCGTGTTTAACTTTAGAAATTGTTATATAAAAAATGTCAATTCGATGAGGTCTAGAAATATCACCAAAAGTTACTTTAATGTTTTCTTAAACTACCCTTAAAAGTTCGTATCTCCACCGATGCATATTTAGGGTCTTTTTATTTTTTTTTTATTCAGCCTATAAAAATAGGGTCGAGCGAAACCGTGTTTAACTTTAGAAATTGTTATATAAAAAATGTCAATTCGATGATGTCTCGAAATATCACCAAAAGTTACTTTAATGTTTTCTTAAACTACCCTTAAAAGTTCGTATCTCCACCGATGCATATTTAGGGTCTTTTTAATTTTTTTTTTATTCAGCCTATAAAAATAGGGTCGAGCGAAACCGTGTTTAACTTTAGAAATTGTTATATAAAAAATGTCAATTCGATGAGGTCTAGAAATATCACCAAAAGTTACTTTAATGTTTTCTTAAACTACCCTTAAAAGTTCGTATCTCCACCGATGCATATTTAGGGTCTTTTTATTTTTTTTTATTCAGCCTATAAAAATAGGGTCGAGCGAAACCGTGTTTAACTTTAGAAATTGTTATATAAAAAATGTCAATTCGATGAGGTCTTGATATATCACCAAAAATTACTTAAAGGTTTTCTTTAACTACCCTTAAAAATTCATATCTCCACCTGTGCATATTTAGGCTCTTTTTAATTTTTTTATTCGGCGGTACCTATAAAAATTGGGTCGAGCGAAACCGTGTTTAACTTTAAAAATTGTTATATAAAAAATGTCAATTCGATGAGGTCTAGAAATATCACCAAAAATTACTTTAAGGTTTTCTTTAACTACCCCTAAAGTTTCGTATCTCCATAGGTGCATATTTGGGGTCTTTTTAATTTTTTTGATTCGGCGCCACCAAATAAAATTGGGTCGAGCTCACTATTCTCAAACAGCAAGCAATGTGATTTCTACGTTGGCGCCGAACAAAAACAAAATAAAAAGACCCAAAAACGCACTGGTGGAGATACGAAAGTTTGAGGGTAATTAAAGTAAACATCAAAGCAATTTTTGGTGATATTTCTAGACCGTATCGAATTGACCCAATTTTGATAGGTAGCGCCGAATAAAAAAATAAAAAAGACCCCAAATATGCACCTGTGGAGATACGAAATTTTAAGGGTAGTTAAAGAAAACCTCAACATAATTTTTGGTGATATTTCTAAACCTCATCGAATTGACAATTTTTATATAACAATTTCTAAAATTATACAAGGGTTTGCTTGACCCAACTTTTATAGGTAGCGCCGAATAAACAAATTAAAAAGACCCTAAATATGCACAGGTGGAGATACTAACTTTTAAGGGTAGTTAAAGAAAACCTTTAAGTATATTTTGTTGAGATTTCTAAACCTCATCGAATTGACATTTTTTATATAACAATTTCTCAATTTAAGCACGGTTTCCCTCGACCCAATTTTTATAAGCCGAATAAAAACAACAAAAAGACGCCAAATATGCACCGGTGGAGATACGAAATTTTAAGGGTAGTTAAAGAAAACCTTTACGTAATTTCTAGTGATATTTCTAGACCTCATCGAATTAACATTTTTTATATAACAATTTCTAAAGTTAAACACGGTTTCGCTCGACCCTATTTTTATAGGCTGAATAAAAAAAATTAAAAAGACCCTAAATATGCATCGGTGGAGATACGAACTTTTAAGGATAGTTTAAGAAAACATTAAAGTAACTTTTGGTGATATTTCTAGACCTCATCGAATTGACATTTTTTATATAACAATTTCTAAAGTTAAACACGGGCTCGCTCGACCCAATTTTGATAGGTAGCGCCGAATAAAAAAATTAAAAAGACCAAAATATGCACCGGTGAAGATACGAAATTTTGAGGGTATAGTTTGAGAAAACATTAAAGTAATTTTTGGATATATTTTTAGACCTCATCGAATTGACAATTTTTATATAACAATTTCTAAAGTTAAACAAGGTTTCGCTCGACCCAATTTTTATAGGTAGCGAAGAATAAAGAAATTAAAAAGACCCTAAATATGCACAGGTGGAGATACGAACTTTTAAGGGTAGTTAAAGAAAACCTTTAAGTAATTTTTGGTGATATTTCTAGACCTCATTGAATTGACATTTTTTATATAACAATTTCTAAATTTAAGCACGGTTTCGCTCGACCCAATTTGTATAGGCCGAATAAAAAAATTAAAAACATCCCAAATATGCAGCGGTGGAGATACGAACTTTTAAGGGTAGTTTAAGAAAACATTAAAGTAATTTTTGGTAATATTTCTAGACTTCATCGAATTGACATTCTTATATAACAATTTCTAAACTTAAACACGGTTTCGCTTGACCCAATTTTTATAGGTAGCGCCGAATAAAAAAATTAAAAAGACCAAAATATGCACCGGTGGAGATACGAAATTTTGAGGGTAGTTAGAGAAAACATTAAAGTAATTTTTGGAGATTTTTTAGACCTCATCGAATTGACACTTTTTATGTAACAATTTCTAAAATTAAAATTTATATTTAAAATATTATTCATGTTCAAAAATTTGAACTTTCGTTCCAAATTATTTAGAAACTTGAATTTTTACCTATAATATACAGTATTATATTATAAACAATTAAGTATCCTTATCAGTTTCTTCCTCTTCAGTGTCATATCGTGTATGAGAAGCGATGTAAAATTAATTTTATGAAAAACAACTACCAACCGACGCTAAAATTTTTATTATTTGTGAAATGGACACAAATGGCACTGACTATGAATTGACTGATGGTGATACTAACAATTTTCCATTTTAAATAAGTAAGTAAATCAGAGATTACAAAATAAATAATTTCGTTCTACAATATCAGACAAATTTTATAAATATTCTGATTAATATTTTTTTTTTCAGAAAATCGCAAATTATGAGGATTAACACTGTCATAGAAATATTTGTCTGGGTTTTCTGTAACAGCCCTATTTTTTTGAATATTTACAAGTGCGTTTTAAGTGCGTTTTTATTTTACGTTTATGCATGCTGCTTGAAAATAGTGCGCTCGACTCCGCAATACTGCATACGGGTTCGCTCGACCCAATTTTGATAGGTAGCACCGAATATAAAAATCAAAAAGACCAAAAATATGCAGGAGTGGAAATACGAAATTTTGAGGGCAGTTAGAGAAAACATTGAACTAATTTTTGGTGATACTCCCAAACCTCATCGAGTTTGAATTTTTTATATAACTCTATCTAAATTTAAAATTTATATTTAAAATATTATTCATATTCAAAATTTTATAACTTATATTCTATAACATTTAGAGACATGATTTTTTAACCATAACGTACAGTATTATGTTGTAAACAATTGTGTATAATATTATATTGATAGTACATCTACAACCTATGTAATAGATTATTTAACATTGCGCATGAAATGCCGTAAAATCGTTGTTTTCTAAATCGATCAAGTTTAAGCGTTAATTGCGAATAATATAGAGGGTCAAAAAATATAAATATGCAAGATCTAAAGGGTTTTATGTATCTACAATCGAGTGGATATGTTTTTTTTTCGAAATTTTCAATTTAATTTTTTTTCCTCAAAACCCCCCCTGGCGCTCGCGCTCGGATTTGGCACACTGTGCGCCGGTGGTAGCGCATTCGGTTACGGCCCCGAACTGACGTACAGCAACGTTGGTTCGGGTCAGTAGTTGGATGGGTGACCGGTACCATTCACCATTGGGATACAATTTATGGTGCTTTAGAGTGACGGGGGCGATCCATTAAAGTAACAAGCTCATTTACACACTCACAAATACACAAATGACACATGGCGGAAGGACCATGTGGTCGATAGCCAAGTACTACTACTACTACTACTACTGATACCTCATCAAATTTTTAAAGTTACATTTTATTAAGTTCATGGCGTTATTAAAACATATCTGATTGCAATTAAATATATAATCGTTTCACAGAAGCTCGATTAAATGTTTATAAAAATTAACCTAAAAATTATTTTGATATCTATTGTTTTATAAACCAAGCATTAAGGAAATTAAAAAAAACAAATGCAAAACAAATTTCGAATCTCAGACGGAGGGTGGATTTTTCTAAAAGGATCAAATTATTGTGCGGCTCCATGGATGTTATTGTGTACTTCTTCCATTACAAATATACAGATGGAAAAATTCCGCTCTCATACACTATTCCCTAACCCGATAATCCCGTCTAACATTCTTCTTTTAAAAAAAATATTTAAAAATGTTTAGGTTATTTTTTTTATTTTTCCTTTAAAATCATCTCAGATTAAAATTAAGAGCCATTAAGTAAACAGATAATTAAAATTTTGTAATTACTTAAAAATAAAAATAAGGCCCATTTAATCAAACCTTAAATTCAAATTCCGCGCTTTATTTCTCATTCGAACAACCCGGCTAGTGTGCACTTTCTTACGTGGGCTCGCTTCATTTTGCGTGCTGATTATAAAAACTCTCCGTTTATTTTCAAACATTTGAATATAAGTGGCATTTAATAATCCAGTTTTATAAGGTAATCAACCATTTCAGATAAATAATAATGCTTACGTTGTGCGTTACATTACATTTCAGCTTGTTCGCAGATTTATGGTTTGGAACTAACCTCAAAATTGATTCACCTGTTTTGTTTTTGTTAAACATGAGTTCGGGAAAGTTAGGCCGGTAAGTACAATTAAACGTTAATTAAATACGTAGGATGCTTTCAACCGTACGTTGTTATTTAGAATGTGCGCTGCAAGTTTTTTTTTGTTTGTTTTGTAAATGCTTCTTTTTGCTAGAAAAGTAAAATGTTTGCAAAAAAATGTGGTTTGAAGCAACCAAACATAAATTTAACAAGTTAATATAATGAATATAAATTATTGTATTTCCAGCTTTGCAGCATTGTATTAAAATTAAAAAGAACATTATTTTTTCGAATTTTAATCTTAAAATATTTCCCCTGAGATATTTACACGATATTTTAATATTACTAGTTTAAAAATCACAATTCTAACGTAACAAATAACAAATAAGTACAATGTTTATCTTATTAAATGTTCGAAAACATCTCCTTGTTGAGACTAACAATATTCCAGACGATAGTAACATTCTTGTCGCATGTCTTTTAACGTGGCAGTAGTAATATTTTTAGTGGCTTGAAGAATTTTTAATCTTAGGTCATCCATGTTGTGAGCTCTTTGATGCTGCTGGGCATAAATTATTTGCTTTATATGGCCCCAAAGAACAAAATCATTTGTGGACAAATCAGGAGATGGCCTTTTTGTGTCTCCTTTGATGCTAATAATGTGACGGGGAAATATTTGATTTAAATATTCCCTAGCCTCATTATGAGAAGGACATTGTGTTCCCTAGAATGCCAGTCCAAACGTTAAGTTTTTGGGGGTACTGAGTTCTTAAATTTATTCTTCGGTGCTTGTTTTCTTGAGACCAGTATCTCACTACCGAAGGATTATCACGACGCATGTAGCGGAAAAGTCCATTCGTTACTAAACAGAATATTTCAAAGAAATTCGTAATTATTGTTTACTCTATCTATCACCATCTTCACAAAATTTAATTTGACATCCATGGTCATCCGTGAAAACCCCTTGTGTTGTTTTAACTTTTAAAGACCAGCATTAATTTCTGGGTTTTCTGCAAGAGCTCTTGTTGTTAGTGTCATTTTCTCTTATCATTTTATAGACCATAATTTCCCAAATTTCAGCTACTTCACTTTGAGGCCTCCGTTCCTTTACACTTACATACAGAACCAATTTCCTCAAACAAATGTATAACATGGAAGACTGAACTTGTGTTTACTGTCACATCGTATGCCAAAACAAACAGATTATTTGCGATTTCATTCATTGAATGACCTCCATAAATCTATTTAACAATTTGACTTTTCTATTCACTTGTTAACATTTTAAAGTTATATTTATATTTGATCTTTTAACTAAATGCACTCTGTTTAATTTTAAAACTGCAAAATTCAAATTTACTGTAAATTTAAACTTACATTTGAATATGAACAATTTGGTAATTTATTTAAATTTCTTTTATTGGTAATAATGTTACTGTTTAAAACACCTTGTAAAAATAATTGAATTTTTGATATAATAAAAAGTTAAAATTAAAATTACATTTTAATTACAACTAATTATTTTTTATTCTCAATTATTAAATGAAAATACTCTTTAAAAAAATAAATGTGTAAGAATATTTATTTTCCAGCATAAATTGAAATAAATACCAATAGAAAAATAAAATTATTACAATAGTATTTCTTGTTACTGTGGTATTCACTTTTTTAATGGGTTTCTTTATCAAGACATTTGTGCTGCTGAGTAACTCAGGGTTATCATATTTAATTGGTATTTAGTATAAGTTTTAACATGTAATGTCTTGATAAATAAGAGATAATATTAAATGTGTTTATTTAGTAACAAGGAGTATCTGGATTTATATTTAATCTCTAGTAATTAAAGAATTAATTACTACAGTTTAATTAAATACAGGAGAAATATATCTGCACAATAACCAGTCATTCATAAAAACAAAACAATTGTTTATTAACCTTTGAAATATTGAGAAATGAATAAAATAATAAATTATATAAGTGCAATTATTTAAAAAGCTTTGTTCTTCATTAATATTAATTTATTGCCAACCACTGCTATTAGTAGTAATATTTTTGTTTTTAGATTTCAATTTCAAAATTTATGTTTAATTCTTTGTTAAAATTCCTTATGTCATTGAGATATTTATTCCACATAAGTTGGTTAAGATAAATTGCAAAATTGTGTCCATTATTTATTTTGTATTGTATTCAGGTTAGGTCCAAGAAGTTTATTGACTTTTCTTTTCAGCTTCTGTTTCAATTTAATTTTGTTGTGCTGTTTATTCAGGTTGTTTAAAAATGTGTGTACTTAGGTAGCCATATGCTATGATTATATCATCAATGTACCTGTACCAATGAATACAATTATAAAAATAGGTAATTTTGTTACTGTTTCTTTGAATAAATAATTTAACAGGTTTCTCATAAGAGATTTAGAATTTCCAATGATACTATGTGAATTAATCGGTGGGTGGTATATGTGTATATAAGTTTTTAATTATTAACTTTTACAAAACTTATTGTATAATTTTAAATATTTCACATGATTTATGAATCATTTTGAAATTTAATTGGGTAAATCTAATATTATAATAGCTGTATACGACGTGTCCATGTGAGTATGCAACATATGGGAAACTTTTTTATTATTAATTTCTCAGAAAATTTTATTCTTTATAAAAGTTGGTGTTTGATCTTAAACATACAAAGAAGACAAAACAAATGACATACGGTTTTAATCAACAAAAAAATTTAATTTCTTTGAAATTAACAACCTTAACGATATTATTAAATAACAACAATCACTTGTTGTGATCCGATCTCTGATTACATTTTCAAGAATATTGGGATGATTATTTAAATATCATTTTTTTCCTCTCATGAGGTGGAGTCCCTTAACGTCCCTGCACTGCGGTTTCCGTGGTTCTATTGTGCGCCTCTGGATGTTTTACTCCCTGTGTACTCCTGTGCCTTCTATGAAGTCCAGGAGTTTCTGCCAGGGGAAACTCTTTAGTTGTTCTGCAGGAAGCCTAGGCTTTCCGAATTTCGCCATGCCTTCTTTGTATGCTTCACAAGTACACAGTAGGTATTGGGGAGTTTCCTTTTCTTCCAAACACCCACAGCATAGGGGGCTTTTCTCAATTCCCATCCTATGTTTGTGTTTATTCATGTCACAGTGCCCAATGACTAGTCCTGTGATTTTTAGTTTTAGTCTACTCAGTTTTGACAGCTTTAGCATGCTGTTAGGTACCGGACCATCTAGGAAGAGTCTCGTATGCCTCATTCCGATTTGGTTTTGCCATGCCTTTTTGTGCTCCTCAGCTAGTTTGCGTCGGATTATTTCCTTTCCGGTTTCATGGGGTATACCGAAAGCGAGTTCAGGTCCTACGAATTCACCAGTTGCACATTGTTTGCCTAGCAAGTCGGCCCCCAAGTGTCCAATAATTCTTTGGTCCTTGTATATCCATACTAGCTGTTTTTTCTTGTAGACGCCAGTGCGTCCAGTCTGTTTATGCAGGTCATCACCAGCCTGGACTGCACTCTCGGCGAAGATAGCGCTTTTATGGTTGCCTGGCTATCCGTCATAATCGTAATTGGGCCTTTCTTAAGTCCCAACTCCATTACGTGATGAGCACACCAGTCAATGGCAGCTATTTCGGCCTGGAAAATGGAGGCATGTTTCCCCAGAGCAATCGCGAATTGTATGCTCCGGTTGCACCCTTCATAGATGCCAGCCCCGATTCCTTTAGTATTTTTGACCTATACTCGTTCCAGGGTATGTTCCATTTGTCCATTCACTCCGCTGTGGTATGTGGTATAGTGAAATCGGACCTCATTTTTAGGATCTCTTCCTCTTGTAGTACTTCTAATGTTGCTGGTCTTGATGACCCCATATTTAAAGTGTATCCATTTATGTGCATCCTATAGGCTGTCTGTCTAGCTTCCATCATAACAAACAGATGTGGTGGTGGTAGCGATATTATGTGTTCCATGGCTGCCGTGGGCGTTGTCCTCATTGCCCCAGTTATTAGCAGACACGCCTGTCTTTGCACTCTTTCAAGTTTTACTGCTGCGCTTTTGGTTTGGGTCTTTTTGCCCAAACGAGTGCCACGTATGTCACTATGGGTCTCAGTCCTCATGTGCGTCGTACCACCTTTCTGGTCGCAAAAAGGCATCTCATGGCCTTTTTGCTGAGGCCCTCTAGGTGGAAGTTGAAGTTTAATCTGGTATCAAGTATGACCCCTAGATATTTTACTTCATGTTTGATTGGGACTTCCATTTTATACATACGTAGTGATTTTATGTCATCGGTTTTTCGTTTCCTAGTGAAGGGGACAATCGCTGTTTTGACCGGGTTTACAGTTAACCCTTCATTCCTGCACCGTCTTTCTACGGTATTTAGTACCCTCTGCATCAAGTTTGATACAGTGGTCCCAAACTTCCCGTTTACTAGAATGGTCAGGTCATCTGCATACCCTAGTGCATATATGCCCTCGCTTTCGAGTAGTAGCAGAAGGTCGTCCATGACGATGCACTGCAGAAGCGGCGAGAAAACACCTCCGTGCGGGCACCCGCCAGCGACTAACGCGTCTGCTGTTTTTCCATAAAGGTTAGTGGGTTAATCCGTCTTTTCTCCATTGCTGTTGCTATGGAATTGAAAGTTGTGTTGTCAAACGCCTTTAACGCAATGTATTTGCATTGCAGGGTCCTTTCGCATCTGCTCACAGGTTGGTGGATTGCTAGTTCGCATGACTTTCCCGCTTGGTAGGCATATTGTTGACGGTGTATTGCTGAGTCTTTTAAGACTCCTTCCCGTATGTTCCTGTCTACTAGTTTTTCTAGTGGTTTTAGAATAAATGATGACAAGCTGATCGGTCATTTAGATTTAGCCTGGGCACATGAATCTCGCCCTGGCTTAGGTATAAATACCACCTTTAGAGTCCGCCAGCTGCTTGGTATGTATGAAAGGGCAAGGCTTGTTCTGAAGATATCACATAGTGGTTTCCTCAGCGTTTTGTAGCATGACAGGATATATCCTGGTGATTTGAATGGTTTGAACGTGTTAATTCCCCACTCAACGTCGCCCTTGTGTTGGGCTCGCCTAGGTCCTCAGAAACAGGATTGTCAAGTATTGCAGAACCCGGGAAGTGCGTCTGCAGCAGTACTTGCAGCGTTTCTTCTACCGAATCTGTACATTCCATCTTTGATCTGCAGTGAGCCGATGTTTCCAGCGTGATTTTTGCTGAGCGACCAGAGTAGACGGGAGCTTGTGGGTTCACTTTCTATGTCCCCACAGAATTTTTGCGAAGAGTCTCTCTTGTTATATGACGTGAGGGCCGTTTTGTACTGCGCCCAATCACCATTTCTCTTGGCTATATTAAATTGTCTCCTGATGCGTGCCTTTGCCCTATCAAGTTCCTTGTTCCGCCAGGTGACCCTGGTTGAGGTAGTTTTGGTAGTTCTTGAACAGCTTGCTTTAAACGCAGTATTGATGGAGTCCGTGACGTTTTGCACCATGAGTTTTAACTCTGCGTTGTTCTCGCTACGGTTGGACAGTCCCCGATTCGGCTGGCTAGTACCTCTATATAGGTCCCAGTCAGTTCTCCTCGAGTTTCTGTTATGGATTTCCGATGGTTCTTCTGATTCGACATCGAATCGTATATATCGATGATCTGAGAATGATGGTTCGTCAGATACTTGCCAATGTTTTATTTCACTTGCGAGACACAAGTGTAATGTCAATTACTTCGCTTCGCGTCGCGTTTACGAACGTGGGTACATTTCCAATATTTGCTATTTCAATGTAAATATCTAAGATAAAATCTAATATTTTCTCACCTCTTGGATTGATGTCCGTGTTCCCCATATGATTTGGTGTGCGTTGGTATCCGAGTATAAACTCCCTTCGCGTTCCCCTTTCCACTACTTCCAACCGTGCTGCCACTAGGTCTCTGCAACATATGTCCTACAATGGCATTAGATTCAGTTCATGTTATACTATTATACATGAACGAGGGTTACACGGCCACAATCAGTCGCCTGCCCTGTATGTTTAACCTCTTTACTGTTCCCTTGTTAAGCCATGGCTCTTGTACAAGTGCAGTGTCAATATTTTCTCTTATATATGCACTGAGGGCAGCAGATGCCGCCCTACAGTGGTGTATATTAATTTGTAGTAATTTAAACATTACTAACCCTTCAGCGATTCGGGCAACGGACTGACATCCATTGCTCCCTCTCCAGGCACTGGAACGCCTTCCATTGCTTCCTCCTCGGTCTCCTCAGGTTTTGCCTCGAATTTTGCCGCAAACGCCCTGAGGGTTATAGTTGAAAGGCCGAAGTGCAACTTCTTCATTTCGCTCACTTTCCCCCAAGAGACCTTGTCCATCAGTATGACGTACTGAGTTCCCTTGGGGTCCGGTTTTACATTTACTACTCTCCAGATATCGGTGCTCATGTTGTTCTGCACCAATATTTTTTTGAGGAAGGTGGTTGCCTCTATTGGTGATCCTGGAGTCCACGTTAGTACTCTCCTGGATTCCAAATCCTCTAAATTTCCAAAACACCTCTCAAAATAAACTGTTAAAAGGAACTGATTAAAAGAAATCATTTTAATAAAAGGATTAATTAAGCACTTGGTTATGTTTCACTATTTTTATATTTCTCCAACTTTCTCAGTCAGAGAAATATAAAAATAGTGAAACATAACCAAGTGCTTAATTAATCCTTTTATTAACATAAAAATGTTTCACCACGGGTTAAGTGAGAAGTGCGTCTTCAAACGGGACACACGGTATATATATTTGATATCTGTCATGCTGAAATTAACAGCCAAAATATTCTCTCCCTAAAAGGTGATGAAAGAATTAAAAACTAAATATAAATCAAAGATTCCAGATGTCGAGGAGGACCCTTGCTGCCTTAACATCATGGTTAATAATTAGTTGTGAACTCCGCCCGTACTTCTGTCGGACAAAATTTTATGTATGCTTTTTAAATAATTTATTTTTATGTGTATTATTTAAGATAGGACAAAGATAAATAAATAAATATTATCTATAATTTTCATAGAGTTGCTTTAATAATTTAATTAAAGATATCAAAGGTTCAAATGTCAATACACTTTTCAGTGGTTACACTTCTACACTATAGTGCCTTTTAATTAATTGGTATAGAATGTATTTATTTTTGTTTGCTATTAAATGTTTGGTGTCTTTTTTTTAAAATTTGCATTCCATACAAAATGAGTGTGTGTTGCATTTAAAAATCTACAATATTATATTACATACAAACATTATACATTATAATTTCATTACTAGTACACTAATCATACTAATATAAAAAATAAAATAAATAACATAATAATAAATGCTGTGCACATTCATCAAAAAATAATCCATATATATTAATGTTCTTGAATGCTTGAATGCTTTCTTGTTTCCTTTATTTTGTTTAGAGTAAAACACAAAATATGAATGTTTTAAGTAAAACAACTATATTTTTAGATCATACTGTGTTCGCTTTGAATCCGATTATCCTATAGATAAGTCCGACCGTGTAAGTGTATTAATATATTAAATTTGTATAACATTAATGCTGAAGGTTCACAGAAACTGTACATGAATGAATTTAGTCAATTTGAGTCGACTGGCCTGTGGCTGGAATACACTACCAGAAAAGGAACAGCGTATTTTGCAAATGAAGAGTGAGTAATGTTAACATTTTACAATTTTACATGAAATGTTCTGCTTTTGCAGGTAATATATATATATATATATATTATACGTAATAATGTATATATAGTGGGGTTGGAAAATAATCTCTTCAATTTTAATTAGGGGTCATAAGGTTTGTTTGGTGATTTCTCATTTTATTAATCATTAATACCATAATATTTAAACTTAATAGAAGTAAAAATATAAATCTTCAAGTTATATTGTGAATGAAGTTATTCGTAGGAAGTGTCCTCTTCTGATTCTAATATAAAAGCTGTTTTTTTTTAAATGCTTACCTTTTAAAATAAATAATTTTTTATTCCAGGCTCTAAATTTGAAGTTATATATAAAAAAATTCTGATCACTACCTGTTTTATTTACACAGGATTTTATTGTCTTCTTAAATAATAATTGATATATTGTGTCGATGTTTGGTATCTTTTTAAAATTATTTCATTTCATTACAAATACACTTCATGGAGAACATTTACATTATATTTAGTGATAGTGTTCATTATGACAATTTTTTTGTTGTATATGCTAACTACAATTAAAGTTTATACATTACAATGATGGTTTTCAAAGCAGATGCTTTAAAAACATGGAGAAAATCCATTATGTTGCTGAAAGGCCTCCTTAACATTAAGCTAAAATATATACTGGGAATGAACTAATATAATTTATATTTAAACTAATCTTTTCATTTTATTTGTATATTGTAATCTTAAATTAACAACACCTATTTTAATAAAAATGCACATTGTAAATATAAGCATGCAGTGCACATATCACAGTAAGTACTAAACTATACTCTTTACCTTAAGCATCCATGCACTTGGTATTCCTCAATTCCCATTCATTCACCAGTCCAAATGCTTGTTCTATATGATCGTTCCAGAATAAGATAGTAAGTTCTTAAATATAAATAATTGGTATTGTGGATATGTGGTTGCTTTTTATAGTTACTAGTTAATTAATATAATTTTCTGCAGGTTTTTATCTTTCTACATTAAACTGCTTGATTGCATTTTGTTATTTGTATCAGCTAACTAACCACAAATCAAATGGTGTCAAATCAAATTTGGATGTTAATATATTTAATGTATTTTAAAGAATGACATTATGATATTTTTATAATACATACATAACTATTTATATTTATATACATATTTGCATGATATTTTATCTGATTGCTAATATTTTAATTATATTTATTTACTGAATATGAACTATTGGTATTTTTCGCCGTTACTAACTAATACTCAGATTTCTCTAACTTCGTGTAGCCCCAACAGGGTCGCTGATATGTATGGAAACGGTCGAATATCTCCTAAGTTTTTCAAAAACTATCAGAATAAAAATAAATTAGGTATACAGGATCAGTTAGAAAGTCAGGACGAAACAAACTTGCTTTTTCTTTAATAGAACACCCCATATATTGTTCCATATTTCAATTCATCTCGAAATTCTACACAAAATTGGTATGGCACATCATTAGGCTAAACTTGACCGTTTTAGAGATATTGAACTTTGAAAATCCTAAAACGTTTGTATCTTAACATTTTTCGTTAGCTCTCTTACTTTAGGAGATATTCGACCGTTTCCATACATATCAGGGACCCTGTATAAATGTTATATAAGAATAATTAAATCATAATATAACAAACAACCTAATGCTATGATAATACTGATGATGAAATAAAGGTAACAGTCACACCAGCGATATTTTATTTTCTACTATTATACAGGGTGTTCAATTTAAGTGAGGACCCTATTTTACGAACCCTCTCGTATTTCTCAGGAAGTCCCCATTTTTCAACGATTTTTGCCAATTTTGAATTGTGTATTTATAGCGTCGTCTGTCACGAATACAACAAAATTTTTCATATAAAACTATCTTATTTTTTTCCTGGACTAATCAAATCCGTACAAAAAAAATGGGGGTTCCTATTTAACTTCTCTATTTCTCACCCCTTACCCCCTAGGGGGTTGAGGGTAGTGGGTCGACTTTCGTATCATTAGTTGTCCCCCTCCGAGGCGAACAAATTTTAATTATAATTTTTTTTATTCGATGTTTAGTTTTCGAGAAATGTCAATGTCTTCACTTAAATGGAACACCTTGTATATATACGGGGTATAATTAGACTGTTATTACAATAATATAAAAATAGAATATTAAATAAAGAAATAATGGAGGCAAGAGCAAAAGAAGGAGCTAGACAGGATGCAGAAAACAAATTGCAACGGCAAAAAGAAATATAATAACTATGATGCTGAAAATAAACAAAATTGAAAATTTTAATTCATGCAATTGTCAGGTTAGTTATATTACCTGAAAACGATCCTAAAAAATGTAAGCCAACAGTGCAGTAATAATAATTTAATACAAAAAAATGTCAAAATGTATGAATACACGAGAAGAACTATATTTTTTAAACCAAAGTATTGAGTATATTGTTAATATGCCTAATTTACAGAAGAATTCTAAATTAGGCAATCCTTAAAAATATATTGGAGAAAAATGAACTATTGATGTTGTGACAGTTAATTAAGCTCCAAATTATTTTAAATTCATTACATTGAACCAAAAAATAAGACAATTAAAAATAAAGAATAAATATGTAAGATCTGCATTTATATTAATGAAATACCAACCATGAAAAAATATGAAAGACATAAGTGATCAGTTATAGAAAGGTAACAACAATAGTGAGAATTAAATCAAAATCTATAGGAAAATTTGATAAATTTGTCACAGTAATAATACCAAAAATAATAATTTAGTTCAATGTTTGTTATAAATTTTGCAATATTTCTATTTTTACTTTTTATTATTTTAATACCTGTTGTGTAAATATATGTAAAAAAACTTATATTTTTTCAGAAATGCCAATGAAGCATACAGATCTTTAAATCAAAGAAATAATTTAAATATTAGATTAGATGTCCCAGCCAGGTAAGACTGAACTTGCAATTAATTAAATTGGATGATAATTAACATGAATTTTGGATAAAACAAAAATATTATGTATAACCATCAAAAGAAAAACAAATCCAAGTTTTTTAAAGTAGCTCCTTAATTTTTGCACATTTGCAATACACAATTTTGGTAAAGAAAAATTAAATTAATTTGTGTAAAGTGAACTACAACTATTTCAAAATCAGTGGTATAATAATTAATATCTTATGATTGTAATTTTAGAAGCAGCGATGAATATAGATCTGACCGTCTAAAAAGGTAAGTACTAATTTAATACATTTATTGTAATATATCTAATATAATTGGGTTGAGTCTTAAATCATTTTGGTTTTTTACTATAATAATCAAAGACGACTATTTATAGAAAGAAATATTATTCGGTTGTGTATTGACCATTGTTTCATGACATTTTGCCATCTTTCGGGTAACATCATGATGCCAGGCTGAAAAAACTTCTGTCCTCTAAACAAATAGTAGTCAGATGGCGCAAGGTCTGGTGAGTGGTGGATGGTCCATCAAATCCAATCCAAGCTCTCAGCAACTTCTGGTGGGCGATCAAACAACACCCTTACGATTTGTGAATGGCCGCTTTTCGTTGATAACTTTATTTAATTTGTCCAATTGGTGGCAGTACACATCGTATTGTTGGTTTGGTTCTGTGGTAGCCGTCCAAATTCAGGACGCCTTTGTAATGCCACCAAATTGAAAACATAATCTTCATTTGATAGATATTTGCTTTCAAAGTTGCAGCTTGGCCACCGGGCTTGCACCACGATCGATTTTGCACAACATTGTCGTAAACTATCCATTTCTCATCGACAGTGACAATACGTTTGGGAAATGGATCATTTTCAATGTTTTTCAAGAGCATGTCAAGGGCGTTTATGCACTTTATGAAATGAATATCTTTGAGTTCAGGTGGGACCCAAATATTGAGTTTACTAATGTGTCCCAACAAACGGTCGTTTGTTGTATAACGATGGTTTCCTTCGATTAATGCCTTTATTACTCAGTTTGCCTTTCCATCATTCAACCACTGACAATTGAAGTATCTCCTGTTAAATAGTATTTAGGTTAGATGAAGATAGTTTGTTAAAAATGCAAGTATTGACATATATTTGTCAGAACCAAAATGATTTAATGATTTTATGTTAAAGTATAAGCTATTTATTTTAATGAATTCCCCTATCAGTCTAAAATACCCTTAATTATTATATCCACTAACTAAAATTCTAAATTCACCTCTCCAATAAAAGATCATTATAGTAAATAAAAATTTATTTGGTGTCAAGAATCTATGATTTCATCTAATGTGGCCATTTTTATGGCATTATGTAATATGAGACTTTTAAGTTTAGCCATTTAAAAGTTTTATTTATTGTAACATATTAATTTTATAATTTAAGGTTAATTAATCACAATACAATCTGATTGTTATTTATTCTATTTCATTGGTTACAGAACTAATCAAATTAGCTTTCATGCAAAAAGATTAATTGCAGAAATTCAACCTATATATAATGATCGACATTATTTAATAAAAACATATTGTGATCACTGTTCCTTTTTTTAACTTATTAAAAATACATTTCATTCATAATAAAAAATCAGTAATGCTAACATTGTCAAAATAAAAATAACAGTGGAAAATGTACGCACAAAATAATACTATGTTGTCTTTGGAAATTGGAAGAATAAACATATTTTAGACTATATTATTTATGTAGTACATTGCAATCACATTACTTACAGTTATGCATATATTGTTATTTTTTAATCATTATATCTAATATTTTACCCTTAGCAATAATCTATAGATAGAGCTCAACTCAAATCGAACATGCAGAATATTTGCTATTAATACCCTTTTATTGTGACATTAGTGTTTGTGGATATAAAATAATAATATCTATGTACCTAACATTTTTATTACGTCTCGTAATTGCAATCATTTCATAATTAACAATGAATGATTGGTTAATTTGTAGTAGATCTTCTCCACATTAAATTTATTTTAAAATTTTATCCCAAATTAAACAATTTGGCGAAGGGAATTCTTTAAATAAACCTAAAGCTTAGCTATCAAAGATATAAATATTTACATTTGCAGACAAGATTACGAGGAAAATGATATAGAAACTAGCGCCAACATAATGTTTGATGTATATGGAAACAAAATACCAGTTCTGACGTCGAATGAAGGAAAGGAGTACATCCCATTAGAATGTGTAGAAGGCAGTGGATTTAGATTATTCCAGAAACTACCACCCATGCAAGCGGCCAATGAGTAAATACTTACATTTTTTTTTCAACCTATTCTTAATGAAACATAAAGATAAATTTGTTTATTTACTATCTAAAAATAAATTATTTTTCTTAGATACATTTGCATGTTTTCATAAATCAATAAATTAACAACAAACTTTCTGAGCCAAAATTAATCAATATATTGAGGTACCATAGGGTAGCATTTTAGGCCCTATAACCCTTTATAATATCTATTCTGTAGACAAACAATTTAAACAGAAAAATATGAATATTTACTTCTATTTACATTCTCTGCAATAATTGTTTTCACACAATGATTCCATTAAACAGATACATAATTTTGTTTATTCTGAAGGCTTCTACATGTAAAGCGATATATGTTGAATAGTATGTTTACAGAGTTTTTTAATACCAAGAAAACATACTTAAGTTGCAATAATAATTAATTGTACTGTACATAATAGTTAATAAATAATTGCCTTAAAATTTGATATTTTCAAAATAATTAATTAATTGGAAGCTAGGTGGGAAGTTTAGAAGTAAAACTATGCATTAAACCATTTTCAATTGCTAGAGTAAATTTAAATTGTTAAACGAGCAATTTATATACTATTGTTTACTGCTATTTATTGAATTTCTGTATACAATTAGTATTAGAGTAAAACATGTAAAATTTAGACGCAATTACTCATTTATCACTTAAACAATTATAGAAGTAACTTTTCCTACTAGGCTATTACATCTTTATAAAAAAAAATATTTAATATAACTAAGTATATGTTCCTTCTATTAAACTGTGATAATTAACCATGTTTTTTTTTTACAGGATTTGGAATACAAAACTAAAAACATATTTGCTTAATCAAGCATTACTTTATATTTTTATGAATAAAGTACATTATGATTCAAATTCAATTATTCCTATGATAAATAGGTGAGTAATATAATTACTAATAAATATCCTTAAGGAATACTAACTAAACACACACTAAAATATACTTATATAAATATATAAATGTGATTTTGAAACAACTAATTCACATTTTGTAATAGCTTATCATATTAAATAAAATGTTAAAGGGATAATTTTTTCATATTATTTTATATCTAATGTTATTCTCATAAATAAAAAACAAATACATAGATGGTATTCGGGACAAAAGTATTGAAGCTGGTTCATTAATTTTCATCACTGGCAGTTTTTACTACCCTATATATTTTCAAATTAATATTTTTAAATAATTCCTATTGGTGATTTTTTAAATATAATATATATAATAAAATTTAATAGTTTTCTGATAAACAAATGATTTATTTGAAGAGTAACAAAAAAACAGACATTTAGCCAGAAGTGTTCTTTTAAATAGGTAATTTTAAAAATATACTATTACAATGTTAAAAATAATTTCAGAATATTATCTGATATCGGTATTGATACCAAGAATTCTGAATCAGTTTCCTCAAATCATAACAACAATCAAGACAGTGATATTAAGCCACAGGATGGTATAAGAATGAGGCCCAGATGGGAGACTCTCGAATTAGATCTGCCGTACAAAGTAAACAACCAAATAACCATTAATTGAATTATTTACATTTCTTATTATGTTATTTAGGTACAATTTTTAAATGATAATACTGAAGGAGTTAATTATATTCGATTGGTGAAAAATGAAGAAAGATATAACTGCATAGTGGCAGAAACTATATTGCATGCCAACAGTAGTCAAAGAATTCTCCAACCAAAACCAAATACAATTTATGCTGCAAAATATAATAATCTATGGTAAGTTTAAAATGTGTTGTATTATTTTAAAATGACAGGTCAAATATATAATATGTATAAGCATAAATGTTCGAAAATGTTTATACATTAGTAACATTCAGATAACTATATAATGAATAAGTTTAACGAATTTTTCGGACAGTTTTATCACATTATTTTTATATTTATTTTTTTTATAGGCATCGAGCTTATCTTAAACCAGGACCCATGTCTGAATACTTTTTGATCGATATAGGAATATTTGTTAATGAGAAATTAGAAATAAGAAGTCTTCCAGAAGACTTGGTCAAACTTCCTGGACAAGCAATCAGAGTTAAACTAACCAATGGCTGTACTGCAAAGAAAGACCAAATCTTAGAAATAGTTGCGTCTAAACTGGTAATTAACACTCTTAATTATGAAAAAATATTCTCAGTATTAAATTGTTTTAAAATATAAAATAGATTATATTAAATATAGAATTAGAATAGAAGTTCACATCAAATATTTGTATAAACCTGTAAGTTTGTTCTATATAGATGGATTATTAATTAATTAATTATTCATCCAAAAGTTTAAAAATAAAAACTAAAATCTTCACTTAATACAGGAATAAATCTGAATTTTTAATTTATTTATTATATTTTTTAGTATGGAGATGGTACGTACCTTATTCGGCCAGCTGATTTTAAATCTGGCTTTTTATCTGATAGCAGCAGTAATTCTGGAAAACATCATAATTTCCCATTTAACAAGGTAGTACTAAATATGTTTTTATGACATCATTTCTAAATTAACATCTTTTAGAAAACCACACCTATTAAAACAACTAATGACATTATTACTACTGATAATAATGCTAACCAAAATCAAAAACTGACACCAGAGATTCCAAAAGTTGTACCTACTTTGAATAACATGAATAACGCAAATGCAAAACCCTCCCTACAGGTTACAGATAATTTTGTTAATGCAGATCGACAAATCTTAAAACAGAATAATAATAACATTAGTATAACTGCTACAGTCTCTGGGAATCTGAAAAAAACACCCGAAGGAAGTGTCGGAATCAGTCCAGCTTCTAGCACTAGTTCACTAAACAAATCTACAAATAAATTACAAATGAACAAAATTCAAGAACGGATGTTAAATAGAAGTATTAATGATGAAAAGTCTGTTAAATCAGTGAAGTCATCAAGGAAGTAAGTCAATTTTATAATATTTTGACATATTTTTTGTTATTGTTATTTTATTTATTTATTTTGAATTAAAAACCCAATGGACACTTATCAGATTAGATTTTATTAAGCCTTATTACTATGGAATAAAATACTATTAGCTCTTTGCTTTTTTGGGCATAATAGATTTTTTTTAGGTGTGCAGTAAAGAAAAAATTTAATTTGCCATATGATAATTATTAACTATAACATAAAAACACATTTTTACAGAAAATGTATAATGGATAAATATTTAAATTAAAATGTTTGAAGATTTAATTAATCCTTATTGATTTATTATATTGGTAGTAGTAGTAATTGACCATGATACTTATCACCTCAAATCTGTAACTCTAAAGTGCCATAATAGTATAGCAATAGCTAATGATAGCAGTTATCAAATTGCACACAATAAGTATTAATTTATTATATTTTTTTATTTACAGTGATATTAACTGTTGAGAGATACCTTAATTACTCTTGAATAGATAGTATTTTCCTAAATAATATTAATTCATTTTCAGTACAAATAAGTATTCTGTAGGTTATTTGACTCAAAGTAACAATTATATATTGAACGTATATTTCACAATAATGCAATTTTTTATTGAGATATTAATTTTTTAGGTGTGTTTCTGATGTTCTTGCAAACACAACTGGTTGCATGGAATTTGTGGATATGGGAGAAGAAAATTCTTTTATTGCTTTTATTTTGCCTTCCACTAGACTGGATGATATTTGCTTACTAGAGTCAATTACAGAAGATGTTAAATATAATGCCAACTATAGGTAAGATATGTGTATTAATATATGAGATTAAGCGTTGTACCTTTGATACAGTGATGTAAAATTTTAACATTTTGGATTTTGGGGAATAGATGTTTAAATTCTAAATTTATTACAGTAAAATTGTATTAAAACACTAACACTTCCTTCATGAATTGATTTTTATTCTGTAGATGTACATTGTACTTTAAAAATTGATAATGAGTACATTGTATCTAGTGAATAAAAATCAATTTGTGAAGAAAGTGTTGCTGTTTAATACAATTTGACCCTTCTTTTTACCTAACTGACAATAATCACTTCCCAACCTTTTACATATTATTATTTTTATGTGTAGTTTTTCATATATCCAATAATAACAGGACGTTGTAAAGTAATATAAATATAAAACAGAACTTTTTCATTAATTTCCTTCACTTAATAATGACATTAAAATGTCTAAACTTAAGTGTGTTTTTGTAATATATGTATGTGTAACTCTGTCTGGAAACATTGGTATACATTTAGCGATTTTTGTTGTCCAGAAATATAGTGTACATTTGCGAAAAAAATAAAATACAACCAAAATTTAACATAAAATTATATGTTTTAACAAAATATAATTAGAGTATGAAAAATTTTATTATAACATAAACTTAAAGAAAAGAGAAAATTGTCTACAATTTTCTTTCAAATGTATACCATATTTCCAGACAGAGGGAGTAATTTTTAGTGGTAAAAACATTAGTTTAGAGTTTATCATGAATTACCACATAGCAATGGTCACATGTATTCTTTTGATTAAATAATTTATTATTTTCAGTTTGATTATTCAAATTAATGAAGTTGTTGCCATATGTGAAAAAATTCTGTGGAAGGAAATTATTTAAAACATATTTTTTACATTTAATTAAATTTACAAGACACATAGGAATATATTTCTTAAGTTATGTGAACATTATTGAAATAAAATAATATAAGACTTGTATTGAAACACTAACATTTCACTAATTGAATTTTATTTTTGTAGGTGCACATTTCGAGTACCATATACACATTATAATACTTTTATTTGCCACTTAACTTATTATTATTTTACAGGCCATCTGTAGGTGATACAGTAGCTGTAAACTTTTTACAAGATGGCGAATCAGAAACTTCTTCAGTTCGTGCAGTTGTCTTAGATATTAACAACAATGAGTATAAGGTAGCACTTGTGGATTATGGCAAAATAATCAAGGTGGATAAAGTAATGGAGTTGCCAGATAAATATAAGGATATTTTAGAATATGCAGCTTGCTGTCCTGTAGACAAGGACATTATGAATAAAATCAAGGTAATATTTTAAATAGTATATGAACATAAGCACATGTTCATATTACATTAAGGGTGTCCCGTTAATGTAAGACCAGATTTCTGAGACCAAAATATGATGATTTAACACAATATATCTATATCCAAAAGCTTACAGTTAACTCGAAGTTAGTCTTCAAAGTTTCAAAAAATAATTCTTTTGTTAATAACAATTGAATGCTTTATTCAATTTAAATAAAATTTATTACTGAAGAGTATCATAATATAACATATCATCAGTTACTCTTATTCCTAACAGCTCTTCAAAGTTCTAATCTTTATACCCTCTCCTTTTACTTTCCTGATCAGCCCCTTTCCTTGAAGTAGCTGCATTTTTTTTCGTTCTTTAGCTCCCGCAACTATCTTTATCTCTCCTCCTACCCACTTGTCCTTCTTACTATTGCACTCCACTCCAAAGTAGATTTGTGCCTGTTTCACCTCCTTCTCCCCCACCCTTCCATCTATCCAAGCCTGTATTGTCCTTCTTAAGGCTCTTTTGGCTTCCCTACACCTTTCATCAAACCACGAGCCTTTCCACACAGACTTTCCTCTGCTTTATCTCGTCATCGCCTGTTTCACCGTGACTCCCAGCTGTTCAACTGATACCACCTTTTGAAAATTCATCTCCTTTATTTTATCTTTATATTTTTATCATTTTTGCCCTATTGGACCAGCACCAACCCAGTTGTGCAGTATTGAATGCTTTTTCTCCCTTACCCCCAAGCTTCACTGTTATCAGAAAACAATTAGATTCCCACCTGTCCTCCACCCTAAATTTCCTCACATTATCTCTGACATCTTCAGTCACCTATTATTAAGCTTCCCCTTTGCTCTAGATAAGTTATTTCTCCCTACCAATCCCCTTCCGTAGATCCATTTAGCACTTTCAAGCCCTGCTCGTCCACCCACCTGATCCATTATTAAGGTATATATTTTCAAGTTTAGTTTCTTGCTAACAACAAATGCTCAGTGGGAATGGCACAAGTTAAAATAACTTTTGTTATACTTATTATAGCTTATAAAACAGATTTGTTACACCATGACCTAGAGTTGTATGATATTGTTTGTAGTATTTATTAAAATATAATAAGCTATAATAAATAATATTAAAGAATTTTTAAGGGATTGTTATCAATGAATTATTATAAAAAAAAGTAATTTTAAATATATTTATATGAATAACAAAAATATAGTTTTAATTTTAAAAAACAAATACTAAATTTGTATTTAAGTAGATAAACCCTCTAATATTTAGTGACACCATTTCTGTATAACCACTATTTTCTTTCCACAGGATCAAGTAAGATTTAATTATAGCTCTGAGAAAAATGGTGAAATGATAATTGATATGGATGGACACCCTTGCAAAATATTGTGTGGAAAGTGGAATATTATCCCAACATTTACTGAAAATTCTAACAAACAAGAAGCCGTTTTTACTATTCCACCACCTAATTTAATACAATCAGGAGAAACAGTTAAATTGATTTGCCAAGAAAATGACTATTTAGCTATTCGAACACGTGAAAATTTTATGTTGCTTAAAAATATCCTTACTGAGTTACAAGCGCATGAAGGTATGTTTATAATCAAATTATTTGTAGTAAACTCAAAGTATTGGTCTTGTCTTCTTATGTTATATACATATATATGAAATTAAAAATGTTACTGAGATTAATTTCTCTGAGTAGTACTGCAGCGTTATCTTACAACAATTCTGCAATACCAAGCTTTTTAAGTTTATTTGACAGAAATAAATACTTTCAAACTAGTGTTACTATTTATATTACCACCGGCGTTCCTCCTGGTTTGGCTGTGCTCCATTTGTCATTGTTGTACATTACAATAGAACATCACAAAGACAAAATTTCGTTTGAGAGCCAAATAGTAGCTGAAATAGTGTGCAAAGACTGTGATCAAAGAAATAGAAGAATAGGTGAAAGAATCAATAACACAAAAAATGCTGTGAAACAGTATCAGACCATTTTACCCCTAGCTCAACACGTATAAACCACCCAACAGATTGATTCTAACAAAAGCAGTGTTTTCTAAAAATGACCCTCAACACTTTCCAATTTCATTCTAATAAACCTTAAATAATTACTACTAAAATAATAGCCAATATGAAATCACAACTAAAAACAGAATAGACAACAATACACTGACCAATGATGCACAGCCAAACCAGGAGAATACATAAATATAACACAAAATGTAACTCATTGAATCTTTGCATAATGCAAGCGAAATCAAGATGAAGATGGCAAGGAGACCATCGTAGCGTCATGCATTTAGTTTATTATTTTTGTGGGTATTATATGTCAATGTCGGGTTATACACGACGCACTTTGTGCATATGTTTGAAACATTTCGTTTGACTCTGCCATCTTTTACACTTACTACCTCAAAAAAATGTTGTATTTTGAGGGAGATTGATAAAATTTCATTTTATTTAATGAATCGAAGGAATAATTTCCCTATTATTTTTGGTGTATTTGTGAAATCTTTTCTACATAGATATTATTACATGGTTTATTAAAACTTAATCTAACAATTGTTCAAATAAATTGATTAATAAAATAAACAAATATACAATTGAAGAATTCAATTAAATTATCTCAGACGTAAATTCAGACCATCCGTCGATTATATTTCATTTTTGTGTCAGTTACCGTACATACTAGAGTAAGTTATTTTCATTTCATTATATTTATTTTAGTAAATATTTTAATTTGCATTTAAAATAAAATTTATAATAAACTTGTACTGATAAGATCGAGAGATCAAACATGTGTCTGCAGATGATTATAAATTTGAGTGTTAGATTATTTAATTACTTTTGCTATTTTATTTTTAATTAAATCAACGTAAATTAATTTCTTGTTCTAAATTTTTCATACCATATTCACTCATAAACTGTTCAATGTGCATTTAATTATTTTTAGTTTATTTGACAGAAATAAATACATTCAAACTGGTGTTGCTTTGAAAAACTTGGTTTGTTTCACAAGTGTAATTTAATTTTTAAACCTTCATCAGTAATAGTTTAAAATGTTTCACCAATTGATAAATGAGAAAGTCATTCAAGAAATATTCCCCACTTATTTTAATCAGTAACTTATAATCTCTACTTTATTTGAGAGTTAGAAACAAGATATCTTATTATAATTGAACGAACAATTTATAGTTCGTCTTCAAAAATTATAAATGAAACATGATTTTGCTAATATGAAATTAACGTGAAATTTAAAACATCTTAAGTATGAGCAGTACATTTAAAAATGATTTATAAAAAATATAATCCTTAAAAATCTGTATAAATAATTTTGACTAACTCTGTAGATATAAATAAAAATAAAAAATATACTATTACAATTAATCTATTGGTTTATTTTTAATATAAATATTATTATATTTTTAGTTGAAAAGTTACAGTCCCCTCCAGTAACAAATCAAATGGTATTATTCAAAGAGGGAAATGATTTACACAGAGCACAGGTCAAATTAATAACTGGAAATTTGATTAAAGTGCTTAAAGTTGATTATGGTTATACTGAAGTGACTGATGCTGGAAACCTCTACTACATTGGCAAATTTTCAAAATATGGACATACAGTTTTATTGCTCAAATTAACAGGTTTTGAAGAAGGGTTTGAAAGCAGGATGGTACAGGATTACCTAAAGACCCTGTACAAGACTGTCAACTTTACAGTGGTAAGTTTAAATTATTATAAATTAACAAATAAAGTAAAAGAAGTTAAGGTCAACATGAATTATAATATTCAGTCAATAATTAAATGGATTTAAATTCCTTACTGGCATCAAAATATGATTTAATAAGAAGTATAAAAACAGTAGTAATACAATATAAAAACAAAAATATTTCTTTTATTGATGTGCCCAGTAAAAATTAATAAATTAATACTTGAAAGATTAATTCTTTTTAAAACTTTAAAATCTTGTGTGGTTTCCCATACATTAAGATATTATTTAAGTACAAAAGGCAATTTGTTATTGTTTACTTGTATTATAATCATTATATGTACTTTAAATTTTAATTTTCCAAATATTATTTTTACAGAATTCAGCTACAACAGAAACCATTGACCTTCTATTACCGAATAAAATAAGTCTTACCCAAAAACTGACCCTCTTAGCGAAGCCACCATTTAAACGCTTGGAAGACATCCCTCCTCCACCAGAACTACCTATAGGAGAATATACATCAGTAATGCTATTACATGTACAGGACATTGATCATTGTGACATTGCAGTAACAGTATGTGATACTGACATTCAAGAAGAATTTGTTAAACTATCTGCAAAATTACCGAGCTGTGAAAATATCTCTTCTTCGTTAGTTTTTAATCTAGGACAAGTTTGTGTAGGAAAATATGATGGTAAGAGTAACTTAGTTCAATTAAATTTTTTACCAATATATCAGGTATTGGAATTAAATCGTAGCATTTTACGAGAGATGGTGCGGGTATTACAAATTTTTCGTAAACCAGTGTTATTTTTTACGACATCGTAATTTCTACTTTTTAATAATAATAAGTTATGACTATTTGAATATGTCACAATTTGTGCCAAATAAAGTGTTTTTGCGGGAACTTTTACTCCATTACTTTCATATGAATAAAAGGTGCGCGGAAAGTCATCGGATTTTGGAAGAAGTTTATGGGGAACTTGCTCTAGCTGAGCAAACGAGTCGAAAGTGGTTTCTATGTTTTAAGAGTGGTGATTTTGATTTGCAAGACAGATCTGGACAGCAACAAGTTTGAAGATACTGAATTGCAGGAGTTGCTAGAAGAAAACTCATGTCAAACCCTTAAAGAGTTGTCATCTTTAAGTGTTGATTTATCAACTGTAGGAAAACGCCTTAAAACTTTGGGAATGATCCAAAAGGAAGGAAATTGGGTTCCATATGAGAGACGTTGAAAGGCGTTTTTTGACATGTGAGTTACTGCTTCAACGGCACAAGAGAAAAAGATTTTTACATCGGATGAAAAGTGGATACACTATGACAATCCTAAGAGTAGAAACACATGGGTTAAGCCCGGACCATCATCATCAGTATAAAAACCTAATATTCATGGGTCTAAGCTCCTTTGTATTTGGTGGGATCAACAGGGTCTGATTTATTATGAGCTCTTACAACCCAACGAAACCATCACTGGGGATCGTTATCAATTATAATTGATGCGTTTGAGTCGTGCATTGAAGGAAAAATGGCCGGAATTGAGGGAAAAGCATGATAAAGTCATTTTACTGCACGACAATGCTCGACCACATGTCGCAAAACCAGTAAAAAATTATATAGCAACTCTAAAATGGGAAGTCCTAACCCACCCGCCGTATTCTTCAGATATTGCCCCTTCGGACTACCAACTCTTCCGATCAATGGCTCATGGTTTGTCAGGGGAAAATTTCACTTCTCATGAAAATTGTAAAAATTGGATTGATTCATGGATTGCCTCCAAGGGCGTAGCGTTCTTTCGACGCAGTATCCGTCTACTACCCGAAAGATGGGAAAAAGTAGTGGCAGTATTTTCAATAATGTATTTTTTTTTCTTTATATAAATTGTTATTTTTCTCTAAAAAAACGCTACGAATTAATTCCAACACCTAATGTTATAATTAATGGTACATTCTTTCTGGAATTCAATATAAAAATTTTATAATGAAAATATAGTGATAATTACAATTACAGTAAGAAATATCCATAACAAAGTCCACACTTGTTATAATTCATTTATATTATGTATTGCCTTGTGTAAAGATTAATCAGATACATAATATTTTTAATAAAAGAATTTTGAAATAGCATGTAATATGTAAAATGAAAGGTTTCAACATCTCAATGCCAGTCTACATACTATCAGAGTTACTGCTATTAAGTAATATTGGTGTATATCAATGACACATATTCATTAAATGTTTCTTACTTTCAGACAGTTATGTTATTGTTTAAATCAAATTTTCTGAAAAAATAGATATTTTAGGTATGTTTGGATTTTTACGAATTTCATTAAATACAGTGATTTTCTGAAACCTTTCAATACCAGTATACACACACATTTAATGACCTTTTCAACATGTGGTTTAGTACAGCATGCCCCATCTTCTCTCATCCACTCCCTCACCCTTCTACATCCATCCATCTAATATTTTTCTACTCCTTTGCATTCCTCTGCCAGATGTCTCCACATATATCCTGTCCTTGCTCCTCCTCCTCTCTTCCCAAATGGTTCTCAAGATACCTCCTCCCATGCACCTGTCACTGACTCATTATATTCACTCTTATACATACATCCTTGTCCCTATTGCTTCTCCAACTCCTTTGCTTTCTCATGCACACATCCCACCACATTCACCCCTTGCTCCAGTCATTTCTTCACAATCTCCTCTAACAAACCCACTCATCAAATCCACACAGCTTCATCTCATACCCAGCCACTTTGTTTTTTCAACATTTACCCCCAATTCTCTTCTATCCTCCTATTTTCACCTTCCTTCTGTCACAACCCATCATTGCAATCTAATCTATTACTGAACCCCCATTCCCTACTTACATTTTCCTCATGTTCCTTTTCCATCACCCACTACTGCATCCTCCTGCCCTCTGCGTTCATTTAGTACACATTTTATTTGATTTCATTGGTGTCATATATTATGGTAGTTAATTTAACTTTTTTTAGTATTTGGTATTTTCTAGATAAAAAATATATTTATGTGTAAAATAATAACTATATACTTTTAATTCATTTTTAGATGGATGGTACAGAGCATGTATTAAAGAAATTGACAGTGTTAATGAGCAGTATTTAGTCTACTTTTTTGATTTTGGAAACTATGAACATGTTGGTATAGATGACTTACGAGAATTACCAGAAGATATGGCAAGCTTGGGAGCTATGGCAATAAAATGTCATATTCAAGGTAACATTGCAATGAATTTTCTTGTATCTTTCAAAATTATTATTGCCATGTGATATAACTATAAATCTTTTTTTTTTAGGGGTATTCAATCAATTTAATGGTAATGTTCCACAATCTTATAAGGAAAAGTTGATGGATTGTGTGGGCTCTGAATTCAAAATTAAAGTTTTATCAAAGCACAGTGACTCCTACAATATAGAAATGCCTGAATTATAAGGCTATGCGCTGAGTGTTTTTTTATTTTATAAGAAAATAGTGTTTATTTTTATATTATTCGTTAAGCTTAATTTTATTGTTTAAAATCAGACAATTATTTTTAATACAGTCATGTTTGATTTCGACCAAGAAATATTTTGATATATAAGTATTTGTTTTATTTTTCCATTACCTTCTAATTATTTTTTTTAATCGAAGACATTAACCTTTTTAACAAAATAAATTATCCCCATACGTTCTGAGTATGTATTTTTACATCTTGTTTTAAAATAGTTTACTGCTCAATATGACTATTACTAATATTTGCTGCTTTTGTGGCTATTTCATTTTAACGATAATAGTTCACCGGCTGTTCTTTATGCAAAATCAAAATCTCCATTTTTAAATTGAAATTATTCATCTGCCTGATAAAGAAGCCACTGTGTGGTGAAACATGTTGCAGTGTTCAACAATAAATTTGAAACCCTCCCAACTGTGTTGGTTTATTTCAATATATTATGGAGTTTCATCATGTATCCGCCTCGTCAATTCAATACCTGGGATTTATTTTTAAGTGTACAGGAGAGTATGAGGAGCACATGAGATGGGTACAAGGAAAGGCGAGAAGAGCATGGAGAGTGGTGTAGAAAAGTTGGGGGAGATGGATGGAAAACAATGTGAGAGTGATATGGAATGGGAGCAAGGGTGGTTCATGAGGTGAATATTAGGGGTGGAGAGGTTGAGTATATAGTTCTGCAAGTGTTGAATAGGGAGACCTTACCATAGAAAATATACATATACATGGACCTTAGGCAGTAAAGAGATAGATAGATAGATAGTATTTATTTATCCATTGTGCTAATAAAATTCTAAGTACATATATAAAAATGGTGATGTGGCCATCATAGTACTTTCCCTATATTTTTTCTCGAAAACTATGAGGTTTACGTAAAAAGGTTATTCTTAAAAATTTGTTCAATTTTAAATTCTCTACAATTATTTGTTATATAAGTTTCACGTAACTTCAATGGTTTATTAGCAATTAGCAAAAAATATCAAAATTTTCAATTTTTATTTTTTTTCTTGAAAGTTAAGAGTTTTATGAAAAAAATGTTCAAATAAAACATGTTCAGTTTATAATCCCCTTTAACTTTTGTTTGAACCATTTTTTTAAATTTTTCATATTTAGAAAAATATTACCAAAAAACAAAAAAAACGCCTCGAGTAAACATCCACTTCCGGTCTATGAATATTTACCAAAAGCTTTTCAGTTCCAGTTTTTAACGATAAAACCTTAAGTTTAAAGTTTCATCTCCATAGGATCTTTCGTTTTTGAGATACAGCGCCCACCGACAGACACACAGACACACAAAATTTTTTTCCAGAAATTAGTGCAATGGATTCAGGGGGCCCCAAAACGGATATTTCCGCAAAAAAAATTTTTGAAAAAAAAATCACGAAAACAATACTCCCCCTATATATACTATATAGGGAAAGTAAAAATGGTGAAGTGGCCATCATAGTACTTTCCCTATATTTTACTCGAAAACTATGAGGTTTACGCAAAAAGGCTATTCTTAATGGTTTGTTCCCTTTTGAATTCTCTACAATTATTTGTAATAAAAGTTTCACGTAACTCTAATAATTTATTAGCAATTGGCAAAAAATGTCAAAACTTTCAATTTTTATTTTTTTTTCTCAAAAGTTAAGAATTTTATGAAAAATATGTTTGAATAAAACTTGTTCAGTTTTTAATTCCCTTTAACTTTTGTTTGAAGCGTTTTTTTAAATTTTTCATATTTAGAAAAATATCACGAAAAAACAAAAAACCGCCTCGGGTAAACATCCACTTCCGGTCAATGAATGTTCACCAAGAGCTTTTCAGTTCCAGTTTTTAACGATAAAACATTAAGTTTGGAGTTTTATCTTAAACCGATAATTCGTTTTTGAGATACAGCGCCCACCGGCAGACACACACCCAGACACAATTTTTTTTTTCCAGAAATTACTGCAATGGACTCAGGGGACTTCAAAACGTATATTTCCGCAAAAAAAAATCACGATCACAATACTTCCCCTATATATACTTCGTATATAGGGAAAGTAGATGACACTGCTGCCACAGAGTGGTAGGGTATGAGATGAAAGTGTGTGCGCTGGAAGAAGGGAGATTGGTGTAGGAGCAGGAGTATAGTGGATTGTGGGTGAAGAACGGAGAGAATGAGAATGTACGAAAGGGTAGGATTGGTAGAGGAAGTGGTGAATGAATGGCCTGGAAATGTGGTAGATTGGGTATATGAGAAGGAAAGAGAAGTTGAGAGACAGGAAAGTCAGGGGTTTAGAAAGAGGAGCGAGTACAATGAAGGATATGGAAGAAGGCCGAGGTATTAGAGAAGAGCAGAATGGGAAGAGAGGATAAGGTGACAATGGCAAGGGTGAGGTGTGAGTCGGATGAAAGCTTGTTAAAGTATCGCCCCTGTCACACTAAAGCACCATTAATTGTATCCCAATGATGAATGTTACCGGTCACCCATCCAACGGCTGACCCGAACTATCGTTGCTGCACTCTCGCTACCGCTAGTTTGGCCGCAACCACATGTGCCACCACCGGCGTGTTAAATGAATTAATGCTATTTATTTTCATCTGTTATTTTTTATAAATCTGTAAAATACATAACTAATTTCTTTTAATTCCTTTAATGTCTCTTCCATAAACGTTTCAAAATCTTCCAGAGCACTTTCTTTAGCTACTTCTGCTGTTTCTTCCATTTTTTCTGTACTCTTTATAGTCCACTTCTTTCTTTTTATTTTAAAAGTGTTATGTATTCTATTAAGACCATAACATTAAATGGTTTAATTTTCTTAGGTCTCTTATTCCATTCCCTTGATTTTTATTTACAATACATACACCTTTCAATCATCGTATATTCCAATTAAAGGAAGTAAGAGTCAATTGTATAACCATGGAAACTCAATTAACAAAATAATAATGAAAACGTAAAGGTCGAAAAAGTAATGAATGATATAGAAAATAAAACAAAATGCATAAGAAATATTTAGAAAAATGCATAGAATATCGTTTAAAATGTTCAATTTATTTTTAAGTTTTCTTATCCTAAATTCACTATTTTCGTATATTACATAATTTCTTACTTTTTTTATATTTATTAGCAGTAATTAACATAATAATTAGAAAAACACGATAACATTTTATAAATCTACAACTTATTGAAACAACTACTTCTCTGGCTAATACCTCGACAGATATTGAATGATACAAAAGTAATTTGCCTGTTACAAATAGCAAGGCTATCAAAGCAACACTAGTTTGAACTTATTTATTTCTGTGAAATAAACTAAATGTATAAAATGTACGTAAAACAGTTTGTGAGTGAACATGACAAATTTAGAACAAAAATGAATTTACGTTGATGTGATTAAAAATAAAATAGCAAAGTAATTAAATAATGTAACACACAAGTTTATAATGATCTGTAGACACGTGTTTCGATTTCTCGACCTCAGTATAGCTTTATGATAAAACTGATTTTAAATACAAATAAAAACATTTAATAAAAAAATATATTGAAATGTAAATAACTTAGTCAAGCATGTACAGCAACTGACACATACATGAAATATAATCGACTGAAGGTCTGAATTTATACCTAAGACGAATTGGTGAATTCTACAGAAATAATTACGTTCGGGTTTAAGGATTATATATAATAATTAACATATTTAAATTAGTACTTTAATAGTTTTATTATGTAACACTAAAATTGTTTGTATAATTCAAGAACTTATTTCAACATATATTTGTAAAATTACTTAAAATATACTATTTTAAAAGTATTATTTAATTTATTATATGACATAGTCACTGGACACTATCGTACTCTTTAATTTAATTAGTGAAATATAAATTATTATATAATAATAGTAGGTTACAGTGGTTACAGTTGGATGATGCCCATCCACATTTTGCTTTATAGGTAAAACATTGGTTGGAATATAGAATGTGCACGAAGATTGGTAGGTTTCAATGGACAGCTGAGCCACCAAGATCACCCCATCGTACACTAATAGAATTTATTTTTTAATTCACATTAAGGCTTAGATGTAACAAAGAACCAAAGAAAAAAGTAATTAGAAAATACTGTAAACGTCAAGCTCCAAATCTTTGCATGTTCCAAAAAAGATTGGGCATATACATTTTTAAACTAAGGTAGCAAAATAAATTATGGATTTTTTGATTATTTTTTCCATTCAAAATAAATTCACTCACCCTGTGTGTTAATTAAATCAATCTAAATAAAAATAGGTGATTTATTAATAATATTTCATATGGATGCTCAAATAGATGTTTTTGTGGTAAAATAATAGTTAACAAATAAATATTCACTTTGTAAAGCCCAGACTTTCACTATAAAAGTATATATTTTGAACATGTTTTCCTTAACAAATTATTTAATGCAAAACTGCTTTTGGTGTAATTTAAAAATTGTTTGTATTACCATACATTATTCTTTTAATAAATAAATAAATATAAAATATTTGATCTATAACAAATAAACAGTATTGTTAATGAAGCAAATAATTAATTATGCTGCTTGGTGAGTTACTTGAAGATTGTTTTGGATGTTAAATAAAAAGCAGGTTGTTATACACTTGTTTCGGAACTAAACTTGTATTTCACATTCTATTCGTATACACACGTGTTCGCCATGCGGCTACAACTTAAGAACTAAAATTATACATGTCAATGTTACCAACATAATATTGTGATGTATTACCAACACCCCCACTACATCAACATATTAAGACAAAATATTTTTATTTTTTATACCCAAATAATCCAAAAAATTATAATGTTTATTATTGTTTAACCCCTTGGTTAAAATATCAGCGGGCATTTCTGCTGTCTGTAAATACTCTAGTTTTACTAAATTGTTTGAAACCGTTTCTCTTTTGCAACTAACCGGGCTCTGTGCCGCACTGTATTTTCATTTTCACACTTTTTCTTGAAAACCCACTTACACTGCACTACACGTACATTTTCCGGAGTGTCGATTAATTCCCATGCATCATTTTCTTCGAATGACTGAAGTTCCTCTGCCATCGCTTTCTTCCATTCTTCCTTGTCGGGTCTTGATAATGCCTCTTCAACACTGATAGGGTCACTTTCCAAGTTTGTGTTCTGCATACATGCATAAGTGATGTATTCTTCAAACTTCTTTGGTTTCCCTTTCCTGGTTGATCTTCTTATCCCTGAATGTTGAACATCATCTTCTTCTGGAACATAATCACTTTCATCTTCGTTTGATTCATTTTCTTCATTACAATATGTGTCACTGTTTTCCGATTCGTTACCTTCTTCTGTTTCTGAGTTAATTGTTTCTGAATCGGATGTTTCCCCCACTGAATCTGCCACTTCCTGTGTTTTATTTTTATCATGTATAATAATGGGGACCTTTTCCTCAATATTTTCCATTATTACAACATCTCTACTTGTTGTAACTAGATTTCTGTGAAAATCATAAATTCTGTAACCTTTGACATTTTCACTATATCCTACAAGAATCATCTTTTCTGATTTTTTGTCCCATTTGAGCCTTTTTTCTTTTGGTTTATGTACCATCACTGTGCTCCCAAATATTCTCAAATTTTCAATGTTTGGTTTTTTACCATTCCAAATTTCATACGGTGTACTATCATTAATGACAGCCGATATCGTTCTGTTTTTTAAATAAACTGCAGTGTTTACTGCCTCAGCCCAGAATCGTTTTTCTAAATCAGCATCAAACAATAAACATCTAGCTTTTTCAAGTATTGTACGATTCATACGTTCTGACAATCCATTTTGCTCTGGTGTATAAGGATTTGTCTTCTGATGAATTATACCAGATTTTTTTAGAAACATTTCAAATTCTAAATTAGAAAACTCACCTCCATTGTCTGAACGGAGCATTTTTATCTTTTTATTCTGTTGATTTTCAACCATACTTTTAAATTCTTTAAAACGTTCAAATGCTTCATCTTTTGTTTTCAGAAAATAGACAAATGACATACGACTATAGTCATCCACAAACAGAAGGAAATATTTTGAATCTCCAATTGATCTTACTTCCATTGGTCCACATACATCCGTATGTATAATTTCCAATAATTCTGAAGCTCTTGATCCTACCTTCGGAAATGATTTTCTTGGCTGTTTTCCCTCACAACATACTTCACATAATCCTATTGACTTAATTGTGTCGCTGCATTGTAGACCATCAACTGCTTGATTTTTCATTTTATTTAAATCACCTGCATTTAAATGTCCTAATCTACGATGCCATGTTTTACTTGTTGGAATTGTAGAAATCAAGAAACAGCTCTGGCTTGTTGTTGTTCTTAATTTGTATACATTATTAATGAGATCTGCAATCGCTACAAGCTCCTTATTTTTGTTAAAAATCTTGCAACAGTTACTTTCAAATCTGACAAAATTTTTATTTTTAATCAACTGACTTATTGATAATAAGTTTGTGGTAAGTTTCGGTACATATAGAACATTGGTGACTGGTATTGTGTACTCCACATTTCTTACTTTTGTCGTAATTTCTAAATCACCTTTGCACGATACAGCAATTTTTTCATTGTTGGCTACCATAATAGTTGGTAAATTCATGGACTTTTTCACGTTGTGCATCCATTCGATATTACCACACAGGTGGTTGCTTGCACCTGAGTCGACGTACCATTCAGTTTTCGAAAATTGTTCGCTATAAAACCCAACACTAAACGCATTACTTGTTCGTTTATCACTAGTGTTTGTGTTATCGAAATTTGCCGTGCACTTATTTTTGTAATGTCCCAACTGTTTACACTTATAACACCGAACTTCTTTTTTATGTTTACTATTCGATTTGACAGCTGTGCCAGTGTTCCCAACTTGACGTTTATTCTGCCAGCCATGTTGCCAACTCGTTTTGCCGGTAAACGCGCTGCCTGTTTTGTTGTCATCAACTGCCATGTCCAAGAGTTTCGTTTTTATGGAATCTGCTGTAATGGCTATACCTGAATGTTCGATCGCCATTATCATCGGGGAATATTTCTCAGGCAATCCTGCAAGTAGTAGAGATCCAATCCATTCGTCGTCGATTTTGAAACCCGTACCACTCAGCTTCTGTCCTGTCTCCACGATTTGATTCACATATGACGTCATCGAGTCGCAATTTTCCAACCTCGTTGAGATTAACAACCGTAGTAGACCGATTCTTCTAGCGAAACCTGAATCTTCGAACATCGACTTTAATTTATCCCACAGCTCCTTTGCAGTCTTGGCTTCTTTTATGTGAATATACAATGATGTATCTATTGTTAATATTAGTTTTGCTTTTGCTTTAGCGTCCTCAGATTCGTTAATATCCGTTTCTGGATCACTGATATACTTGATTAATCCATCGAGTATTAAAAAGTTCTCGGCAGCAAATGCCCAATCATTGTAATTTTCACGACCACGCAGCTTCGGAACGTTCGCGATATAATTTGCCATTTTTACACAACCCGTTTACAATTTTATTAACATGAACTAACTGTCCTGGTTTATCGAGGGTCCTGGGCCCATAACCTGTTTTGGATGTTAAATAAAAAGCAGGTTGTTATACACTTGTTTCGGAACTAAACTTGTATTTCACATTCTATTCGTATACACACGTGTTCGCCATGCGGCTACAACTTAAGAACTAAAATTATACATGTCAATGTTACCAACATAATATTGTGATGTATTACCAACAAAGATGATGCTATATAAAATAACTTGTATTTACTTTCTCCGTAGTTTATTTTTAATATACTAAATAGGAGAAAGTGATTACAAGTTATTTTATATTAAATAATTTATTGTTTATAGAAATTTGTGATTTCCAACATTCTAATAACATGTAGGGAATTGTAGGACTGTGTAATGTGGAAATATTGTTTTTAATTTTTTCGAGAATCAATTGTATTGTTTGTATTTTGACACTGTTAATATATTTTGACTATGTCTAATTTTACTTTTTAACAGTAACAATTGTTTTTATCTGTTTTATGTAGCTGTTTGTTAGTTTTACCTTTTTCATTATCTATTAATTTTGGCATTTAATTTTTTAAATGTTTTAATTGTTTTTGAGTATATTAATCTGTATTTCTGATAAATTCAACTCTTTTTGAATTGCTTCTATGTTTTTTTAATTGTCTTTTAGTAGAATCAAATGCGAAAATGAACATTTTTAATTGTACTTTAAAATTATATTATATCTAATATTTTTAAGGCAATCAGAGAAAATGATATTGATGTAAAGGTTAAGTAAGGAAGGATATCTTTTTTCTAAGTCTAAAAAGTATGAGATGACTCTTCTTAATTTTTTTTTTATATTTTGTATTTGTTGCTCATTTATCACTTGGTGAAACATTGTTAACCATGGGTAAAAGATTAAAAATTCATTTGGTTCGATCACTTTATTTTTTAATTCATTGTCTGTTAAAAAAATTGTACATTATTCTTGATAATGACCTAGTGCGGAAACTAGTTGGATAATAAAATAAAAAAATAAAGTAAAACGAACCCAGTGAATTTGCCTATTTTAAAAAAATAGTGCTCAAAGGCCACCCAAGCTTTCAGTATCTATCATATCTAGAAGGATATCTTGAACACAATTTAGTTTTAATTGCTTCTAGCAAGTGCCATGTGGACTTTGACAATTTTCAGGAGTGTATTTAAAATACAAAACCATTCCTCATCAGAAGCTGCAATGAAAAAGTCACTATTCAGTGACAGTAGTAGTAGTAGTGTTTGGCTATCAACCACGTAACCCGTCCGCCGCGCCGTGTTATTTGAGTATGTGCTAATGAGTCTGTTACTTTAAAAGATCGCCACCATCACTCTAAAACACCATGAATTACATCCTAATGGCGAATTGTACCGGACACTCATCAATTGAGACAAATATGGGATCTCGCAAACGAATAGTAGTTGTTAAATATTGAATAAAATTGTCATTGTAGAGAGCATACCGTGTGTCCCGTTTGAAGACGCATCATAGGAAATTCCCATGTTAAATTTTCAATTGCAGTTTGTATCTCTATTATTGAATGAAAATGATCAGAATAAAATTAGAATGATTCCTTTACCTACTAAAGATAATTTTGAGGTTTTATTTTTGTTTCATCTTCATTTTTAGTCAAAATATACCTTAAAATGTGTAAGCAAATATGTGATAATAAAATCTTCAAAATAGTAGTTGCTGTGAAAAGTCAGTGCTTGTCATCTAAATTGTATAACCCACAAATAAATAATTAAATTTAAAATGAGTGCTTACAACACAGAAGGAAAAGTTTAGTGCGAGTTCAAAGGCGCAAATTCATTATTCTTGTTGAAACGAGTTAACTCAAAGGTACAATTGCCCGAAACAGAATAAAACTGTTTTTAGTATTCCTCATTTATTTTCTACAAAATTTCAAAACCGCATCCAGTTAAATTATAATTATTATACTATTCCAAATTTAGAAAGAATGCTTATGTAAAGAAAACAACATAAAGTGAAACCGATAAATACTTTAATTTGCTTAATAAAAATAAAACTAACAACGCTATTTTTTGTGAATATTCACTTCTTGATGTTACAATATGAAGAATGTTTTGAGACCATTGACGATTATTTTGGTCGTTATTTTCAGACACCAAATAGAAAGTACATTCATCTGTAAAACACACACTATTTGGAAATCTCTTATTCTCGTTACACTTTTCCACAATAATTTAACAAAATTTAGATCTTGGATCAGGATCCACTGCTCAGTTCTTTATGATTTTGGCTTTTATAGGGTCGGTAACTATAAGGTTACACTTGATGTTAGACGTACTGTTATCCTTGCAACACATTTGTTACAGTTTCTTTAGATTTCTTCCCTTTATTCGTAAGAATATGTTCATCGTTTACACAACCATTATCCTCAAATTTGTGATCAATTCTAATAATTGTTGATTGACACGGCACTGGACAGGCTTGAAAATTTATACTAAATAAGTCTCAAATGTCCGCCAAAACTCAATTTGATGATCTGAACTGTTTCTTTTGTGGTGTAAGCACTTATTTTGAATTGCATTATTTATCTGTGGCTTAATCAATTTAGATGACAAACACTGACATTTCATAGCAACTACTATTTTGAGGAATTTATTATCGAATATTTCTTCACACTTTTTAAGCTATCTTTCGATTAAAACTAAAGATGAAACAAAAATAAAACCTCTAAAATAATCTTAGTAGATAAAGGAATCATTCTAATTTTATTTTGATAATTTTGGTTCAATAATAGAGATACAAACTGCAATTGAAAATTTTACATGGGAATTCCCTATGATGCGTCTTCATACGGGACACACGGTATATGACTGCAACTGCATAAATCTTACAACTGGTCCTCTCTTTTGCAAGAGTGATTGATTGTTCACAAATTGTTTCCAGTGATTATCCTGCTTCCCTTTCATTGTAGAAGTCGCGGGACTTCAGGAACATGTTTTTACCACCAAGCATTGTCACAACATTATTAGTATTATACGAGCTGTTTATCCATACATTAATTAAAAGGCTACCTTTTTTGTAATATATGTATTTTTTATTTTTTGCCATCATTTCTTCTTTTGTTTTTAGTAGAGTTTTTGACAATATTTTATAGCACAGAGCTATAACTATAGTGAATACAATTTTTAAAATCCTATGTTACATGCAAAAAACTGTTTTGCTTTAGAATTCTCAGTAATTGTATTTATAATTGAATTTATTTTTTGCAAATTCAATCCAATTTTTGTGTTGCTTTGTTTATTTTTTCATTATTATCAGATATACTTGTTGATGAACATGTGGAATACATAGATGATTATGTAGATATCTGTCCATTAACATCAATGGACTTCTAACAGCAAACAATACAATAATACTTATATTAAATACCAAACCTCTCAAAATTAAAAGAATATTTTTATGCTGTTAATTTATTGATTCCTCTCGAAAAAGAAGAGTAGTTATAAATCATAGAATACACCTAAATTTCTTTTTTAGAGGTGTTGGAGTCAATGTGGATACCTCTGTGCTCTTGCCGTTTTCTTTTTCTACAATATTCAAAACCATTGAAAACTAAAACTCTCAGATTTGATGTCATTAAATACTATACAAACCTATTATAATGACAATTTTACATCACCTACAGATAAGAGCGGAGGCGACTAATTGAAGTATTATTTAAGAATGAATTACAAACATTGCACTAAGCTGTGGTTCTCCAAATGCCAAGCTTCTTATTGAGAAAATTTTTCAAATAAATTATGAGCTTTGTGGCCACGATTTACTTGATCTTGTTTATTGCTTTTGCTTGCCATGGTCAAACACGGAATAACTTATTAAACATGAAACACTGAAACAACACTTCTCCATATGGAAAATTATGACCATCTATTATCACTTGCCCCTAACTATACTCATTAAGATTAATATATTACATAACCAATCAAACGACCAATTATATAATTTACTACATAATACATACTGTATTTATTACGTACTAAATCTATTGAACACAATTGTTGTGTCACTTTCTCATGCTTGACCACCAGGCATTGAATTATACAGGGTGAGTTTTTTTCGATGTTCTCTATGGGGATCTCGGAAACTATAAGAGATAGAGAAACGGTTAAATGGGGAAAGAAGTGTAGATTTACGAGACGAATAAAATTCCACTTTCAAAGTTTTCAAAAAAGTCAAGGGTAACTAGATATTTTGAAAAAAGTAAAAAGTGTCAAATTTTTAAAATCAATATATCTTGGTTATTATAACAGATAGATAAAAACTGTAAAGGACAAAGTTTTAGATAATTTTATGCACATTAATAAAAAATAATCAGAACATTTTTATCGCCATTATTTTCCGAGATATGACGCAAACTTACATTTTTTTAAATGGAAACCATAGTTGGCTGTGACCTCATTCAAAAGATATTTTTTTCTCCTTAATCCAATATGGCATATGACATAGTTATTTCTAAAAATGAGTGAGTTATAGTGATTTAAATTTTATTAAATAAAAAATGGGTAGCCATGAAAAAGGTGAAAGTAAAACAATTGCAGTTGTTTATAATATTAGCAATATTGTAATTATTAGTTTTACCGAGATAAACAAAATTGAAACAACTGCATAAAGTAATTATGTAATTATCAATATATCAATGGGAGAGAAATTTTAATTTAAAAAAAATATGGTCAAAGAGTCCACTATTAATACTATTATGACATACATTATATCTTTTTAAAATTAAATTTATGGCTTTTTGACTATTCTCATGTAAATTGAATTAAATGTTTCAATAACAACTAGTTTATGATCCTCCACAGATTGATATGATTTTTCATATACTTTGTTTTTTACATAACCTTACAGAAAAAATTCTAAAACACGCAGATCGGGAGATCTAGGTGGCCCTGGGATTGGTTTATTTCTTCCCACTTATGAGTTAGGAAAAGCATCATTTAAATAATTTGTAAAGCCAACATGTTATGAGGTGGAACACCGTCATATTGGAACCATTTTAATCTTGCTTGTAATGATAAATTTAAACAATCGAGCGTATCTTCAAATGTTTTCTGAAGAAAATGAAAGTAATCAGTTTCACTTAGTGAGCTTGCAAAAATATATGGACCGAAAATTATTAATCCAAACACACCATGGATTAAACCCAAATTTAATTTGTAGTTTTCTCTGTGCGACTTCTTGTGGATTCTCTTAAGTTCATCTATGTTCATTGTGGCGATTAAAAATACCACAATTAGTGAATCGCGATTCATCTGTTCATAATATTTTTGTAAGAAACGTATTATCCTCTTGAAAAATGGGTTTATACCACATACAGAAGGACATTTGATAATTACAAAATTATTATTCTTATGCTGGTTTTTCATTTTTATTTAACTTTGTAGAACTAATAATTACAACATTGCTATTATTATAAACAACTGCAATTCTTTTACTTTCACCTTTTTCATGGCTACTCATTTTTTATTTATAATGAAATTTAAAATGACTATAATTCACTTATTTTTAGAAATAACTATGTCGTATGTCATATTGGATTAAAGAGAAAAAAATTACCTTTTGAATGAGGCCATAGCCAACTATGGTTTCCATTTAAAAAAAATGTAAGTTTGCATCATATCTCGGAAAATAATGGCGATACAAATTTTCTGATATTTTTTATTAATCTACATAAAATTATCTAAAACTTTGTCCTTTACAGTTTTTTCTATCTGTTATAATAACCGAGATATATTGATTTGAAAAAAATGACACTTTTTACTTTTTTCAAAATATCTAGTTGCCCTTGACTTTTTTGAAAACTTTGAAAGTGGAATTTTATTCGTCTCGTAAATCTACACTTCTTTCCCCATTTAACCGTTTCTCTATCTCTTATAGTTTCCGAGATCCCCATAGAGAACATCGAAAAATACTCACCCTGTATAACTGTTAGCTGTTTTTACATGATTTAACAGTCGTTGCCTTAGTACAAGCAGTTGTTTTAACTGTTCGCTGGTAGTTCTACATAAATGTAAGATAGTGTTGCACTAATGTTCAGGGAATTTAATTTTTCTCATTAATATTTAGTTTATTTACTTAATAATTATAATATTTTTTTAATAACTATATATATTATAACATTATTTCAACAAATTTTGAACTGTTTTTCAGTATTATTAAAAAATATTGTTTTGATGTTTAAACTGTTTACATACCTTCAAATGTATTAACATTTTAAATTTGAATAACTTTTGTTTGAATTTATTTTCCTGTGATGTGTATTTTTAAAGCATTGTGGTTGATAGAAATGTAGTCGAATTCAATTCAAATTGATTGGTTCTTGTTTGGTCAGTTGCGCTGTGAAGGGTGAAAGGAACTGCCGCCGATGAGGTAGCGAACTGTAAAAATCCGTGCGAGAAGAGGTAACGCCAGTTGGCAGAAAGGCCTGAAGATGTCGACGGGGTCAGTCGGTGCGCTTCAGCGCTGAAGCTGATCAGTGACAAAATGGCAATGGAATGTTGGTTCTCGTACGTAATTTTATGATGTGTTTTCAATGTATTTTTTGTGCACCAGTGCGAAATATCAGTTAAACATGAAGTGCATTTGATGTCCGCCAAACAGTGCATATCTCGGATAAGTGTGTGAGTGTTAACTTAAGTGAGAATGGGGAATATTTTTCGTTTATGAGTCCGTAATATTTTAACAATAGGTAAGCCAATTCAACATGTCTTATCACTCACCTTTGTGTATTTTTTTATGAATGATCATTTGATTTATTGATCAAATGTTTACCGATACCACGTTTCATTGAATTTATGCGAAAATATAATCCCAGCACACCGCATATGTGCCGTTTTAATCTTTGTCCGTTTTACGACCGTGTTTAACTTGTAATCAAAAGGTACAGGTAGCGAGGATCGCCGTATTTTTACAAATATTGCCTTTTAACCTTAAAGGTGTGGTGCAATTAAAACGAAACGGTAATAAACGTCTTTTCAAAATTACTCACGACGTTATTAAAACGCGAATGTAATTAATAAGCAGGCAACAACACACAAAAAAAAAACACCTCATCCCTCATTTTCCGCCGCATTTACCCACGTTCGTTCCCATTCAAGTATCCAAAGCAATTAGCAATGAAATTCACATGAAACTGCATCCAGCCTGAATGGGGGCATAATTGAATTACTCAATTTATTCATGATTCTACGAATCTGTTCGAAAACAAATGGACATGCTAAATTATTTCCCTCACACAATGGACTTTTTAAATTTAATATCAACATCAATCGGACAAAATTCCATTGGATAATTTAAGTACTCCTTTGTGAAATTTAGTTTTATAGGTATGTGAGGGCATAGTCGGAATAATTGTGTTACTCAACCTATTTAGAAACAAGCAACCGAGTCATTTTTTTCATCGAAACAATAGATACTCGTTTTGAAATTTGAGATTTGATGTCCAAAAAGAAAAGATTATAAATCAATTTATTTCATAAATAAATAATGTTTCACTAGTACAATTTTATTCATAATTTATTAAATGGTCTGATAATTAAACAATGTATCACGCAGTAAAAGCCTCTACAATCAAATATTTAAATTGTTTGAAACGAATAACAGAAATACATGATTGATTTTTTTAAATTATAAAATGAATAGGTAACTAGTCTTTAGTGTATACATTTTTAGACAGTATCAAATAAAATTTATTAACGATTATTAAATAAGAACTTCATAATTATAATTTTTTTTATTTTGAAAAATAAAATTGGTTATATGTTATAAATGTCTATATATTTTTAAAAATAAAATAATTAAATAATTTATACATATATTTTGTTAGTTTAAAGCAAAGATTTAAGTTAAAATAAAGGATACCTAACCAGGAAACACGTATAATTATAAATATTACTATTCTTTTTAATGTAATTATCATTTATTATTGTGTGCTCATGTATTTTATGTCGAAATGTGCGTATTATAGGCCGAAATGGATATAAAATCTGGACTATTAGCAAGTACTTTAACAAATAATAAATAAAACTTACTTTGTTAATATCACACACGTGTGTGATATTAACAAAGTTAGTTTTATTTATTATTTGATAAAGTTCCTGATTCAATATGTATCACAAAGTTATGGCTTCAAGCATCCAACATATTATTAGCAAGTATTTTAAGGGATCATATGTATGTATAGTATTTTAATTGTTTTAAAACATGTGAAATCAATTACAAAGGTTTAATACTACAAATCTCTTTAAAAACATGCATTCTAATAAATTGTTACTATTAGGTTAGATAAGGTGTTAGAAACCACTAAGAAAACAGACATGAATGTCTACAGATGCAATTTGTTGATAAAATTAGTACGTAATTAAAAAACAGTAATAATTGTAATCTAAATAATTTATTAAAAATCATAACCTGTTAATCCAGCAAATCGATAATAAACAAGCATTCAATATATGAATAGAATTGATTCGGGTGAATGTTTGTTTTCAATCACGTATAAATTGATTGGATGATTTAATTGTTCCCTCATTCACTTGACATGCATGTGAAATTTCATTAATAATAACAATAATGGAAACTTAATTGTTTCAAATTAACATTAGTGTTTATGTAAATTTAAATGATGAGTATCCACTTATTAATTTATTACTACTGCAGCTCATAAATAATTTTTTGCATATACAATAATTATATTTAATTAACTCGTATAATTAAATCATAGAAAAATCACAATTATCAAATTTAAATTTCTAATTTATTATGATTATTTGTTGTTAGTTCAAGGTTTTAGTATAGTAAAGATTTTTAGCTCTTTTTTAAATATTAACTAAATCTAAAAATTATTTTATTTATTTATTTTGATTTGAAAATATTTACCTATTACTATTTGATATTATTAAAAAATTTATAACAAAATGCGACAACAATAGATTTCCTAACAAAATACTTGCTATATTCTATTGTTGACACATTTGTGTTGGTTTTATTTAGAATAAATAAAGGATCAGTATTAATATTTGAGTTGTTAGTCAACATAAGATGAGAGTTGTTGTTATTATTAATAAGATATTGTTTATATTAAATATGTATATAAATGATTATACATTTACTTACCTATTGTTTTTTATGTTAAAAAAAATATTTACTTGAAATTGATTGATAAAAACATAAACTATTGCAAGGTAATCATTTCAAGTTTTAATTTCATAGAAAACTATACATTTCTTTTTTATATGCGAGGCATAAAAGGTATAAAAACTTAAAACTTAACTAATCGTGGAACAAAAGAAATGTATTCAGATGTTTGATTATAGATTTGATTAAATAAACAATTATTGGACAGAAATACTTATGATCAAAGCCCGGACAGTTAAGTACTAACAAAACAAAACCATCGATGTTTGTTTTTTTGGTTTCGTGAAGAGTATATCAATTCAAATAACAGTGTTATATCCTTGTTTCACACTTTATTCACTATGCAAATACATCTAAGCATAGCAAATAAAGTGTGAAGAAAGGATACAACAGTGTTATTTATAAAACAAAATCTTAATAAAATTAATCAAACTATGTAAAAATTGCTGATATGAATATGTATAAATATAGCCAATTATTTTTTTTCTTTTTCTTTTTGGCATTATACATTTTATCCAAAATGCAAATATGGAAATTGCTAATTACTATACACAATCATTGTGGATAAACATAATAAATGATATATAATTACTTATTAAAATAATTGTGCACATTTGATATTTGCTAATTAAATTATAAAACATAATTACAATAAATAATAAATCATTAAATCACCAAAGATTTCATTCACATTATTAATACTTTTTGTGTAATTATGTAAGCATATTTTTGATTACCCTATATAAATATTATATTCTTATATCCATTTGTGACGTTTTCTTTTATCTATTTTATATATTTTGTATAACAACTTTTTAGGAGTGTTTTTTTTTTAAATTTACATTAAACTCTTCTTCACAATAGAGTCATAAAGCAAACAATCATATATTAAATTAATATAAACATGACTTAGCATTTTAATATATTCTATACTTGATTAAATTCTATTCTTGAATTAAATTAAGAAAAACACTTCTTATGCTCAATTATTTTATTTTCAGTTGTATGAACAATTTTCATATCTCATATCATTTAACCCCTATTAAATAATAAAGTATACTATGTTCTTTATGTTGTTGAAGGAAATTAAATAATAATTTAAAAATGAGAAACATTTCATAAATCTACAACCATGAGTCTTCAAAACCAAACACTTATTTAAAACAACTACTTCCCTTTTTAATGCCACAATAGATATTGATTTATACAAAAATAATTTGTGTTCAATTTATCTCTGTCAAATAAACTTCAAGTATTTTAATTTTTGTTATAATTATAACTTCAATTTCATTTAATTTTTCATATATACAATAATCTTTATTCGGACACATTAATAGTACATAATAACATTTAACATAAATATAAATAAATGGTGTTAGTCCGTCTGGGCTATAGACCTGAGGTCTTTCAGCCCTTTTTCATATATTTTATTAGGTTATTTGATTTTCTTATTAATTAATTAAATAATTTTGAGATTTAGTTGATATTTATAAAAGAGGTAAAAACACTTATTATGCTTCGCAAATTTCCCTTTTCAAATAGAGCCCTGTTGAAGTAACTACAACAGAAAACCACTATAAAATAATGATTTTGGTGCTTTTCTGATTCAAAAATAAAAATCTAATAAAAGATACTGACTCCTAATTAATTCCAAGATTAATAATGAATATAGACTATATCAGAATGTAATTAAAGTTAATTAAATACAGGGTGAGTTTTTTTAGATGTTCTTGGAAACTATAAGAGATAGAAAAACAGTTCACTGGAGAAAGAAGTATAGTTTTACGTAACGAATAAAATTTCACATTTAAAGTTTTCAAAAAATCAAGGGTAACTGTTTTTTTTTTTACAGCTTTTTTCTGTCATAATAACCTAACTTTTGGCTTTTTTGAAAACTTTGAGAGTGGAAATTTATTCGTCTCTTAAAACTTTAATAATAACACAAATATTTATTTTTTTCTTCACACTCATAATATAAGTTTAAAGCACCTAACTTAATTTTAATTTGAAACAATTAAGTTTCCATTATTGTTAAATCATCCACTCATATTATACATGATTGAAAACAAACATTCACACGAATCAATTCTATTCATCCAATGAATGATTGTTTATTATCGATTTGCTGGATTAACAGGATATGATTGTTAATAAATTATTTATGATTATATTTTTTATTGGTTTTAATATTAATAACACATTAGTTTTATAAACAAATGAAAACCATGTATACAACTAGATTAAATGACAGTTATTAGATTCAGATATCAAAAACATAGATAATAACAATATTAGTATGGGGCACAACGGGCCTAGTGAGGTCTACATGCTCAATGATTTGATCACCTTTGGCCAATTCGATCCAGAACAATATTAGTAGAAAATGTTATATATAAAACTCTATCGTGATGTTAACGTAAATATATGATCAGAAATTCTCTTTTGAAATTAAATATTACACGTATGCATGACACAAGAGCAGTAAAAACAATATTCAAGAATATAAATAATAAAAATATGTAAATGAATTATTTGTGTTCATAATTGTGTGTAATAAAGAATAAATAACGTATTAAATTCAATTATTTATTAAATAATACAATATTTCTTTTAATTAGTGAATGCAATTAATTAGAATTTTTATTGTTTTTGTGAAATTATGGTGTAATATGGATTTTCTTTGAAGTTCCATTATTAAAATGATAAATTAATGTGATGTGCACAACATGTGGGTTGATTGTGATTAATAACTTGTGGACAAGTCTTGTTATTAATATAAATTGTGTGCTCGAACCGTGGGGTTTTCAGAATGTGTCCGTTATTAATATTCATATACAGAAATCGGTGTATTATTACTTTCGGTTTCATTCACTTGCTTTGTGTATTTTATCAATCATTTATTCGTGCCTATTAATTGAATAACACATTTCTACTACTATTTTCAGCATATTTGATGGAATGTATAGTAGGTAAAAATATAACTATTAATTTTTGTAGTAAATATTAAAGGGATATTTAAAATTTCAATAATAAAATAAATTCCAACAAAGGATTTCAATATACAGGGTGAGTTTTTTTCGATGTTCTCTATGGGGATCTCGGAAACTATAAGAGATAGAGAAACGGTTAAATGGGGAAAGAAGTGTAGATTTACGAGACGAATAAAATTCCACTTTCAAAGTTTTCAAAAAAGTCAAGGGTAACTAGATATTTTGGAAAAAGTAAAAAGTGTCAATTTTTTCAAATCAATATATCTCGGTTATTATAACAGATAGAAAAAAAACTGTAAAGGACAAAGTTTTAGATAATTTTATGTAGATTAATAAAAAATAATCAGAAAATATTTATCGCCATTATTTTCCGAGATATGATGCAAACTTACATTTTTTTAAATGGAAACCATAGTTGGCTATGGCCTCATTCAAAAGGTAATTTTTTTCTCTTTATTCCAATATGACATACGACATAGTTATTTCTAAAAATAAGTGGGTTATAGTCATTTTAAATTTTATTATAAATAAAAAATGGGTATCCATGAAAAAGATGAAAGTAAAACAATTGCAGTTGTTTATAATAATAGCAATAGTGTAATTATTAGTTCTACAAAGTTAAATAAAAATAAAAAACCGGCATAAGAATAATAATTTTGTAATTATCAAATGGCCTCCTGTATGTGGTATAAACCCATTTGTCAAGAGGATAATACTTTCTTACAAAAATATTATGAACAGATGAATCGCGATTAACTAATTGTGGTATTTTTAATCGCCACAATGAACATAGATGAACTTAAGAGAATCCACGAGAAGTTTCACAGAGAAAACTACAAATTAAATTTGGGTTTAATCCAGGGTGTGTTTGGATTAATAATTTTCGGTCCATATATTTTTGAAAGCTCACTAAGTGAAACTAATTCCTTTCATTTTCTTCAGTAAACATTTCAAGATACGCTCGATTATTTAAATTTATCATTACAAGCAAGATTAAAATGGTTCCAATATGACGATGTTCCACCTCATAACATGTTAGCTTTACAAATTATTTAAATGATGCTTTTCCTAACTCATAAGTGGGAAGAAATAAACCAATCCCAGGGCCACCTAGATCTCCCGATCTGCGCGTTTTAGAATTTTTTTCTGTGGGGTTATGTAAAAAACAAAGTATATGAAAAATCATATCAATCTGTGGAGGATCATAAACTAGCTGTTATTGAAACATTTAATTCAATTTACATGAGAATAGTCAAAAATCAATAAATTCAATTTTAAAAAGATATAATTTATGTCATAATAGTATTAATAGTGGACTCTTTGACCATATTTTTTCAATATTCAAATTTCTCTCTCATTAATATATTGATAATTACAGAATTACTTTATGCAGTTGTTTCATGTTGGTTTAACTCTGTATAACTAATAATTACAATATTGCTAATATTATAAACAACTGCAATTGTTTTACTTTCATCTTTTTCATGGCTACCCATTTTTTATTTATAATGAAATTTAAAATGACTATAACTCACTCATTTTTAGAAATAACTATGTCGTATGCCATATTGGTTTAAAGAGAAAAAAATTACCTTTTGAATGAGGTCACAGCCAACTATGGTTTCCATTTAAAAAAATGTAAGTTTGCGTCATATCTCGGAAAATAATGGGGATAAAAATTTTCTGATTATTTTTTATTAATCTACATAAAATTATCTAAAACTTTGTCCTTTACAGTTTATTTCTATCTGTTATAATAACCGAGATATATTGATTTAAAAAAATTGACACTTTTTACTTTTTTCGAAATATCTAGTTACCCTTGACTTTTTTGAAAACTTTGAAAGTGGCATTTTATTCGTCTCGTAAATCTACACTTCTTTCCCCATTTAACCGTTTTTCTATCTCTTATAGTTTCCGAGATCCCCATAGAGAACATCGAAAAAAACTCACCCTGTATATTAAACCTTAAGCGTGTTGTTTTGTTCTTTTCTGCTGATTTTGTAATTTTAACATAATTATTTTTACATTATTCTCTAATTTGATTTCTTTTCTGTGAAATATTTTACTTTTTTAAATTTAAAATCTTTTCACACTATTTTTTATTTTTTATTTCTCAATATATACAGTTTATTAATTTTACGACCAAAAGTCATGCTCTATAAAAAGTTCTGCTTGTTGAGACTACTTTTTTGAGAAAATGTGGTAAAGTATATACAGTGGTATACCAGTTTTCTGCAACACACTAGTTGATAAAGTAATAATCGAGGAACACACCTTAAAATTTTATGTAAAGGACTTAAAAGTTAAGCACTTTTATTGTAATTTTGATCAAATTTAGAAACAATATTATTATATTCCTTCATTTCTTTTAATGCTATTTGTAAATCAATGTTGTTTCATCGCTATATGTAAGTAATCTAATATCATAACAGTTATTTTGTATGCACACATTAAGATAGTAATATAAATACGTATGCTGTCATAAATATTTACTCGAACACTTCACTGGAAGTGGGAATATCAAATTTCTATTATTTTGCAAATAGTGTTATCTACATGTCAATATAACACTACAAACAAGTTTTTGTTCTGATAAGTATATGTTTATTTTCAGATATTATTATCTCTTCACACCAGTTTTGAATTCTTAGAAATTAAAAAAGCCCGTGGAAAAATTTTCATAGAAGAGTAGTTCGAATTGAAAAATTGCCCCAAAGTACCAACATTTATTTCCTACAGAATGCCTTTATAAACAGATTTTCCCTAAGTTTATAAAAGTCAAAACGTGTAAACACAACAAAGACATTGAGATATTATTGGTAATGAGCACCTAGCACACGAAATATATATCTAAGCATAGAAAATAAAGTGTAAAGAAAGGATACCAAAGTGTTATTTATATTGATATACTCTTCACGAAAGTCAAAAAACAAACATCCAAGCATCATACTTCTTCCATATTATAATAAACTATCAGCGCATTAAGATGAAGGCATAAAATGCATAATATTCCAAAAAATAGAAAGCCATATTATTATTCAGGAGCCTTAAATAATAATTTACTTATTTGAGTCACCAACAATATGACATGACAGTTAAATTATACTTTTATTGTGTTAAATGTTAATTGTTGCGTCATCATAGAAATTAATATGATAAATAACCTATTAAATTATATTAAAAAATTGGTTTAGTTCAAAATAACTATGGTGAGAAAAATTAGCTACTAATGACAAAAAAATTTAAACCTCACATTTCAAACCTTAATTATTGATTTTCAGTTATTTTATCTTGAACTACACTGCATCAAAAAGTTAAATGTATATAAAAATTAATATTAATTAAAACCTTGTAAATTTTACAATACAAACAATAAAATACTCCTATAGATTACATTTATAGTGGGAAATGAATATAAATATTCAATAATGTGATACTAATTGGTGCTATTAAATAGTAATTGAATAGTAGAATCGTTTAATTGTAGTATTATAATACACAAATTATATTTTCATGGCGGTCAGAATTACTTGTTTAATCCGATAATGTTAATCGTTTTTTTATTAGCAAATAAAGATATAACATTTACAGGGCTTTGGCTAAGCTTAGATGACCAGAAAACAATTTAAATGTCGAATTCTGATTTTACGCGTTTGAATACAAAATTAGTAACAATAAATAAAAATGTATCGTGTAATTGATAACTATATATTTATTTCCGTAAGCACGTCTATTTCTTTATGTATTTTAGAGATTTCAATGTGATTAGTTATTTTTCAGTTTACCATACATTTTTATTTATCAATTGTCCGATGAAGACTTATTCTAAAATTGTTGTCGCCGCCTTTTCTTACTACAGTTTTTTGGCAAGAACGATGCTTGTGTCCATAATTTATTAGCAACAACAACTTTAGGCATATTCTCTAAAAAATCTTAAATCCTCCTTTATTTCATCAATTTTCATGAAAAAATTACCAATCAAACTTTTTCCTGAGGCATTTGGCAACAATAAGAATAGCCGTTATTTTAAAAGAAACGAATTTAAATCGCCCTTGCTTTCTATAAATTTAAGCCAGCTGCTGATGAATTCCATCTTGGAAAAATGTTACATCTTTGGATACGAAAAAGTCGTCAAGCCATTTTCTGATCTCATCCACTAATCGGAAATGCATATCGGACAAGGCGTGTTGCATTGACCGGAATAAGTGGTAATGTAATATCTGGTGAATATGCCGGGTGCCGCAAGACGTCCCAGCCAAGATTCATTATGATGTCTTGTGTATTGGAAGCAATGTGTGGCCTAGTATTATTATTCAACAATTTCACCGGACGTTCTTCTTCACTAATATATGGCCGTTTTCGTACCATTCATGACTTTAACGGATTAATTATGAGAAAGCCCTAACCCACCAAATGCAGAGAAGAACCTTTTTTCGAAGAGTTTGGGTTTTGCGACCGATTTTGATGATTCGTCGAGTTCTGTCCATGGCTTTCTTCGTTTTGGATTGTCACAAAGTATTCATTTCTCATCGTCAGTAATTATTTTCCACAAGAAAGACTTTCGACGTTGTTTATTGAGCACACAAAGACATGCCACAAGTTGATTTTTTTTGGTTTCAGTGAGTTTATACGGAACCCATTTTCTTTTTTTTCTTAACTTTTCCCATCACAAGTAGGCATTTAGAAAACAATTGCTAGATTATCCCAGCTATTCTGCAAGCTCTTTCTGCGTTTGTGCCGATGTTTCAGCGAGTATCCTCTCAAACTAATCGTTTATAGGACCTCCAGGTTATTGTTTGTCGTTTAGACAGAAATCACCGCTTAAATTAAAATGTACACACATAGTACGATACAACACCTTCACCGAGAAAGGAAAATCTCAATTCGGATGCTCTTGAAGCATTTTTTCCTCGTTGGAATTACTAAAGAAAGCAATGTCAGTTATGCACCATGTTTGTTGTCAGTTGTACATAACTGAATACTTTCAAAGGTTATAAAAGGTGTCTCAAAATGAACTGACATTTAAATTTATTAATAAAGCATATTATTGGAAAAGTACGAATGTTTTTATTTTAATATAAGGTACAAACATGGAGGTTATGTGTGGAACACAATATCCGATAAATGGGCGCCTCGGCCTTGTTTGCAAATGGTCATTATTTTGACAAAATTTTCAATTACATTTTGGCACAATTGCGGACTAATTTCATTAATGACGCGTCTAATTTCTTCCTTGAGCTCCGGAATGGTCTATGGATCATTGGCATACACTTTTCCTTTCAGAAAACCCCAAAGAAAGAAGTCTAATGGCGTCAGATCGCACGATCTTTGTGGCCAATTCATATCGCCGCGGCGCAAAAACACGACCATGGAACATTTTCTGCAAAAACTGCATTGTTTCGTTCGCAGTGTGGCAGGTTGCACCATCTTGTTGAAAGAATATGTCTTACATGTCCATGCCGTTTAATTCATTCTATAAAAAGCTGGTTATCATGTCAAGATTACGAACACCATTAACAGTGACCGCATTTCCCGCAGCATTCTCGAAAAAGTACGGCCCAATCACTCCTCCAACCTAAAATCCGCACCAAACAGTGACTCGTGGTGGGTGCATGGAAAGCTGTTGGATCACTTGAGGATTTTCGGTCCCCCAAATTCGACAGTTTTGTTTATTCACGTAGCCAGTAAGTTGAAAATGCGCCTCATCGCTGAAGATGATTTTCTTCGAAAAATCACCATCGATTTGTTGATGCTCCTCTATCCAATTGGCGTATGTACGACGCTGCGCATGGTCTGCTGGTTGTAGGTTTTGTGTCAATTGGATCTTGTAGGCATGCAAATGCAGATCTTTAGTCAAAATTCGCTGTACAGATCTTAAAACGTCCAATTGCTGAGCAAGATGAACCTCTAACCTCATTTTTTTTAAATTAAATGCACCACAGTGTTGCGAGATGGTGCGTTATGATGACCAAAAGATGTGCGGATTTTTCAAACAGTCTCTGCAAAATTTTCACCATTTCTGTAATGAATTTTCACAATTTTTAGGCGTTGCTCGATCGTGACTAAACCTCAATACTTCCTGATGCCAGTTGACAAAGATTCGCCATAAAAAAAATTCCAGATCAATTTGAGACACCCTTTATTAGACTATCCAACATGACACCATCATGTTTAATCACCATATTTCAACAGTATATATAACCGCAAAAGAATGGGAAAATCAATTGATGTTTAAACTAATTTCTTACCTGCTTAAAATAATTTGGGTTATTCATTTGTATATCTAATAAATAAATATTTGTATAGATCGTTTTAAAATACATACAATATTACAACACGTGAACAATTACTTCACAAAAACATGTGAAAGTTAACTAACAACAACAAACATACCAGAATGAAAGCGGTTTAAGTAATTTTATAGAAATTGATTTCGTTACTTTTACATATTAAAATCGCGATTTTATTTTTTTCCATCGAATGTCCGTCGTGGCAGTAATTATATCGTGGGATATTATACACTGCATTAACTTCGGAAAACAGTAAACATAAGTGACAGCTCACTTGACAATTCGGCGAGAATAATAAATTAAAGAGTCATGCTTGTTAAACTATCAAACATAAAAATGTACTTATGTAGGGGTTTTTTGTTGACATCTGAGATTGATCACGTTATATACGTGTTTGACGTTTGATTGACGATTGTTTTAAAGTACAATTTACACAACAGTGGATTATGTATTCGTGCGGATTTTTGAAATCAACTACACTATTATAAAATGAAGCCACCTACTGTATCAAATAAAAATCTAATTAGTTAATATTAATAATATAATTCAATCTAATGTTGTAGTTGTTTACTTCCACTAGGGTTAATAATATGAGTAGGTCAGATTCGTTTCGAGCCTGGGCGCAAAATTAAACATTGTAGAGTTTGTCTAATTTATGTCATCGTATTTTGTTTTTAACTAGAAAGTTTTATTATTGTCCTAGCTATTTAGTTTATTTCTCAATATTTTTTAGAAATTAATACGCCAGATTTAAAATCGAACTAAACGAAAAAGTGACGAAAAAGTATGTAACTTATTAACTGATAAAACCTTTTTATTTAATTTAAGATACTTGTGAAGAAAAACCAATCACTACCTAATTATTTTATTATTATCTAAACCATCACCCTTTACTGATTTTCTCTCTAGTAACAATTTAGAAAAATTCCAATTTATTAGTCTGCATTCCTCTGTCAATTTAAAATTTTCTCTATCTTTTATAGGTTTCGAGATCTCCCACTAAGAACACTGAAAAATTCAGCCTGTATATTTTTTTTTATCTAGCTAATTATTGCGGCCATTACTACCTGGTAAATTATAATATTATATTTTAATGGTAAAAAAATGTTTTAATTTATATATTGTTCTTGTTTATTAATAAATAATAAACAGCGATGTTACTTCTTTATTTAGGAGTAAATATTATGTAAACTGTATTTCTTAATTATCTATAATTACAAAATAATGAGGTACTTGTTTCGTCTCCAATTAAAATAATTACTAAATGGAAAGTAATTATTAGTATTAAAAAATTGCCGTTATAAATATTAATTGCTATAGATTTTAGTAATTATTGGAATTTTAATTTAAAATTTGTTGATATGGCCACCGTGATTTATTCTCATACTTGATGATGTTGAGTGGTAATTTTGTTCGGTCTCGCCTAACAGAACATCGATCGCGATATCTTTAGTTATTTTATGTATTTGCGTAGATGTAAGTATGCTTCTTTCATCAATTACATTGTGTTTTGATGACTAATTATTGACCTATTCCGTAACTGACCACGGTCAAGGTAACACCTTTTTTTTATTCTACATTTATAAATATATATTTATTGATTATAAATAATAAAACTTATTTTAAAAATTATACATCTCAGAGGTTGTAACTATTCTTTATTACACCATATTTAGACTAAAACTGAAAAATATATCTTTGAATTATAATGCTTTTTCTAAATATTATTCAGAACGTTCCTTGTCTTTATCTATTGCAATAGAATTCATAGATTTTTGTACGTTTTATTTTTCTTGTTTTCTCTCACTGTATTTTTTTGTCAACAAAGATCAGAATTACTTTATAATCCAAAACACAAAATGTTATGACATCAATATATAAATAACAAGAAAAATATTTTCACAGAATAACACAAAAAATTATTATAAATAACATGACCCCTTTAAAAACACTTCTTTTAATCATACCCATTTATTTAAGATGATATTTACTTAGAGAAATGAACCAATAAAAAATGCAGTTTATTTTACATTAATGGAGATTGTAATACTAGAAATAATGGTGCAGTAAGAAATTTTACGATGACATAATGGAATATTTTTTAAGGATGTGATAAATTTCAAATAACAGCCATTTAATAGAGCTATGAAGTTTCAACTTCTAGAAATTGGCAGGCACACATAAGAGTGCTGAAATATATAGTGCCATGAAAGTTTCAAACAGAACGTAATGAACGTTTTATTACTTAGTTCATTCATCCGATGGATTCATAACGACGAAATGCAATCTGTTCCGATTGCATGTTTCAGCAGCGTTAATATGCAGCTGGCACCACCTCTTAATGAAAACTGTAAAAATCAAAGTTTATTGGCTATATTTTCTTTTATAATAGTAGTATGATGAAAATGTTTATTCTCTATAACATCTTAATGTTTATAAAGATTGAAAGAAAATTTACATCAAATATTCCATTATTGTGGACAATTAAATTTTATAGAAAGAATTTCTTTAAGGTGCCATCTACTCTCTTAAGAATTGCATTAAAAATTCAATAGGTTTCATAGTTACTCTTCATCTATAGATATTGATTAAAGTTTGTAATTACACTGAATTGAAAAATTCACTATGTTTTAACCACAAATAATTATTTGTGGTTAAAACATTCAGTGTAAGTATGGATTACCACGTAGTAACGGTCGCAACCATTCTCTTTATTAAGTTTGTAATTGTTTTAATAATTTAAAAAACAACTAAAAAAATAGTATAAAAAAGTAGTATAAAAAAGTTAAACGTTTTTCTGTTATTTAAAAATAAGATACTTTTCAAAGCATTATATTTACAAAGTAAAACAAAAAAAGTACAAAATTAAGTTACTTCATAAGAAAGCATTCTTAAGAGTTGACACCAGTCATAAAATTTATGTAGTAAATGTACTCCCACTCACATACACTTTTATTTCATTTATGGCATTAACCCATACTAACCCCTAAAACAAGTTTTTATCATAACATGAAATATTTTATTACAGCGACCTTATAAGTCATAAAAAAAAATGAAATCCCGAGAGTGCATTAACACTGTAGTGTCTAGTCAATCCATTGCGTTGGGTGGAAATGGAAACTACCTCTTTTGTTTTGTCTATGATTTTTGTATGGGATGGGGGTGCAATATATATGTATGTATCATTATAAAAACCCATTATCTAAACTGACAAATGTTATTAGGAATTAAAAGGAAGAAATAGATATACCATATATTCATAAATCTATTAAATCGTACACCATCATTTGCACCTATTATATTGATATGAAAACATAATACTGCTATAAAGTGATGGCCATTGAACAAATTGATTAAAGTATAATTTCTCAATATTTTATTGTCATACTTATATGTATGTATTATTTCATTTAGTAAGTAGCCTTTTATAATGTTGAGTTGAGAATCAATAAACTTAAAAATCATATTAATAAATTCATTAATTAACTTTATCATTTAATAATATTAAGTTATATTAATTATGAATTGAGGATGGAAACAAAAACTTATATCAATAATAAAAGATAAAAAAGTAATGTTTTTAAAGTAGTTTCCAGTATTTAAATTGATAGAATGTAATAAAGAAGCAACATAGGATATGTCTTCTTGTATAAGCATTGCACACAAGTTATTAATTGTATCACATCAATGGAGCATTTTACTGTTTTAATTTTAATTTTAGGACCAGTTTGCTTAGATTATAAGAATTCATGTTTTATCTAAAAAGAAACTATATTATTTTACATAATTTTAATTAGCTGATCGATCAAATTTTGTAATAATATCCAGTGTACATCCTGGAGGTTTTATACATTATGACAAAGGGTTTCTTTGAAAATTACATGCAATAAATTTACTTTACATTTACCTACTTTGCTATAAATAGGAAACTTATCCACTTATTTACTACAAATATTATTTCTCGTAAACGTAGGAAATTGGTAATTGCATGCAATAGTTTACCTAAAGTCAATATAACATACATTTTGTATGTTAGTCCTACTTTTCAAGAAATAGTTGTGTGAATGTTTTCTAATCAATACTTGTAAGTGTTACCTAATACCTAGAAGGTTTCAGTAATATTCTCTCTTTATGTTGAGGGTCTATAAAAGCTGATTAAATAAATTGCATTTTAAGCAACTCTTATAATATTTAATTTAAAAAAAGCTTATAGTTGAAATGATACAATAAAAAGATAAAAGATGTACTTGTTTTAATTCGATATAAATAATATAGATAATCATACACAATGAAGACTTCATAACGATTGGGCAGAGGATTTTGCACTCGTATTCTGGACACAGAACATAAGTTCTGTGTGGCTGTTTATGTTGAACAGAATTGGACCAGTAATATTTATTTCAGCTCCCTTGTTAAAGTATTATTTTCATCTTTTGTTTGGTTCTTTTTTTTATGCAAAATTGCATAACACAAAGATCATTTTTAAGAAAAATTTCAAGCCAAAAAATAAAAAAAACATTTTAGAAAAATTGTCTCAAAAGAACGTTTTTTTTTTTCAAGATAGGTATATTAATAAATAAGTTACATAAATAAAAAAAAATAACAGAAAAATATATTTTTATGAAAATATATCAAATATAAAATCCTAAAAATAATAATCTTACAAACGTAAAAATGTTACAATCAAATGCATGATTTTTGCCATTTTTATGAATGGGAAATTTTAGAGCTTTTCACAATTAGAAGTAAGCTATTTATATTAATTCCATTTTTTTGGTGGCGTTTTTTTTAATATTCTGCAGCACTTGAAAAATTAATTATTTTCTTATAGGAACAATATCTTTAATTTTATTACCTATACAGATTTAAATTATTTGGTTACACTATTTCTGCTGTTATGAAATTATCGTATTATGATTTTTAAATATTCTTAAAATTCTTGTCTTTTATACATGAAAAAAAACTCTCGACATTATTTTTTAGAAATTTTTACTGATCTGTGTGGTATAGGATTCTTTCCATTTATATTTTATATTAGAATTAATAATAAAGTTCATACATTTGTATATAATATTTCTTTACTAAGTTATAAGTGGTGAATTAATACTGTAATTATCATAAAAAAAATAATTTCAAAAGAAACAGTAAATTTTGTTCTGTGCGCGTTAATTGTCAAAGAAATATACTAATCTCCTTATTGGTCTATTTATCTAATATAATAATAAGCAATAGTAACATTTAAAAAAATGAATTATAGAAATTAATTAAAACGATCTCTTAATGTCAAATTTATCATTGCATATAATAGAGGCGAGAATTTGTAAATTTCATCAATTTACCTTTTAAGTTAGTTTCCACAATACACAATGAAAGGCCATGGATCATGCACTAAACAAAAAAGCCATAACAACATAAATGGCTAGAAAATTATAGGCGTATTTTCTGGGCCATTACACTCAAATTAAATATAATCTACACACTATGATATGCTCCTCAAGGAAAATTTATGGAGCTGGCCTTTTTGGATCACCCCCTCGGGCCCATTGTAAATCCTGTTTTGAAATTCCTTAAAATATGCCATTCACTCAACTTTTACTACCTGCAAAATGCCCACACAGATGTGCTCATTGTGTTACCTGCTACCAACTTCCACCCAAACTTTTTTAATGTCCCCCTGTTTCAAGAGTTTCACCTCTGTAATTATTTAATAACAATATGCCAAAGTATTATAATTTCTTTTATGAAAGTTGCCAAGTTTTGCACTCTGGGGAACTGGGAATGTTATTATGTAATAATTTAGTTTTCAATTTGTTCAACTTATTTACGGTCACAGTTAACCCCCCTGTTATATTTAATATTTAGAAAAGGAAAGTGGTGTGAAGTATTGTTCGATCTTCATATTTTCATTTGCTATTATTTTAACAACAAACTATTTGGAACATATTACTCTTACTATATGGTGGTTTATGTTATAAGTATACATATACTTTAGTATTTTTTAAGTACATTATTAATATTATATTATTAATATTAAACTATATAATGTATTGAAAAGACATTTTTTAGTATTTTATTTATTAATACTGGAAACTACATGAATATATTTCTTTGTTAAATGTATTTAATAAAACCATTATTAAATAAAAACATTTATTTACAGTTTACATTCATATATACTGAAAGGAAATATCATTAAAGGATTTTAAAGTATATTTGAAATTATTATAGTGTTTGGTATTAATGCTTGCTAAATTAATAATAAAAACCCCATACCAATAAATAATACTCAAACTTATTAAATTTAATTATTACTTGATACAAAACTTACATAATATTTATTATACTCGGGAAGCATATTTTTTAAAACCCACCATAATTACACTGGTAGAGTAAACAATTCCACTACTAGTTTACAAAATACATGCAATTTGGACATTTTTAACTTCATGAGAAAATAAACTGGTTCTTAAAATGTAATAACACACAATTTGCATCCATGGAATACTTTAATTACGGCGTTGCTCAAACCGAATATTTACTTTCCCCACTAATTTTTGACCGTGATTCATACAATTACAAAGCATCAATGCGCTTGCATTATGTTGTAAACAGGATTTCCTCGGTTTACAAGTTTTACCACAAGCCGTACATCATGCAAATGTGGTTAATACAAGCAATTTACATTGATGACTTTCAATCAGTCAGGATTTTTGCCTGATCGGTGTATTATTTGGAGTTTTTGCTCTGGCACGTTTACTGTTATAACAATTTGATGATACTCGGGCACTCCCTCGAGCATGTGTGGCATGCTATGGTAAGTGTGCATACATTATAATAACTGTTTTGCTCAGATACTTTCACAAGCTGTATGGGTGTTTTGTAGTGTTTAATCTTTGCACATTTGTTGAGTTTATGACTGGACATTCAAATGAATGTTTGTGTGTGTTATAATCATGATAATATGATACAGGTTATTATATGTATTTTTTTTTCTGTCACAAACTTCAACATCAGAATTATAATTTAGTAAAACATCATTGTGTTTGTGCCCACTTTAATTTCCTTAAAATTTAGTACATGTTAGATCAGAATAAAATTATATTATTTATTAATTAGATATGTTTACAAATTATTTATCAAGGAGGATGAAATAATTTACCAATTTGTGGACACAATCAGTTAATTATTGATAATGAACACATAGTGTCGAAATGTACATATAGTGGTGAAAATAAACGATTGATTTATTAAGAATTAAGAAATAGTTTATTTCAATAATCTATATTGAATTCAACAATCTATATAAATATGTGTTAAAATAAACACTTGTTATGCTTTTATATAGCAACAAAAGAATTCGGCAAAATAATAGTTTCTAGCCTTTGTATGGAAATTGATCATTATCTCCAGTCTGATAACCCGTTTATTAATATAAATATTTTAATTGACTATACATTCCTTTCACTCTTTAATTTCAAAAATACAGCAGACATTAAAAACATGTCAATTTTAATTATTTTACATAAATAAAATCGAGTTTAATTTTATACAGTTTAAATTGAAACACAGGAAACATTTTCGAATATTGCGTGCAATTCATTTTAATTTAGTAATTTATTCAATAGTTTCGGTTTAGTTTGTGAATAGTATAGGTTATCATTAATTAATTCACATTGCTATTGAAGTTGTATTGATTGAAACAATTAAATTGTGGAATAATAATGATGCATTATTGGTGAATATTAAACAATATGATTGATGGTATGATATATACTCAATGTGATAAAATAAATTACAAATGCTAAATAACTAATTAAAATTACACTGAATGGAAATATTCAATCTCAGTATTGACTCCATGGTAAAAGTTGAAACCATTCTCTTAATTAAAATTATTTATTCGTTTAAATTATTGATAGTCGTAAGTTGAGTTGCCATAATTATAGTCAATTGTTTAAAAGTTAATAAAAAACAGGACTGCAAGATTTTTTTGTTTTATATTTTAATATGTATAACAAAGTCTCAACCATCAAAAATTATAATTATTATTATTTATTTCTATTATTTTATTATAAAATTGTACATAAGAGGTTGTTGAATTTTAGAGAAACAAATATTGCATTATACTTCACAAACAAATGTCTAATAGGAAGTAAATATAAATATCAAGTCTCAATCTTAAAAATTACAAATTATTTACTTTATTGCAACCAGCCAAGCATAAAATAGTATAAAAATGAATACATATTTATTAGTTCTTTCCCCTCTGCCATAGAAAATCGCACTTATAGTCCCTTAATGATCAATTGTCACTGCTCAAAAAAAAATTGCGTGAAATTAATACACAATCACAACTGTGAAAGTTCCCCTGCAACCTTGACCATCCTGAAAATTCTGGTTATACAATTATCTCCATTCAGAGAATAATAGCAGGTATAAGTGGCATTCTTGTATTCTCTATGGTTTGCTGAACAGCCTTTTAAAATAGCACCTTTGCATTCACAGATGTATCATTGTCTTGTGTGTGTGTATGTGTGCGAGGCAAATACAATACTCTTTAAATTTCTTGGAGCCGCAAGCTCCATTCATTTCCTAAGGCATCCTCGACTAACACAAACTGATAATTAATACCTCCTGTGAATGAGGTTTTCAAAGGTATCCCCATGGTAATTATCTTTATTGTTCCCCCTGGTGGCATTACGTGCTGAACCTAATATTGCATTTGATATTTGTGTTATCTTTATTGATTCTCTTATGATAATTGGAGATTAAATTATAATCATGTTGTGCTGATAAGACTGATGGGATTATTATCTCTCAATAAAATATTGCTCTTTGCTATTATAACAGGTTTTTGAAAGTAGATAGGTCTTGTATAAATTATGTACAATGTAAAGATCCAATCCAGATACCACTATTTGAATAGTAATATAAAATGTTGAAAGTATTTTATTTATTCTCTGAAATGAACTACCACATAGTAAAAACAGTAAGCACAATTTCATTATTATATACATTATGACACTATATTCAATTTACTGCGAATTACATATGTATCTAATAGTAGTGGTATTTGGCTATCGACCGCGTGGTCCTTCTGCCGTGTGTTATTTGTGTATTTGTATGTGAAATTAAAGCACCATTGAATCCCAATAGTGATGAATGCTGCTGGACTGTCGGTAATGCTAGTTCGGTCGCAACCGCGCGTTAACATTTATATTATTATTATTAAATAAAACAAGTATCTATTAGCAAAATTAAGTATATCGGGGATAATTAAAATGAGTGGGAATAGAGTAACTGTTTTTTATTTATTTTTATGGATGAATTTTTGATTTAAAAAATGCCAATAGTATTATAACTTGTACTCCAGATTGAAAAATTTCAATCTTAGAGTATTTTATAATTAGAATTAATAGTAGCCACAACCATCTTGTATTGTATATAATTGTTTCTCTGAATGATTTGAAAGGTTTTTTTTCCATCTTATGATTATGAATATCTTAATTGAATAGAAGTATTGGATTAAATATATATCTTTATCCAAAATTTTACTCTCCATTTATTAGTAGCAATTAAAATTGCATTTTTAAATTCATTATATTCATCACACGCATCCAACCTAAATCTTTATCTCAGGTTGATTTGAATATTTATTACTCCACAATTACATTATTAGGAAGTTCTGTTAAAATGTATAATTGTAAAATTGTTTTCATTGTTGTGACCCGAAAGCGAAAGCTGGCACTAATTAAAATATCATTTGTTTATGGGAGTTAAAGCGCAATTATGGCTTAATTTGCATTGAATATTCAATTATTGTGGTTAATGATTCATGCTTTCGGATTTGTACGTTAGGACTGTATGGCCCACTGTTTGGTAATTAAGTGAGTAGTGTGTATAATGAATCAGTTTAGGATTTAAATGTGAATTAAAACATTATTTGACTAATAGCAATTTGTCTAAATAAATTAATTTAAATATATTTAACTGCGTTTAAAATGGTTTTTAGTACACAAAGAGCTTAATTAAAATAGATATGCTTGATTAATGTAAATTACATATGCTATAATGGATTGATAACTTTACGCTCTTTTAAACTTATTTTTACTTTTACATGCTATCATGCAGACACTAAGTAATTTGTTTTGTAGTCTTAATAAGAATCATTGTTGTATATTTATAAAATGTTTTCATGTTTTTCTAATTATCAAATCAATATTGTTTTTATTAGGAAACTAAATTGTAATTTTTATACCAGAAAGGTCATTGCCACTATAGAGTACATGCTGAAAATAAATCAGTTTCTTAATATTGGCATCGTCAATCACTTAAGACTCTTATTACTTACCATTACCAGTCAATGATTTTAATTAATTCCTGCGTCCGTTGTTTCACCTGTAAAATGTAGTAATTGCGATTTAACAAGCTGGAAACTGGACAGATTTACTTGATGATAAGTGGTGAACAGCATTTTATTTCTCACATAAAGTGTTACAAGTTTACAGCGGGCTTCCCACTGTTTATTTTTACTGCAAGATGTAAAAATGTAATGATGTATTTTTATTTACGTGCCATAAAATTTTTCCACCAGTTAACTTTTTAATAAACGCAAGCAAATAAAATAAAATTATATGTATCTTGTATAAATCTATTCATCAAAATATTTTATTTATATATCGCGCATTTCAATTAAAATAATTAAATTAAAATTGTATATTACTCCATGTGATATCTATAGAACACCTTGTTTATGTTTTGCAATAAATTTGAAATATGGTTATTGTTTCTATGTTTACACATAGAAAAGTAAGACATATTTGAAAATTGATCGGATGCATTTATTTCATAATTCATAAGTAATAGTATTATATTCCATTGCAAAATTAATTATCCCCATTTAACCGTTTTTCTATCTCTTATAGTTTCTGAAATCCCCATAGAGAACATTTAAAAATACTCGCCCTGTATAATCTAAAATAATCAATTGATGCATTGAAAAAATCCATGTACTAATGAAATGAAATTTGGTAATTAATCAAAAGGAACTTAAATGAAATCAAGCGTTTTAAAGCCTTTAAGTAATTTCGAGCAATTGCAGTTTAATTTTAGAGAATAATTACAACCACTGTTTTTATTGCATCATTAAATCCACTTATGTGAGAATATTACTGGGCTGCATTTAATAATACATTCCCTGGGACGCATGTCATTATCTTAAGTGTGTAATTAATTCCTAGTCATTGCGGAATTTCTCGGGCCATTTGGTGCAGGGACAGGTGACAAATTCGCAGACTTCCTTCGTATCGGTATTTTTGAGGTGGTTTTCACAATTCATTCATTGTCTGAAAGGGCTTATTTTTAGAACTGAAGAATTTTTATTTTGTCCGGCACTTGCATTCTATTATGTTGGTAAAGAAGGGAAAGGCGGAGCTTTTCACACTTCATCACGACAGCTGAAGATCAAAAAGATTTTTGTGTGCTATTAACGTGCCGTAGACTATTAATGCACATAAAGGAAGAACTATAAGGTATGAAAAAAATGTGTTGCTTTGTTGAAATAGCATTGATTTGGCACAGTGTTGAAAATCTAAATTAATCGAAATGAACATAATGATGATTTTATTATACTACTACAAAGAGAACCAAGTCAAATCATGTGAAAATACAACAATTGTACAATTAATTAATTTCTCACTTAACCTAAGCATGGTGAAACATTTTTGTATTAATTAGATTGTTGATTTTTTTTGTTTCACTTGTTTAAATGAAACGAAACCAAGAATTTTAATCAACAATATAATTAATGATTATTAGTTAACTTCAATGATGTAAAAGACTTTAATACATTTGATTAACAATATAATTAAATTAATTATTGTTTAATATTTATCACAGCAGAATAGTTGAAGATATTACTAATGCAACTATAAAAGTGTAATTTCCCATTTTGCAACATTTAACATTTGAGGTGTATCTAGATGTTGCCTATTTCACTAATGTCTTTAGTTTTCCAACTACATACTTTCAGCTAACTATTCTTAAAAAATAATGTCCTTTGAGAATGATTAGAATTCAAAACTAGTTAATTAAAATGTTTCATCAAGTAAAGTTATATCAAACCAATTTACTTCTATTCTATTAGTCACAATTAATAATATTGTTTCAACCTATTCCAATCTCATCAATAACTTATTATTGTTTCTGCCTAATGTAAAAAATTAATAATCTATTTCATTTTCTTGCAGGTTTTCATTATTTGATGTTTCAGCAAAATATATTTATTACCTGCTGAACAATTAATTAATATTAACAAGCAATATATTTAGCAACCTATTTCAATAAACAGTAAACCAACTGGCCAACAATCATGAGATATTAGCTCATTACTTACTAAATTATTTATTTAGTATTAGTTACTTAAAATACATAGATTTTAAATATACAGTTTTATTTCATTCTCAAAACTAATATAAAAGCAAACTGTAAAATTAAGTTATTATATTAGGATTATTTTGATTTATAAAAATGAATTGAAATTTAATTTTCATATGGTTTTATAACAGCTATTTCATACTTTACGTTAAAATCTAAAAAAAATGGACAAGGTGATTTGCCTTAGTTTAGTCATAAACATTATGTACTTGCACTTACCGAAAGTGTGCTTAAAGGGCTATTTGTGTCTAGGAAAATATTAAGTACTTCATTTTTTATTGCTTAATTAAAGCTGCTATGTTTGTTGTTTACAAAATTTAATATGTAATGATGGAAAGAACTAGTATTTATTTATTTAAACATAAACTTATTTTTATTAAAATAAGCAAACATATGGTAAATGTTCTAATTAACAAATCAATAACATTAAATAAATCCAATCAAAAATAAAAAAAGTGGAGAATAAATAATAAGGAAAAAAAATTAAATATTAAAAATTATAATTGGAAGTGAATACATTGCTGTTAAACAAATTTAAATCATAATCGATTTTTTTTAAATTCAATCCATTTCACATAAAGAATTATTTCTATTATATTACATATGTTTAAAAGTACAAATTTTAATTGTTTTAAAGGGTTTAATAAAACTGAAATACTTTTTAACGATGATTAAATCATTTACAATCTTATAAACAGTTAATAAATCAGCATTCATCTACCAGTTACACAAAGGTGAAATATTAAGTAAATATATATCACTGTATTGATTTACATAAAGTATATTTTAATATAAACATTTATTTATTTAAAAATAGTTATTTTTTCTTAAAGGATCTAAGGAGCTAAGTTTGCACATATAAAAAGTGCATTAAAACCATGACATGTAGTGTAACAGATTATTATTTAAGTTTAAATAACCAGAAGGCAGCGTATAAACTTGAACTGAAAACTTTATAAACTTTATTGACTTGCCCAAAGTTTTCATTCCATGTTTTAGTTTGCTTTTTGTTAAGAACTATTCTCGTCAGTTGAATATTCAATTAAAGAGTAACTTTAAATTTATAAAGAACAGATTGTGTGCTGCTAATTCTTATGAAACTATTTATCTTTAAAATCTACTCTAAACCTGAATACACAGGCCAGGTCCATCATGGAAATATTAGTTATTTAAAGATAGAAATTTGGCATAATAAAGGTAAGTGTATTTTAAAGTTACATAAAGGTGTTTTAAATATTAATTGAAATATTATCAAATAACTGAAATTTAATTTCATTTTTTTTAAATAAAATTTCCTTTTAAAAACAGCTTACTTCCTTTAATATAGGAATCGTTTATTATTATGTACATAATTACAGTATTAAGGATTCAGTGAACGGCGACATAAGAGTTAACCGAACATTTTAGCGTTAGATAAAGAATATTAATTAATTAGTCATATATATATTTTCTACAATTGCTTTGCTAGCAAGCCCTTAATAATCTAAGATTCCTAAACAAACCAATTTCCTATATATTATTGTTAATAATAATAGAAATTGCAAATTGCTCTGGTCAAATTCTTTAGAGACATAGCCATAAGTGTATATGGCCTAAGATGTGAATACTCTGATCGTTCTTCACATACCAAGATAGTTCAACAAAATTAAAAAATATATCTTAACTAAAATATAAATACATATGCTTAAAATTTGCAATAAATTTTATTAATTATTATTATTAAAGGTATTTTTTTAGAATTTGAAATTAAATTTTCAGTATACGTGATATGTCTCACTAGACACAAAGTCATATTTGCCTCTGACCTGTCATTTAAATAAAATTTTATTTTAATTCTTATAGTTGATTTTATGGAAGATAAATAAATACATACATAAATAATTGTGGAAGCTTTCACTTCGTGATACATTTTGACAATTCAAAATAAATAAAACAATTACACTTGTAACTATAGTTTCGACAAATTCAGCTTGTCATTATCAAATATTACTGGTCGAAACTATAGTTACAAGTGTAATTAAAGAAGTGATACCAACAAAGTTAATTGTTTTATTTATTTTCAAAAAAATAAAATCCAATTTATACAAAGTAATAATATTTTATTTATTAAAACTAATAATTACATATGTGTTTTATAACAAAATGTGGTAATCTTGAAATTCATCTACTTCCAGGATATTATATTTTGTTCTAAATACATATTATTAAAGTTTTAACTATTTAATTGTAAAATCAATAATAAATTCTGCATTACGTAAGAGAAACGTATTAATGTAATCAGTGTGCTTTTTTAATTGCATGTTTTCACACAAAGTAAATGAAAATATATTAAAATAATTGTATAACTGAACATCTTTTATGTAATGTGGGAATGTAAATGTGTATTTAAGTAAGGAAAGTGAAACTGTCACGATTGTTAATGAGGGAATACTTCTGTAAGAAAAAGTGGTTCTACTTCATAAAGAAGACTATTATTGAAAGGAATGTAGAAAATGGCAGGAAATTATATAAAAGGGGGAATGAATATATAATGGAGAGAATGCAATATTTGCGATGGTGTAATTATCGCATCATTAAGTCACCATTACATTCTTATGGAAAAGATAATGATAGATACAGGTTTAAAACATAAATATGCATTATGCAATGATTATTATTACTTACACTACATTAGCTAAGTTTTAACCAAATCTCAGAAATATAAATTATTACAGACAATCTGAAAAAGTAAACAAAATATCGTATGTTCTTTTTGTTAATTATCAAAACTGTAATGTTAATTAAATATTGATTTACAGGTGTAGTATTGATAATAATTTAAAATCAACATTTATTTAAATAATATAAATTACAAATCATATATGATTCACTATTGAAATTATTGATTGGCTATTATTTTTAATTCACATCCTCACTTTATCAAACCAGTATGAGTAATATTTTAATATTCTTTTATTTAAATATTTTCAACCAATATTGCATATATTAAGACTTAAAATTGATTAGAAAATGTAATCAATCAGAACAATAACAATTTGTGTCAAATAACTATAAACTATTGCAATTTTTTATGTTGATTTCTGTGTTCCAATTTTGGAAGCACAATCAATGCTTGTTTGAGAGCAAATACATTCCCGGTCGTATTGTTTAATTAAAAAAAGTAAACTGAAAAACATTGTACGCATGTATGATTGATGAAATTTTCAAACTGCACAATCCAGCCCCTGTTTGTATTCAGATATTTCATATTTGTAAGTTTCAAACTATGCTAATCAGTGAAATTTTGTGAAATGTCCATGGAGATTTAAATAAAATGAAATGAGATAGTAACTGTAAAGAAATATTGTTGTGAACTATGCCTAAATATGTTTTATCAATTAAGAACAGTAATTACGTTTTACTTATTATATAAAATTATTTTTATTATACTACTTTTTTTGTTTTTATAATCAGGTAAATTAATAAATACATTTTCAGAAACTTGAAGGTTGTAAAACCTGTTTCATATAAATGTTATGTGAAGTCCTGTAGAAACAGTTTCAAGATTGAAGAACAATTTATTCTCATCTGTAGTTGAATGGATGTCTAGTACCATTTTCCATTACATAGAAACTAGTGTATTTCATTATTTTCACTGTAATGTTTCATTATTTTGTTGTAATCATATTTTTATATCAAACCAATATCAAAGTCAAATATCAGATTTTATCAATATTGAAATAATAAGATAACTTCTCTGTGGCCCCTGAAATCTATTAGGTTTAATTTATCTTTAACCTTAATGGTGCTTTAGAAAGCCTTTGTAAAATATAAAATAACAAATGATGGTTGAATATTAGTTTTAAGACCAAAACTACTATTTTAATTATTCACTGTCTTTATGTCTGAACATATATGGCCACAGCTGTTAATTGACTGCTATTCTCGACGCCATTAGGTTTGACCAAATGCATACATAAGGGTTGCGTACCTATTGTCGGTCTGCCGGAAAGAAGGGGTGCGGATTGAAAGGAAATCGGGAAGCGACAATAATAGCGCCTCCTAAGAAGAGGGCATTTACTATATTCTCCCATATCTCCTCATTGTACTATTATTAACCCTATCTAAGAGGACAATATGGTATCTAAATTAAATAATTAAATTTATAACGTAATTGCCTACAGTTTTATAAATAAAGACCAATTGTAGAGCATCATCATGATGATTTGAAAAAAATTATATTCAGTTATTTATCCCAATTCATTTTTTCTGGGAGTGTGATACTCATTTGACCAAAATAAGTATACTTACTTTTAGTTTTTGTAAAACCAAATTAAATGTTTTATCTGAACTGTACAGATTGTACTATATTATTAATTTCATATAGTACTTATTTTATAATATGCAAATATATGAAAATTATATGATGTTTATCTATTTTGCAAATATATAAAGGGAGATGTACTAATATCTTTTTTTTTCTTTCAGGTGTGCACAACAGAAGTAAACACAAGAGGAGCGATGTAAATTACAAGCCGAATAGATTTAAACAAATAAAGTGCAATGAGTTGGCAACAAAGTAGTTTGGCACTAGGCACCCTGGTGCTCCTCTTCATGTGCCTAGACTGCCTGGCGACGACGCCCAGTAGCGCTAAATACTACACGATACATTGGAACTCATCCAACCCCATCTTCAGAATCGACAATACAGATAATGTCATCGATGTCAATAGGAACAATATGAAATTCGAGTACGACCAGGTGAACCTGATCTGTCCGGTCTACACACCCGGCACCAAGGAGGAGGACATGGAGAAGTACATAATCTACAACGTTTCGAAAGACGAGTTCGAGACGTGCAGGATCACGAATCCGAACCCGAGGATCATCGCCGTTTGTGATAAGCCGTATAAGCTAATGTACTTTACGATAACGTTTAGGCCTTTCACACCCCAGCCTGGCGGCCTTGAATTCTCGCCAGGCCATGACTATTATTTTATATCCACATCGACGGGTGATGATCTACATCGAAGAATAGGTGGACGATGTACGACTCATAACATGAAGATTGTGTTCAAAGTTTGGGCGCCGCCTATTGAAGCCACGACGAGAGCTCCTCCAGTAAGCGTGTCGAGGCCCATATGGTCATCGGTGACGCCACAGAGGACGACTCCAGTCACCACAGTGACAACGACGACCACAAGGCCTACAACCACGACGAAAAAATCGAAGGCCTACGACAAACACCCTAACGAGGTCGTCAAAAGTGAAGAACTTACCCTTTCCGGTAGTAGTTTTCAATTAAACCTAGTGCTGTTAGGTGCTATTCTGCCACTAGTTCTCGCACTGCGATGAAATCCCAAACCGTCGCACTATAATACCGGTTTTGTTTTGTGGTTATGTGGTGTACAGATATCCTATATAACTTTAATACGTGCCCTGGTGGACCAATCTATTAAACGTGTGTATGTTATATTTTATTCGTCCTTTATTGAGAGAAAAACCCCGATATAGCGCCCGAAAAACTATTTATTAATTGCCCGAACAAAAACATAAAGACAATGCGTTGAACAAAGTATTTGTATAACTGTGAAAGACTGATATTAGTTTTTATTGTGTTATTATTATTATAAAAATATATATATGAAGTATTATAAAAAAATATTAGAGTAGGACTGGTGTTTCTACAAAGTGCAATTAAGAAATTTGCAATGATAATTTCGAAACGGACAAATTTCAAGCTTTACTGCACGTAAAAAAATTATTTATTTTTATATTACTTTTGTATGTACTTAATTTTATTATTCTGTGTTATTGTTTATATGACGATAGTGGTCAAAAACTTAGCAATCTAATAGAGAAATAATAGGCTACATGCTAACATACAATGATTTCTTCAATTTTCACTTGCAACTTAGTGTATATTTATTATACAAAAATAGAAAATCAAATGCATTCTTTATACATCTACTTATAAGTAAATATTATTCATAATAATTTCAACCTAGATTATAGCAACTATGCAATAATGAAATAATAATCAGTGTTTATAGGAAGACAAACCACACAAAGAGTTTTGCGAAAGATTGGCAGCTTAAGAGACATTTATGCTTCTGTACCTAAATGTTTGTCTTACTACAACCAGGCTGTGCCTTATTTTTAATAACCTCAACGGCCTTTTAATCCCTCCCTTAACTGCCAATCTTTCATTCCCTGTATATTTTGATGAATTATTATAGCTTTTAAATTCTTTTTCTGGAAAAATTGTATAAACATAACAATATGCAATTACTCATTCTTTAAGCATCCATAGAGCAGCTGCAATAAGCCTACCTCTATAAGAATAATTATTTGCAAAAAGTTAGCACTTCTAATTAACAAATTATCAAAACATTTTAAACTGATAATTCATAACAAAGTTCTATTACCTATTCTCATAATCATAAAATTTATGTGTAAGTATGAATACTGTTATCTGATTACATGTAATGAAACTCATGTTATAAATGTTTTTATCTATTATGCAATCAATCCTTAATTTATAACTAATTTTTTTAAGTAAAAATGTGACTACTAAGATATTTGCCGAAGCATTCAGATTTTCACAAGAATCAAAACTTCTCTATCCACAGCACATTTAATGTGATATAATAAAATTTATACAAAATCTAGCACTAATATGTCCTTTTTATCCATGAATATTTGTGAAGCAGTTTATTTCATAATATGCCCTATATTATTGAAATTATTTGTACATTATGAGTCACTTCTCCCTTAACCTCCAATTGCAATATATTTTAATTTGTTGGATTGTAAGAGTACTTGAAAATGTTTATAATTAAATAAAACACTAGTTTGGCACTTTTTTCACTTATTTGCTATTGATAATGGTCACCGAAATGTACACCTAGCGATAAAATGTGCCAAACTAGTACTTTATTTAATGTTTTAATTTGATTCATCAGTGAGGAAACTTAAACTTTAAGTACAGATGAAACATAGGTGAAAATGATCTGGTGAAATTTATAATATAAATAATTCACTATTCAGTAGTAATAGCTATTCAAAACTTTTTCAAATGTGGTATAAGCAAGCCATTGTTTATTTTCTCTAACTTATGGAATATGACAATGACCTTCAAAGGTCCAAATGTTTAAAAATCAAATTTGAAACATACGAGATCACTGATTTGTCTTCCTGTTTAACAATGATATGATGTCAATTTACTATAAAAAATTATACTTGTAAACAATCGGTATCTAAAAGTTAAGTGTAATATACACTAATATAAGTTCTACTTGAATAATACCTAGGAAAGCAGGCATGTCTGGGATTTTGGGGAAAATATACATGGTATTGTAAGAACAGATTCATGAAAAAAATTTCCAACTAATATTAAAATAATATTTATACAGTGACAAATCTTTAGTGGTCCAGGTACCATGAAGTTGCTATCTTATTACTCTCTATTTGTATAAAAACTAAATGAGTGAATGGAAAGGTAATTCAATTTATTTATTTTTTCTTCACTATCCTTCTTGTAGTAGTAGAAACCTATTTGCAATTAAAAAAGAAATCATATTTTAAAAATTAATATTCATATATTAAGTTCATTTGCATTATTTAAATAATTTTACTTATTGATTATCACACTAAAATTTAAAAATACTATTTATATAATTCAAAAAGTGTACATTTAAATTTTTAATCTTTTGGAATAAGTTTATTTTTATTATTAAATACTTTAAAATTATATTATTATGATCACAATTTTATTATTAATTGATAAGCATGCAGCAACATAAGCTATACTTGCTATGTTTATGACCATTACGTTAATTATTGTTAGCGGAGAACGTATTCCTATTGAAAAAAATCGTTGTTGAGAGTTGCTAGTGAGGCGCTTCGAAATTTGTTAACTATAAAAAAAGTTCCCATTAATTATAAAAAAAGTAAAACTCAGGTTTTCGTACTATAATTATCATCTCAGGAAACGTCGTTTATTCTTGCCATTTTTTATATATATATATATAATAAAACGCACGTATAATTTAAAACAAGAAATTCCACTGCAAATTTCGCACGTAACAAATTCAAAACTAACACAGCATGTAAATTATCGAAGTTAAAAAAGAAAAACTGATGTTGGAAGCGTAATTGGAAAGAAAAGTGATTTTATATTTGTATATATAGCATATTCAATATATTATAATAACAAACAGTAGAAACACCAGATTGGTTCGACGTGTGTAGACATGTAGTTCTAACATTGTACTCAATGTAATTTTTAATTATCGAATATAGTGAGGAAAACTGAGAAAACAAAAACTCGTTGGTGAATCTCATCAAGTTTGTATATTGAATTGAACAAAAAATTGATTATTATTAGAATTAAATTACGCTACTATATAGTGATTTACATTTATTTTTTTATATTGTACATTATTATTTTATTTCGGAAATTCTCGTATTCGGCACGGATAAAACACTTCACTTTCGTTAACAAACGTGACATTAAAAAATAAAAGAAATGAATAAAGTATGTATAGAAATATTAGTGACACCTTTAAAAACGGTATAGTCGTTTGTACTGTACTTCAATATATTTTTTAATATCGAAATCTATTGAGACATATTGATAGAGAATGGGGTTATTTTTTAATATGTTGTAAATTTGATGTTTGAGAACAATAAGACCCCATTACTAAGAAGGAATAAAAAAAAACACAAATTTTAGATTAAGACTATATTTTCATCTAAATCTAAAATTTAAAAAAAATCGCTGTACCCCTTTTAGTGTAGAACCTGACAACTATTATCCTTATCCCATTTCTCTCTTTCTCTCTCACTCTCTATCTCCCCTCTTTTAAAAAGTCTGATTTTTTTTATAATTATTTATTTATTTAAAACTCACAGTGCTGATCATTTTTGTGTACGTTTTGAAGGAACGTTGGAACAAAAGGCAAATATTTTTTTGACCCTTGTTATACTTTTAGTAGGAGAATGAAAAAAAACACTGTATGTATTACATTTGTAAAATGCACTCTATATATAATTATATAAATATACATACAATGCAGTTTTATTATTGCTTTTAATCAATAAGCCCAATCATACTTATCTTAACTACTTGTTTGTACATATATACATATACAGGGTGTCCCGTTAATGTGGGGAAATGGCTGGACCACAGATTCCTTGGGCCAAAATATGATTTAACATGTCCGTTATTGGTTGACAAAAACTACATTTCCCCACATTATCGAGACACCCTGTATATATTATATATCATGTCATTTCCTTCTTCCTTTGTACTTTCCTTATATTTAATAAACTAAATATTGTTTTCTTGGGAACAGTGCTCCATAGATTATTGGTCTTACTACCGCTTTGTACAGCCAGACTGCTGTCTTGGGAGATAGCCCCCATGTATAACAAAGTAGTAAATTTTGTTGAATGTACTCTTGCAGGTGATTTTTATGAATCATTTCTATTGCTACACTTATATTATTATACTAATGTATAAATTTTAGTTAAATTGGTTGAGGAATCTTTAATATTCATTTTCCATAGGTATATAGTTATACGCTCACTTTTTAAAGGTTTGCTAAAATTTAAAAACTAAGCTAAAATATCAATACCTAAAGTATTTTAGGGAGAGGAATCGTAATGACTTCTTTTAATGTTGCACTAATTTACAGTTAACTAAGATTTAGATAAGTGTATCTGTTTTTAATCAGTTTCTTCAACTTTGTAAGTGTTATTTGAAAAATAGTATTCTGTGAAAGATTTTTAGTCTAGTTTATTGTAGCAAAAAGAAGTGGTCTTTATGTTCTTTTAGATTTAAACTATACATCTAAAGTGGGATTTATTTTAAAAAGATGTTAACCTTTTGTAAATTTGCAGATACAAAAATCAATTATTGATACTAGAAGACTATAATTGTAGATTATTTAGCTAAACTAGCCTTAAAATGAAACCACTGTTTGTTATGGTAATGTCGATGAATTATTATAGGTAGATAAACTAGAACAGAGTTAGTGTTTAATATTTAAATGTAAACATGACATTCTGGGAACAAATAAGCTATGTACGGCAAGTAAACTGATGGAAGATCATCATCACCTTTACTGTCAGCGAAGTCATCAAAGCAGCACTGGGCAAAGAGAAAGATCATGTGGACATGAACTTGAACCTTTCCATGTGAAGTCAAAATGTTTATCAACATTTTTTGAATTATTAATAAGTTTTCCGCAACAGTTATATTCACACATTGGATAAGTAAATATCAATATCAACCATAGACAATTTAGTGAAACTTATTATATTAGTGTCAAAGATTAATCTATTGTATAAATGTAAAGCAGAAAAAATGTTTTGGAAATTTACAATTAAAGTATGTTAGAATAATTACACCAAACATTATATATAAAATATGTATAAGATTAATTTTAATATTTGTATTCAAACTAATACTGTCATATTATAGCTGTCCCTTTAATAAGTTATCTTCTTAAATAATTTTAGGCAGTAATGTTTTTTCTCGTTGCATCTGTTTTACTTCAAAACCGTTGGAGCATATACTAATCTCTTTGAAAATGTAGTTTATTTTTTAACAAAATAAGTTATCAGAAAATTATAGAAGTAATTGTAAAGAATAATTAAATTAGTAATTTAGAAATAATAGTCTTTTGTATATAATTCAGCTTAAATACGATTGAAGTATTATGTACTACTTACATTATTTTCGTGTTACTGGGTCGTCTAACGCCATCTATCAGTTCTCAACAAAATCCTATTTGTCTTTCATTTTTAAACAGTTTGTTCACAGTATGGTAAAGAGACACTTTTAGCCCCGAAGTAAAGTGAGTCTAGATTCCTTTTTGCAACTTTTTGTTGCATTCATAATGCTGTATTTTTATAGACACCAGTATCTAAAGGAACTTCGAAATAAAGAAGTTTACATGCTTCTCTTAAATTTTCTAAAATCAGTAGCTTTTACAACTTTCTTTTTAAATAGAAACATTTTATAAAAGCTTTGAAATAAGTGTTAGACTGAATAGTCAAAAATAGGAGGCAATTGAAATTATATGAAGTATATATGAGCCGTTTATTTTGAAAGTGGCTTAAGTCCATTTATACTTAAAACAAAACAAGTGTTTTACTATACCCAATCTGAAAATTTGGTTCCATCAAGAAAGTAGCATTAAAAGTGTTGAATAGATTTGTGTTTCAATGCAATTAGAAATATATGTATAATATACTAATGAGGTATACTGCTAAGTGTATCTAAATGTGTTAAATGTGTAAACATTTATAAATTTTTTTACATAGATATCATTTCTCAATCATAAAACAGGATGTATGATAATTCGTATTATAATGAAACAGAGGATAATATGAAGACACAAGGTGGTGTGAGAATCTTTAATGTTTTAAATTCGTCCTTGCAATTATTCTTGTATGGAAGGCCAGATATTTTGCGAATGGCATTTAAATATATCTCCCATTACAGCAGAATGTCCCCATAAAATATGCTATACTGATACTGAGCGACTTAAATTTTTCAAGAGATACACAAACTTTTTTAGGTTTATTTCAAAGATAATGTTAATTCAACTGTCTTTTTGATTTTTAGTTTTAATTTATTGGTCTCAAACCAGTTATTTACTTGTTCTATTACTGAATGCATTTGTATCCCCATGTTAATTATTGTGTTTCATTTAGACAAGATAGATAAGTCATCAGCTTACAAAACTGTTGAAGTGTTTGGATATTATTTTGGAAGTTCATCTATTTACACTGGAGTTCAAAAGAAATGAAACACCCAGAAAGAAAAATGTTTTAAATGGTTGAACAAAAAATACTGATACAAATTCAATAATGTGATGGCCCGCAGCGGTTGTTGTTGCACTCTCTAACTCGGCGAGGCATAGACCGAATCAAGTGGTCGGTGTTTTCTTGTGGCAAGCGGTCCCAGGCCTGTTAAACACAGATGTCCTTGGTGGCTGTGGCAATCGCTGAAGTGTTGTTCCAATGCTATCCCATACATGTTCTATTGGCGATAAATCAGGGGATCTTGCAGGCCAATCTAAAAGCTCTACGACAGAATTTTGTATAAAGTCCACGGTTTGACGGGCCGTATGCGGCCTCGCATTGTCCTACTGATAAATGACGTTTGGGATAGTCACAATGTATGTTATTGCAACATGTTGTAGAACTTCAGCGATGTACCGTTGGGCTGTTAGACTACCCATAATGAACACCAGGGGGACCTACTTCCAAGACATATAGCGCCCCATACCATGTTGCCAGGGGTATTGACTGTGTGGCGTTATAAGGCAAACTTTACATTTTGCCTTTCACCGCGAAATCGAAAAAATTGAGATGAAGCAGTAAAAACGTTATCTTTTTTTTTTCTTTCTAAAGTATATAATAGAAAGATTATCGGGCCTAAAAATGATCCTCGCTCTTCTGATACTACGTTACTTATGACAATCCTTTGTGTTTTATTTGTTAAATAAGACGATACTAATTCTCAACATTTTGGTAAAAAGTTGTAAAAATATAACTTTCAGAGAAGAATTTCTTGTGTAACGCTTTACTCAGGTTCAGTAGATTACTAGTTATAACTTCCCTATTTTCAAATATATCAATTACAAAGGTAATAGAGTGCCAATTGCTTTTATTGTATATTTGCCTTGTCGAAAAGCGAATTGTGAATTTACTTGATATGGTACAATTCTAAGAAAATCGTAATTTGCTCAGCTAAACGTCACTGGCATATTTTGGAGGTAATAATTATGCAATCAACTACCTGGCGGTGCTTTAGTACGAGGAGTAGTTTTTTTAATTATTAACTATTAGTTATTCTATAATTATTGTGAAATACATTTGAGGAAAGTAACGGTCGACTTGTTGGAGAATAAATCAGAAAAAAACCAAAGAATGTCTCTGTCAAAGGGAATCCGACCACAGGGACTAATTAAAGTGTACTAATTTATCATATACCAAGCTTTGGGATTTATTTTAATCCTTCATCCGGGTGTACAAATTATGTAACCATGAAAACCGCAAAAGTGGCCAAACAGGAATTTTATTGATATACGTCGTTGTTAAAAGTTAAAAAAATAGAAATAATATTGCAAAAGTACTTATTGCTATTAATTATTTAAATTTGAAGTTAAAAACGTTAAAATTTACAATTCGCGGATTCATCGCAACATTATTTTTGTTAGGTGAAAAAAGAAAAACCAAATAGGATAAATTATTTCGGTTAGTGAATATATTTTTAGAAATTCCCGAAACACGTCAAATTTAAATTATAAATTGACATTCTTCAACGTGAAAATGTGATCCCTACATTTTTTAAATGGGAAGTATGGGCTTGTGATAGATATATCATTTAAAATGTGTCTTCATTCTCTATTCAAAAATGCTACTGTTTTCAATTTTATTGCAAAAATTAACACTAAATAAAATCATCAAATTATTTGAAATTCGCTCCAAAACACTCAATATTGTTCATAATGTAGAAAACAACCAAAAATATATGAATGTCAGTGCAGTAGATGTTCAAAATACTCACCGAGAACGTTTTGGAAACATCCTAATCTTAAATAAAAGTTTCTTCTAACTTTATTTAACATATCAGGCGTTTAAGTCATCTAAATCACGTGGTAATAAAAAGAAGACCTATTGTGTAAGATTAGGTGATCTTGCTGGCCATTTTATCGATCCTGGCCTCCATATTCAGCAATTTGTATATGTTAAGCTGAGGTACTGTGGCGGTGCTATATCTTGCTGGAACAGTATCGTATTCCCTGGAATTTGAGGGTTTCCTGAATCAGGATATAAATTGGAAGTAGTTATAAATAATTATCGTCAGTCAAATTCCCCTCAACGAAAAAGGAACCGATGATATGGCTTCCAACAATCCCTACCCAAACATTAACCTTTTGAGAGTACGTTCTATATGCTTCTCTAATCCAGTGAGGATATTCCGTTGTTCAGTAGCGACAAGTTTGCCGATTAGTTAGATTGTTGAGGAGAAAGGTGTACTCATCAGAAAACATGACGTCTTCTAATTGGATAATACTGTTATTCAACACTTCCATCATTTGTTCACAAAAATAGGTTCTCATATCAAAATTGTCTTCCATGAGCTCCATTGGTATCATTTTGTATGCATTTCATTTGATTTTAGTATGTTTAGAATCGATGTATGGCTAATATTAAATGTATATGGGTTTTCATCAAATTCAAGCATCACATACAATTTGCTCGCTAACTTGAATATTACGGGAGGTTGGATTGGTGGGATTGGAATAGAGGACACAACCATAGTCCAGTAATGGGCGACAAATCATTTTATATATTTTTACTGCAGTTTTAGTAGTAATGCCATTATTTTTATACGTTAAGCATCTAAAATGTTTTGCCCTGATGGTAATTTTGTTTTTCGTTGTAGCAGTGTGTTTTTTAAAATTGATTTTTGGATCTATGGTTATGCCAAGGTACTTTACGGAAGCTGAGGGGGGGATAATAGTTTGGGAGATTGAGACAGTGTAAGGGGAATTATTGGTGCTAATTTTATATTATTCTGCATCTAATTTCCAATAAAAAAATAAGCATACCCTAGACCTAAAAGTGATATTTTTCAAGGCATAAAAGAATTTATATTTTAAACGGTTCTTGAATACAAATTTGTTTTTTTTTATAGATAGCCATGACTGAAGAAAATGTGATAACAATTAGTTTGGCATGAATGTTTGCATTGCATGTTATGATTATTAACAGTGCAATTTTTCAGAGAAGAATTAATTGATTAAGATATGCTATTTGAGAAGGTGGAATTAATTGTTTGCAAACCTAAAGAATTTATGCTCAACGCTACCCAGAGAGCCGAAAATCATTATTTTTTTAATAAAAATATATAAATCCTTTACTTTGTAGAAAATAACTAATAATTAGAAAAAACAAATATTTTCGTATTTTTTCTAATTATTAATTAATTTTTTTATTATTCAATTAGGATAGAAAGAAATGCCAAACTTTGCAAATAATAACATGTCTAAACCCCATAGTTAGCGTTATTTAATAGTTTTCACAAAAATAATCATTTAATTATACTTTTTTCTATGCACCGCAGTTGACCATGCTGAGACAAAATAACTGACAATATGTAAGTAAGTGCCAATGTGAGATAAACCAAAACTGATAATACTTCTGTAATACAATTAATTATTTTATTCCAAAGCCAAACAATGATAACAAAATTATTATTACAAAAGAGAGACGATACTATAGTAAATGTTCAAAATGTCTTCCATTTTCATTTAGGCACAAATTAATTCACCGCTGAAGTACTTTTCCACTCTTCCTAACATTTCAGGTGAAATACTTGCAAAAGCGTCCACAATTCGTTGCTGCATTGGTGTTGTTGGTGGTTCCTTATAAACATTCTCTCAAGAAAAAGTCAGGTTTTATTAGATCCAGAGATTTAGCAGGCCATCTGGTGGGTCCCTTCCCACCAATCAACTGAGAAAAATACCATCAAGAGATGCCCTCAGGTCCCACGAAAAATGGGTATGTGCTCCGTCTTGTTGAAACCGCAGCCTGTTTCTTATTAGTTGATGTATATAAGCTAACATTCCGGGTAAAACATTTTACAAGAAGTGCAAATACATAGACCCATTGAGATGGCCCTTGAAGAAATGTGGACCTACCACATGGTTTCCAACAATTCCGCCCCAGACATTCAAAGACCATCGATGCTGATGATCAAATTGTCTCACAACATGCGGATTTTCAGTTGAATTATAATGAAAATTGTGCCTATTGACAGATCTGCTGTTATGTAATGTCGTGCATAAAACATATTGAAAAAAACGCAGGATACTCTTGTAATTTCGCCGGTGCATTCGGTTGCGGCCTTAAACTAACGTGCAGCAACGTTGGTTCGGGTCAGCAGTTGGATGGGTGACTGGGACCATTCACCAATGGGATATAATTAATAGTGCTTTAGAGTGACGGGGGCAATCCTTTAAAGTAACAAGCTCATTTACACACATACACAATTACACAAATCACACGGCGGAAAGACCACGTGGACGATAGCTAAAACACTACTACTACTAAAATCACTTTTAGGTATTGTATGCTTAATATTTTTTGTAGGAAATTAAATCCAGAATAATATAAAATTAAAAAAATGGTGATGTGGCCATCACAGTACTTTCCCTATATTTTACTCGAAAACTATGACCTTTACGTAAAAGGCTATTCTTAATAATTTGTTTAATTCTGAATTCTTTAAACCAATTAGATGTTATATAAATTTCATGTAACTCCAATAGTTTATTAGCAATTGTCAAAAAATGTCAAAGTTTTGAATTTTTTTTTCTCGAAAGTTAAGAAATTTATAAAAAATATGTTTCTATAAAACTTGTTCAGTTTTTCATTCTCTTTAATTTTATTTAAAAAAAATGTAATATTTTTTATTAAAAAAATATCGTATAAAAACAAAAAGTAGCCTCGAGTAAACATCCACTTCCCGTTTTTTAGTTTTAGTTTTTAACAATTAAATCTTAAGTTTAATGTTTTATCTCAAACAAATAATTCGTTTTTGAGATACAGTGCCCACGGACGGACACACACAATTTTTTTTTCCAGAAATTAGTAGAATGGACCTCAAAACGGATATTTCCGCAAAAAAATAAATTTCAAAAAAGAATCACGAAAACAATACTTCCCCTATATTTCATATAGGAAAAGTAAAAATATATGATTCCATTAAAAAAAGAGTTAGGACAATTTGAAATTTTAGAAAATGGCGTGTCTGATACAAATACAAGGTAAGTGAAAATTTTTAACATTTTTCTTAAATTTTAAATAGAATATGAGAACAATTTTTTGTGAACCTATGCTTTTTACATTTTTATTAGAAAAATATTAATAACTCGGAAATCCATATCGAAATTAAGAATCAAAAAAAGTTATAAAATTTTGCCCAAACGAGAAAATGAAAAAATATACAGGGTATTCCATTTAAAAAATGTTAGCTTCTGTTATACCGCAAAATTGGGACATCCTGTATATTTGAAAATGATTTTACGGCATATTTCATTGCACGTTAACGCCTTTAAAATATGCGAGTTTGAAGGCGTTAACTTATAATCACTTGAATTTCTCTATTATCTGGCCGTGATTTCTTTGGCGAGTCTCTTACATTTGTATTTACAAATGTATGGATATTTATCCAAATTACTTAATAACATTTAACGCACACTCTATTACCTCTTATTGCACATTGATTAATACGTTTAATTATTTTTCAAATTTCCGTCTAAGAAGTTGTCTACTTGATGTAATTTGAAATGCATATGCCAAATGACTTATTATAAATATGAAATCTTTATTATTGGCAAGAAAAAAATTCATGCGCATAATAATGAGCATTCCTTTACAACAGAGGAGGACCAAAATACATCTAGTATAAGGATGGATTTATCACTGTCAGAGTGATATAAGGGGGGAGCGGTATATATCGGGTGGAAGAGGAGTGTATGCTGGAGATATCTATATCAGATGCATATATTGCTTGTTATTACTACGAAATTACCATTTTACTATTGATTCGAGAAAAATTTTAATTCAAATTCAACATTTAGCAATTATTGATGGTGTTTCCAGTTATTTCATTTCAAATCAGAATAACATTGGTAATTTTTGTTTATATAATATGTTAATTTAATATGATAGTAGAATGTCTTCAATATGTAATTGTTCAGAATCCAGAGTCCCGATATATCGGAAATGGAAGATTTTGTCTCACATTACCTGCCTATTTTATTCGATGTCTTAAATTTATTAATTCCTATTGGCAGCAGTGTTGATGAATACGAGTATGCTGAATTTTATTTTATTTAGATCTGTGGTCTTAATAAACATCTTAAGACAATCGTTAGTAGATAGAGACAAGGATTATTCAATTGACCATAGGGTTTTAATTTAAGGCCGATATTTAAAATAATTATGTTAAAAAATGTCTATATATTGACAGCAAATTATAAAGAAATATACACCAGAATTAATTATCACATCTTTATTTCTTAATTCATAAAATAATTTTAATTAACTTAACATCAAATTTGTATAACGCTATATTTCATAACAGTCTTACCTAAAATTGTATTTTTGCAATGTGGCCTATATTATAAGAAAGATAATACCAAGTGTTAACTACTTGAAAATAAAAAAAATATATAATGGATGATAATGGACAAACCTAGTGAGTCTTAATTTTGAAGCTTTTAATAAAAATACTATTATTATTTATTTAGAGAAAAACTTAAAAAATACCTTTATATACAATAATCTTTATTTGGACAAAACATAATACATAGAAACAATAAATATGAATACAATACAAATAGATGGTGTTAGTCCGTCTGGGCTATAGACCAGAGGTCTTTCTGCCCAAAAATATCTGTTTTAATAAATGTTCCAAATATGACCTTTTAATAGAATTAAAAGATATTAAGTAAATGTCATTTGAAAATTGAAAATTACATTATAATTCATAGCTATTATAAAACTAGTGAAGTCCACTGCTTTATATTAGTCCTGTTCAGATTAATTGATCTCTTGGTATAATATCCATGTTACAATTTTAAAATGTCAAAAAATACTATTTTAACAAAATAATAATTTTGAAATATGTAACTAATTAATACTTCTAAAATGTTTTTCATTTTCCATGTTATGGATAAACTTATAAATAAATATAATAATAACCATTTAAAGTTGCGTTTTTATATCTCTTATAATTTTAGGAAAAATCCATTACAAATTTTTAAATATCCTTTGGTGAATATAAAATTGCTTTAATTTGTATTTAATGCGAATTCCACTAATAAAAATCTCATCCTTTGGTAAAATTTATCTGTTGTAAACCAAATATGTACGTCTATATAAATTATGTAGGTAGTGAGAGCAGGTGTACGTCCCAGACCCTTTTACCTTCCATAGTTGAAAGTAATTAACCTACCACCTGCTGTAAAATTCCTAGAAGTGACTATTCAATAAGGTCTCAAGAGTGAGGATTTGCTATAATGCGTACGTACACTATATGCAAAAATGTATTGTATTAAAAGAAACAGGCTACTTTTGTTATTCGGAGCATTCATCGCAGGTATAGTATCTAACGGTCTCCCTTCTTATTAAAATTTACTTCGGAAAATGTAATATTGGAAAAGAAGTATTTAAGTTTTAAGATTTTATTATTATTTACTAGTTAATTTTTGTTTACTCTTTGTTAACTTAATTGGTTATTTCGTCTGATTTATCTCAGTAGTTTAAATACTCAAAGATGTGAAGAAACATTTAATTGTTTTTTATTAATTATCTGGTATATGTTTATTAGGTTTAAAATAATGTAAAGTAACTACATTAAAAATAATAAATAAAAACACGTAGAAAAATATGACAATATTATTACTAAAGTTAAGAAAGAAGTTGATTACTTTATATTATATTGTTTTCAATTTTAGTCACTCTTTACATTATGTCATTTCTAATTAATAATTAATGATTTTCAAATTTTTATTTAAGTCACTACAGTTGTTTAGTTAAATAAAAATTTGAAAATTAACCACGTATTATTAATTAGATAATATATGGATTTTCAACTATTTGCCTCGTAAATCAGTTCATTTTATCATTACTATATCACAAAGAAATTATTCGTTCATATAAAATTTTATCTACAAGACAGCAGATAATAATATCTATACACCTAAAATAAACAACTTTCAGAAAAGTTTCAGAATAATAAAAATCTTTAATTTAACGTAGCAATTATGGGCTTTTGTTTGTGTGCGATGCAGGAAATATAAAATAGTATAAGGTACCAGATAAATTACCACAGACTTATAAATGACAGTCAACAAAAAATATTTTTGGTCTTTCTAGTAGCTTTTTTTTAAATTTTTATAAACATTTTACAATATTTTAATTTTTATGTTGTGGTACTACTTTTTCTTACTACTTCTTGTCAGTCAATTATGGCTAAATTAACTGAAATGATGTATTATACTATAATCAAGAATAATAAATTTCAGTCCGATAGAATATAGCGTTAAATTCTTATAAATAAAATTACTAATATGTTTGGTACTTTCAAGACTAATTCTAGCTTAACCGTTAACTTTTTAATATAGATAAGTTGGGTTAAATCATCATATTTTGATCAAAATATTAAATACAAAGCGGAATACATGAATTTAATTTAAAATCTGGGATAAATATGTCTTTTGAAAGATAGTATTGGACAACCCATCAAAACGTATAATAAATATGTATTCTTTAATCAATCTAAATAAAATTATAGCAACTATAAAAATAATATGTGGACCCAATCTTTTGGCATTACAGTTTTATACAATGGGAATCCACAAATTAAACACTAGTAAAGTTACCAGAAAAGTTTATTTTGTTATTACAGCATTAAGAATACATAAAATTTCATTATACTAAACCAGATAATCTCCAGATATCTAAAGATTTTTACAAAACAGTAGTTGATACAATTGTCTACATCTGAATTTAACCGCGTTTTTATTATTAATATAATCTTCACAAAACTCAAGAACACATACAAATCGGTGCTGAAATTTTAGAAAATGCAAAATATTCTATAATTATTGTGCAAACTAAGATGTCTAATTAAATTTAGGAATTTTATTATTAAAAATAGGTCAAAACAATATATCTTAGTTATTATAACAGATAGAAAAAAATCTGCTAAGGACAAGATTGCTGATAATTTTACGCAGATTAATAAAATATAGTTAGAATGTTTATCTCTATTATTTTCCGAGATATGTCGCAAATTTACAGTTTTTAAATGGAAAGCATAGTTGGCCTCATTCGAAAGAATATTATTTTTTGTCTATAATCCGATATCACATATGAAATAGTTATTTCTAAAAATAAGTGAGTTACAAACATTTTAAGTTTTTTTTTATAATTTCTGAAAATAAATGGGATAAAAATTTCTGCATATATATATTTTATTAATCTCCGTAAAATTTTCTGCAATTTTGTCTTTTATAATTTCTTCCTATCTGTCATAATAACCCAGATATATTTATTTGAAAAATTTGACACTTTTTATTTTTGTTTTAAATATCTAGTTAGTACTTTTTCGAAAACTTTGAAAGCGGAATTTTATTCGTCTACACTTCTTTCCCCATTTAACCGTTTTCGACATATTCAATAAATATATGATAAAAAATAATGTGTTCTTCCAATATTTAATTAAGTAATTTTATTGCTTCTAATTTATATTACTGTATTTATAAGTAAATTGTTTATTATTATTTAATATCGCACTAGTGATACTGTAGTCTCACTATCGCTATCAATTTTACTGTTTTCTTTACTACCCTTTAAATTTGTTTAGGACCATATATGGTGTGGGTTCCAACATTGATGAAGTAAACAAGTAATTTTGTTTATATTCCTATTAAAAATATGATTCAAAACTAGCATGCTGATCACCAACGGTTTTTGACCATACTAACTGTTTTTTTAAAATTATAAATGTGTTATTGTATTAAATAATTAATATCTCAATTTGTTTTCTAGGTTGGAATTTTTCTCCTGTTTCTCTTCTTCATCATTTTCTTCTTAATGGGTATTAAATGGCCTTGGGTACTAGGCACTATTGACCAGTAACAGTGATTTTTACTGGTTCTGTTTTCTATACTCAGAATTTTTACGTACAAGTTGTATAGTGCATTAATAGGAAAGATATGTTGGACAAATGAAATATATTGAATATTGCATGAACAATTTTACCAAGTGTTTTTGGATTTAAGAACGAGAAGTGATAGTTGTTCAAGAAAATATTTTATGTGATTCACAATAATAAATATTAAAATAATCTTAGTGATGAGGATTATACTGGAGTAGCGGAAGCTGTAAGGCAGACTTGGAAGATTTGTCGACAATTTCATTCCCTTCAATATCCTTGTCTCCCTTCAAAAGGTGATGAGTTAAAAGTGAATTGACCGGATTTCTATACAAAAAAGAAACCGACATTGATTTATTCCTTTACTTTCAATAGACTGCAAGACTTTAGAGTCTGTAAAAATTACTGTTTTTACTGTTTAGCTAACTAATCACTACTAAGTACTACATAAAAGTAGTAAATTCAACAGTTAAAATAGTGAAGGTATATGGGATGCGAAATGAAGATTAAAAAGATCTTGAATGTATATGGTACAGGAGAAACAGGAAGGGTTATTGGATCTGTTAGAAAAAGTAAAAGAGAATTTATAAGAGGATTATTATATTATAGTTGAAAAGGATTTAGTCAAATCTAGGTCATAGGATTCTATTTATTAGGTGAAAATAAGAAGTATAACTAAAATTATAATATGAGATAATAGGGAAGTGCAAAAGTTTTTATATAAGAAAATAGTGAATTGTTTGTTTCCGTGAATAATTAATGCAGCATTCGACCTCGAAAGGAAAATATCCAAATATTATACGAAAACTTTCAGTTTGGAGTCGGTCCCTATTTTAGAAGAGATGTTCAGAATTTGAAGAAATAATAATCAAACCATACTTCATATGCAACCTAGTGAAGGTAAGAGACGTCATATTGTCAGATTCCCACACAATGGAAGTCAAAATCAATTGAATATTGTTTTAAATAGATTAACTTCAAGATGATGTGGAATTTCCATGAAAGAGTGGAATTGAAATAGAGGATTAAATATTCAACGACTCAAAATTTACTGATAGTGACATTATTGTAGAGTAATTTTAAATTGGGAGTAATGATGATACTACCATTTTTATAAAGCCAATATGACAATTAAAAAGGTACATTATTTATTTCTATTTTTTATTTTGCAATTTTAAGGAGAGGATGAAATTATTGGCTCATTCCAGGACTCTGAAGTGATATAAATCAAGGTATGGGAAGTTCGCAGAGGAAATCGATTTATACTGAATAAACTATTATCAAAAATCGCAAGAAATACAGGGTATCCGTTTTTGGAGTTCAAGCATGGATATCTCGGTTATTTGAAGAGATACAAGCGCAAAGATGCCCAATCTGGAGTATAACATAATGCCGTTTTGAAACATAAAATATTCCGACTACTTCCGAAGATATCGAAAAAAATCGAAAAATCATTTCCACTTTGTACGCTCTATAACGTGGTAATATAACAATAAAAATCAACTTTGATTTTTGTTATGGGCGCCATCTTGGATGTTTACATTTTTAAATACAATTTTTTTTTCTGATTACGGTGATGTGTCATGTTTTGGGGTTTGGTCTGGCAGTTTAATGGATATGCCAAAAATCCTGTTTTTGTAAAGAGTGTCTTGGAAATGACAGCTACACTTTTTGTTTAATAAAATTAATGGGGAAAGATCTGACGAACGTGTCGGCCAACGTACGTCCACACTATTTGAAATAATTCTGTCGGGAAATATTTGAGACAAGAAATCAGACACTCTTCTAGCGTTATGTGGCGGAGCTCCATCTTGCTGGAACCAAAGGCTATTTAGGCGGTTGAGGCAAATGTTGTCATCGATGTAATCGGTCAAATAAGTCATTAAAAAGTGCAAATACCCATCTGCAGTCAAATTGTCTTCGTAAATGTATGAGCCAATGATCTTATCGCCAAATAAATCAACATACATTTAGACCAAAACGTGCTTGTGGTCGTCGTCCTTGGTGTTCGTGTGGATTTTCAACGGATCATACATGTTCATTGTGACGATTGAACATGCCTGTGTTGGTAAACTTGCACTTATCCGTGAATATCACGTAGGAAAGAAATGAGGATTTTACAAAACGTTACTCTTCGTTCAGTGTCTCCTGGATGCAAAACTTGCGTGATATTAATTTTAAAAGTGCGATACTTATGTTTTTTAAGACTCCCCACACAACCTGACGAGATACATTTATTTCTTCTGCTATAGCCCTTGTCGAAGTAGAAGGATAATTGAATTTAATGGAGAATTAAATTTATAATCGTTTTTTATTTTTCAAAAGGTTTTAACATTTTACTCACTGCTTGTAAAATTTCCATTTAATTTCCGTTGGGCTAAATTTCTATGAAGAATCAGAAAATAATTTTCAGCAGGTTGTTGTCTTTCTGGATACCGCTGCTGGTATGTTCCCGAAGTAACTTGCACATTTCGATACGATGCTTAATAAAGTTCTAGCATATCGCGTTTTTTTTTCACTTGGAAACATTTTATTATAAATGTATACCAGTTTTGGAACTGTAGGTCAGGATAAGCGAAATTCAGTCCAAATGCACTCTTTGCAAAAGCAGGATTTTTAGGATTTCGATAAAAGTGCTAGACCAAACCCTAACACATGACACATCACCGTAATCAGAAAAAAAATCTATTTGAAAATGTAAAAATCCAAGAATGCGCCCATAAGAAAAACAAAGTTGATGATGTTTACCAAAAATTGAAACGTCGAATTTTTATTATGATATAGCTACGTTGTAGAGCCTACAAAGTGGCAATGATAAAGTGTTCATTGTTTTGAAGTATATCTTCAAATAGTCTCGCAAAAAAACGTATTGAGGACTCCAAAATTTTGAGAAATATCAGCTTATTACACGGATGGTGCCAAGAATAACAGAGGTACTGGAATAGGCATTTATGGCCCTAACCAAAACCATAGGAGCTTCATGGCAAGCGGAAAAATTGCAATTGATTTGTGCACTAAATAGTCATCTAGAGTGGTAGTGCAAAAATTAGAAGAGACAGAAGACGCAAGTACTGAAACATTGTTCCAGGCCTACATCAATCAAAACGACTCATTAAACTCGATCACAGCCATAAGGTGCTTGAACTCACAAGGAACGAGCTGAGAACATTCACCAGACTCATGACAGGGTATTGTGCCCTCTTGTACCATTTGTGGAAAATGGGAAAAGAGGAAAGTGGAAACTGCAGACTATGTGATTCGGTAGATGAAACGACCTAGCACATACTATGCACTTGTGTTGCGATTTTACACGAAGCGTTTTTCACACTTCGGCAGAGACCGATTATCCCACGAAGAAGTGAGCAGCACCCCCAAGTTACCAGGTTCATGGAGGACGTGGGACTGCTTGAGAAGTGATTGGTTAAGGATAGAACAATAGATCTGTTAGGTTGCAGTTCATACACCTCTCAATGACCCCATTTAACCTATATAACCTATATAAGATATATTTGTAAAAAACAAAATTTTCAAAGGTGGTAAAATATACTCAATGACATTAGTAACGTTATACCCAGAAGGATTTATTTATTTAACTCGATTTTTGCCAACATGGTAGCCTTACATCAAGAATGAATTATCACATTTTTAAGAAATTTTATTAACAAACAATCTAAGAAATATTAATAATGTGTTTGGCAACCCCTTTTGCTGTATACACTCCTGTAGAGGTCTGCGCATTGACAAATTGAGATGGTCGATGTCTACTTGCGGCATCTCGTTCCAAGTAACTTGAATTTCATGGATCAATGGATCATACATGTTCAATGGAATTTAAATCCGGAAACGGGGCGGCCACTGCAAAACATTAACATTAACAGCTTCATGAAGAAAATTCATCTTTCGACGAGGAATATGGGACATAGATACCGCACATCTTGCTGAAAATAAGACAATTGATTAAGTCGGTCGTACGGCGTCTTCAATATAACGCGCAGCTGTCAAACTGCCTCGAATGAATAAAAGACTACCATAAGCAATATCCCCTCAAACCATTACTCAGGCATTCCTGTGTACATGCCTCTCAATAACAAACCTAACATCAGGTCGTTCTCCACGGTAACGTCGTACCCTTCTATGGCGCCATCATGCGTGCCTAGACAAAATCGTGATTCATCGCTGAATACATCATACCATTCTGCCTCCCAATGCTGCCGTTCTCTGTACCAGTCCAACCTTTGGCGACATTGTCTCGCTGTCAAGAGAAGCACTAATCTTGGACGGTATGAAAGAAGCCCAAAAGATTGAATGTGGTCATATAGGTGTCGCATACTAAGGGGCCTACCATCTTCACCAAACCATTGATCATTTATCTTAAGCGCCGATCTTGATGTTCTGTTTGTAAGCCTTGGTCTTATTCTTGCTCCTCTACCTTCTACTGTCCACACCCGACACACGCGTAATACAGCCTTTGCAGTGGAATTAATACGGCGGGAAATTTCGCGATAAGACATACCGACATCTCGATAAGCAACAATTCGACCCGGTCAAAAAGGTGATATTGTGGGCTTCGGACTCCAAGCATTTTGTTTAAGCTTAACACAGTCAACAGAAATACGAAAACTAGAAACATCTATACTAAACAGCTCTTATAAATAGTTTTATTAAAAAAGAAAAAGTGAAATATTTTTTGTCACAGTAAATATAAAAGGCACGAGGCTGAAATTGTTATCAATGTATGTTTTAAATATAGTGACTCTGTTGTCAAAAAATGAGATCCAAAAAATCATTCCTTCTTGGTATAACGCTTCTAATATCATTGAGTATATTTATTTATATGTATATCAAGGAATTTATAAATATAATAATTTTCGAAGGCAGTATTTAATATAGATTATATAATATTATATAGTTGTCCGAGGTATTCACGTTCTCATAATCCATACGATATTAAATAATTTTATTTTTTGCAATAGTTATAATTTATTGAACCCTCGTATGGTTATGTAGAAATATTGTTACGTCAATTATTAGATATTGCCATTTAATATTTATTAACAGGCACCAGTAAAATGTTCAGAAAGTTCGATTTACATTACCTCCTAGAAGAAGGGGAATACCAGATTATATAAGTGGTTGAAGTGGTTAAGAATTGCACTGGAGGTAAACGCTTAGATGAAATCATATTATTCGTTTATTTACAAGATCCGCAATATTAATATGCAATAACTCATTTAACTTAATTTTCCTAATAATTTAAATGTATTTAAATGGGAAATGTTGGCAGAATGTAGAAGTTTTATTAATTTGAGGTCTTTTTAAAACCAATGGAAAGGTTGTAACTAAAAAAAACAGTTTTTAGACTCAGGGCCACCTTTCCTTTGAAAGATATGAAGTATTACAAAACTTATCTAATTTGTAAAAAAATATTTTATATATTATCCATCAGGTAATGAATGATTGTTTTTAACATATCAAGAAACTTAGGTCAGGAAAATATTTTTAATAGTAGTGATAGTCTGATGGGAAATTATTTCTAGCGATGCTAGAAATAATTTTAATGCTCCGTTTGAACAACGCTAATTTGGCCCGTTTGATCACTAATCCCTCTACTCTCTCCCATGTGGAGTCCTGTGGGTATGAAAAGGCCCGTATTTGCTGATCTGTTAAAATTGTATTTTCTGCGTTAACGTTACCTTGTTTCAAAATTTCTTTGTGTTTTTATGTGTTTTATATTATATTTTTTTTATATTCATATGTATTTTGTTAGAATTTACACCCTTGATCCTGTATACTCCAGATCTTTTTTGTGAGCCTGTGTTGTCTATTTTGTTATTGATGATTTCTTGTTCCAAATTCCTTCTCTTTACTATTGCTGGTTTTATGTTGTGTAATTTTAACAGTTTCTTAATGTTACACAAATATGATATAGCTACAAATATACTTTCTTCTCGGTCTATCATATCGCCTAGGCTATATGGTAGTCGTTTTGCTGTGTATCAGAGAACTGTCACAAATTAGTTTGAACTTTGATAATGATTCGTAAGGATCGGAACAGGTGTTATCAAGTTATCTGATTAAATATATATGGAACACAACAAATGCATTATTTCTCTCAAATTAAACATTTTATAACATCAAGAGAGTAGCGTAGCAAGTATTAAATATATTAGAAACTAATTCAATTGTTTTAATTAATTCATATAAGCTAGATATAATTGAATAAAAACCTGGAGTTCAGTTATATAAAACTTCAAGGATAGTCGATCTGGTGGTAAGGGTGGCGTTTTACTCTTTTATAACTTTTATTCTGAAATCACAAAATTTTAAATTTATTTCTATCAAATTTTCTTTTTTCTTTTTTATATCTAGGTATATACCATGGCTAATGGTCTATTTCATTTTGGAATAATTTCTTACCTCTAGGTACCCCTTTACTTCTTCTAAATGATTTCAACTTCCACCTTATTAAAATAAAAGGCTTTCACTCTAATCCAACTAATAAAACTAACATAATTTAATTGTCCTTAACGATTATCATTCTACACGTTTACTAGGGAAGAGAGTTCGCCTCCCAGCATAATTGACTTATTTATTGCCCCCTGATTTTTGGAGTTTAAAAAATATTATTCTCTTACACTCTTCATGACTCAATTAGTGACTAATCTTGCAATCTGAACAATTCTCAATTCCTCGACGTAGTTTTCATTTAGCAAATTGGATGGACTATACTCAAGACTTTCTTATTGTCCTTGGAGGAATACTTCTTGCACTGAAGCGTAAGCTTACTGAAAAAACGGATAACTAAAGGATTTTCAACTAGGGCCCCTGAAAGCTTCATAGAAATTAAAAAAAAACAAAAATAAAAAAAAACAGAAAATAGTGCTTAACCAGCAAGTATAAACTGCTTTATAACTTTCTGTGAATCAACCATTCATACATCTCGGCCCCATCTATGTTGATGCTCTCCATTCTTCTGCAATCTCGAATCCCCTTTTGTAGATCTTGGTCAATTCTTTGAATTTCCAGATTTTTCTCCCTCTGACCTCTTTTTCAACTTTATCGTAGTAGTGTTTGGATATCGACCACGTGGTCTTTCCGTTGTGTGATTTGTGTATTTGCGTGTGTGTAAATGAGCTTGTTACTTTAAAGAATCGCCCCCGCCACTCTAAAGCACCATTAATTGTATCCCAATGGTGAATGGTACCGGTCACCCCATCAGTTCGGGTCCGTAACCGAATGCGCCACCACCGGCGTGTGACAAAATGTTAATTCATCAAAAAAAAATCTATTATTAACAATGTTATTATTACAAAGAGTACCAAATTGAAGAACGCCAAAATATACATAGACAATGATATGGCAGCAGAAGAACGAAGAATACAACGAGAAATTAGAACATTGCGAGGGAAGAAACGGAAAAAAGCAACAAAGCAAGGGTTGGATACAAAAGCTTATACTAAGTGGAAAGGTTTACATCTAGAATCACAAAGAAAATGGACTAATAGAGAATGGACAAATAGTATATGGAATTAAACGAGAAGAGGCTGGTACTCAACCAACAATCGCAACTTGCAAAAAACTATTAATGAAACATACGAATAAAGAAACGACGAAACACAAGCAAATGAACAAGGACAAAAGAAAAGGAAATAAACAAGATAAGGTAAATGACGATAAATCAGAGGATAGCAGCTATAGAATGTGAAAAATAGGAACATGGAATGTCAAAGCAATAAATGGAAAAGAAAAGGAACTCGAAAGAGAATTTGAAGAGATGGGTTTGGAGATTGTAACAATAACGGAGACGAAGAAGAAAGGCAATGGAATGATTAAATTAGACAACGGACACATAATGATCTTTAGTGGGGCAGAAGAAGTAAAAGAGCAGCAGCAAGAGTCGGATTCATAATTCACAAATCCTTGGAGCATCAAATATACAATTGGGAAGCAAAATCAGAACGAATATTGAAAATAGAAATACGAGAGAAGGCAAAAAACAAGAACAAAATAAAAACAATAATCATAGCATATGGACCCAACGAAGAAAAAGGAGAAGAAAAGGATGAATTTGGGAAAGAGTTAGACCTAGTAACCGAAGAAGCAAAAGGAAGAATATATGTCGCTGGAGATCTAAATGCAAGAGTAGGAACTAAAAGTAAGGAGAATGAGAAAGCACTAGGACAATATAGAGAAAACACTAGAAACAACAACCGAAAACGAATGCTAGATTACTGCATAATGAACAACCTGATAATAACGAACACATTTTTTCAACACAAGAACATACACAAATATACAAGAGAAGTGAGTAGTAGAAATGAAAAGACCATTATGAACTATGTAATTATAGAAGCAAGAAACAAGAAAGAAGTACTTGATACAAAAGTAATGAGGTGACCAGAAATAGGAAGCGACCATTACATAGTTGTAGCCGAATAAGAGAGAAAACAGACAAGACAAACAACGGAACCAAACAAAGAGGTGAACATAAAAATAAGACTAAGAGACAGAGAAACAGCAAAAAATGTAGAGAGGCTTTCGAAAACAGTATAGAAAGAATCGAAAATGAACTAGAAAATGAAAATCTAGAATAAATGGGACTGTTTAAACAAGCAACTAAAAATTATGTCAAATATAAAGTTGAAAGGGGAAGAACGAAATAACTAGTGGCAAAGAAGAAACAATGGGAGGACTTTAGGGAAAAACTAGAACAAGATAGCAATGAAAATCAGAAACTGTTCTACAAAGCAATTAATACATTAAGGGGAAATAAAACGCAAGAGCAAAACTATATTAAAAACAAAGGTGGGGATATAATTAACGAAGAGGAAGGAATCATGAAGATATGGAAAGTATATTTCCAGGAGCTATTACAGGGAGAGAACGCCTTAAAAGGAAATTATGAAAATGAGAATGAAGAAAATGAAGATGATAACAAAGATCTAACAAATGTAGAAGAGCTAATGGAGATAATAGGAAAAGCTCCAGAACAAGACTTAAAAACAGGGGAAATGATAAAAAACGTAGGGAAAAAGGGAACAGAGTTACTCGTGAAAATCTACAACCAAATATGGGAAGTACACCAGATACCAAAGACTGGCATATGGCGCAAAGGAGGACTAAGCCCAGGATTGTTTATAATACACACGGACGAAATAATAAAAGAATGCAATATACTATGCAACAGTATAACAATAGGGAACAAAAACCTCCAAAAAGTGACAGTGTCTAAAGGAGTATATATAGTAACATTTGCGAAGAACCAAATTGACCTTAAACCAAACTTACAAATATGGAACGAAACATTAGAAAAATATGGTATGAAAATGAACAAAGTAAAGACTAAAACAATGATAATTGGAGAAAAACAAGAGATGATGAACATAGAAATAGAGGGGGCAAAAATAAAACAGGTATCCACATACAAATACTTAGGAATAAATATAGACAGCAAAGGAATACAGGAAACGGAAATAAACACAAGAATAGAAAAAGCATCAAAACTATACCACATATTAAGAGATGGATTCCTAAACCAATGACAAATACCAAAAAGCTCTAAAACAAAGATATTTGAGTCAATATACAGACCGATGCTTACCTATGGATGCGAATCGTGGACGCTAACCAAGAAACAGGAAAGCAGGATACAAGCAGCTGAAATGAAATATCTAAGAAGAGCCAGAGGAATGACCAAAAGAGATAGATTGAAGAACACAGGAATAAGAAACGACACAGGAATACAGTCCACACTAGACTTCATAGAAGAAAGACAGTTGCACTGGTGAGGACAACTACAGAGAATGGAAGACGCACGACAAGTTAAAAGAACTCAAGGAAAAGGACGAGGTAGACCAAAACTTTTATGGGACCAAGTGACAAGAGCAATAGAAGAGAGGAATAATATGGATGGAAGCAAACAAACATATCGGAAAATAGGGAAAAGTGGACAATATTTGTTAAAAAAATAGGAAAAAACTCAACACCTTTATGGTAAATGGGTAAATGTATATATTATTATTTTTAGGGCACAGCGGACCTAGTGAGGCCTAGGTCCTCTGGTCAATAATTTGATCACCCTTGGCAACTCGATTATTACTTTTAATATATATTTAATATTCTAATAATCTGTACTATAGGCAAAATAATAGAACAGAAATTGAATAAGAAATCAAAAATACAAAATATTTGCGAAAATCCAGACGCCAAAATAATCTCTTTATGAGTTTGTAAATATAATATGAACTGAAAAAACTAATTTAAAAATTATAAAAATGATCCATAAGTAACGTGGAAAACCTTATGATATCAAGTGACAAAGAGTGTCTTTATATTGAAATTAAGGATGCCTCTTTAATATAAGGATGGAAACTAAAATTCAATAAATATAGACTGAAACTGAGAGAGAGACTACTAATATATGACTTACTTTAAAACCATGAATACTGAAGAACTTCCAACAATTATTACGTACCAAATAAATCAAGTCTGGACAATATAATAGTAGAGTTAATAAAAACAAGTTTATTATATACAATTTCAATTCTTCATTAATATTATCAATATATCATTAGGAAAGGGAACAGTACCAAATAAATTAAAATGTAATACAATAGCACGAATTAAAAAAATACGGAATAAAAACGAAGATCCCAGACTAATCAACAGTACCAATAATAAAATGTTTGAAAGTAGTAATATATGGACAACTACTTATTATAACATGTAATTCAAAAAATATACAAAACAAAATATCAGGATTTAAACGGGAATATAATTAGAGAAACAACTGTTTTTCTTGACTTTAAAAGAGCAGTCTATACACTTAAAGGGAAGTATTGACATAAAAATTAAAAATGGGCTTAATGAAATAGTTAAAAACTGATTTTACCGTTACTTGATTGATAGACAAATTGAAGAGAGCATTTTACATACATTACCAATTGAAAATGGTATACCACAAGGACTTCCTTGTCCACCTTTTGTACTGTATGTGAATGACATTGGCAAATGTTCAAAACATTGTATCATTTATTTACTGATGATACTATAGTATATTAACATAGATTTGTATCAAGCTTGTTATAAACTCTCTAAAAATCAATACAAATAAGACAAAAGAAATGTTAATTAACAGTAGAAGAGTAAACAAAATTTCAATTAATTCAAATTCAAATATTTAAATAGTTCTGCTGGTTTACTGGTGTGCTCAAAATCATCATTTTTATTAATAATTTTAATAAAGATATCAATTTAATAAATTCATGATGGTTGTGACCGTTACTAGGTGGTAATCCAAATTTAAACACATATTGAAACACTTACTATGTTTTTACCACAATTAATTTATTGTAATATGGTTTACATATATACAAAAATCACGACTTAAGTTTCGACCTGTTACAGTCATTATCAAGTGAGTACAAAATTGCTGAGGAAGTACATTTATACCGGCGAGAGATTAGTGAAAATTTCCAAATAAGGGTGACGGATTATAAATTACGAATTTCTAATTAGATTGCCGGGAGCTGCCTGTAGAGCGGGGTGGAGATTAGGTCCGTTTGTTCGTTGAGGAGATTAATTTCGGGATTTCTGGTGCGTTTATAAATTTCGGCCGCTTCTAATAGGTTTAGCCTCGAACCTTTTGTACAGCTGTGCAAAATTTTAACCTTGCTAATCTCCGGGAATTGATGTTTCGTTTCTAAAATATGGTTGGCGAATGTGCTGTGGTTCTGCTGCAGTCTGAAGGCCCGGAAATGTTCCGAATATCGTTTCTCCAGGCTGCGTCCAGTTTGGCCTACGTAGACACTATTACATTCGGAACACTGTATCTCATATACACCCGATTTTTTTGTGTGGTCAATTTTGTCCTTTGAGTTGAACAAAATATTTGATAGCTTTGAAGATGGTCTAAAGGCAATTTGTTGATTTTGTTTGCGGAGAATGTGTGCTATTTTGTTAGATGTTTTGCCAAAATAGGTTAATGAAATGAATTTTGTATTTTCTAAAGTTTGTGTTTTTGGGTAAATGTGAGTCATTGTGGTTTTATATCGTTTTTTATTGATTAATGATTTGATTAAGTTTATGGGGAAACCGTTCATTTTTGAAATGGATAAGATTTTATTTATTTCTTCATTTAGGTGAACATTGGAAAGTGGAATGGAAAATGCTCTGTGAATCATTGAATGTAGGATGCTAGTTTATGTGACAGAGGATGATTGGAGTGGAATGGGATGGTGGAGTTATTACTTTCCCTATATAGTATATATAGGGGCAGTATTGTTTTCGTGATTTTTTTTGAAATTTTTTTTTGCGGAAATATCCGTTTTGGGGTCCCCTGAACCCAAAACACTAATTTCTGGAAAAAAAAATTTTGTGCTGTGTGTGTGTCTGTGTGTCTGTCGGTGGGCGCTGTATCTCAAAAACGAATAATCTGTTTGATATGAAACTTCAAACTTAAGGTTTTATCGTTAAAAACTGGAACTGAAAAGCTTTTGGTAAACATTCATAAACCGGAAGTGGGTGTTTACTCGAGTCATTTTTTTGTTTTTTATCGATAATTTTTTTAATATGAAAAATTTTACAAAACTTTACTAACAAAAGTTAAAGAGAATGAAAATCTGAACATAGCTTTCATAAAAATTTTAACTTTTGAGAAAAAAAATAAAAATTGAAAATTTTTTTGATATATTTTTCTAAATATAAAAAAAATTAAAAACGGTTCAAACAAAAGTTAAAGGGGATTATAAACTGAATAAGTTTTATTTAAACATTTTTTTCATAAAATTCTTAACTTTCAAGAAAAATAATAAAAACTGAAAATTTTTATATTTTTTGCTAATTGTTAATAAACTATTGAAGTTACATGAAACTTCTATAACAAATAATTATAGAGAATTTAAAACTGAACAAATTATTAAGAATAACTTTTTTGCGTAAATCTCATAGTTTTCGAGTAAAATATATGGAAAGTACTGTGATGGCCACATCACAATTTGAATAGTATTGTGCATGAAAATGCATGCAAATGAGGTTTTTTGTCAATATTTTTCTAAATATGAAAAATATTACAAAACTTTTTAAACAATAGTTAGAGAGAATGAGAAAATAAATGACTTTTATTAAAACATTTTTTTCATAAAATTCTTAACTTTCGAGAAAAACAAAATTGAAAATTTTGACATTTTTTGTCAATTGCTAATAAACTATAAGAGTTACATGAAACTTGTATTAATGATAATTGTAAAGAATTCAAAACTGAACAAATTATTAAGAATAGCCTTTTTGCGTAAACTTCATAGTTTTCGAGAAAAATATAGGGAAAGTACTATGATGGCCACATCACCATTTGAATTAGTTGTTTTCCTATAGATATTGAATTATATTTTATTATTATTATGAATTAGTGTTAAATCTAAAAAGTTTATTTGGTTATTATGTTCACATTCAAGTGTAAATTTAATTTTGGGGTGAATATTATTTAAAAAATTTAAAAATTGGGTTAACTGACGGGAGGTGCCATGGAAACATGCGATTATGTCATCCACATATCGATACCAAAAGGATATATGTTTTTTGGCAAGTTCCGAAATGAATATTTGGTCTTCGATATGTGCCATGAATAGATCGGCAAGGAGGGGGCTTAAAGGAGATCCCATTGCAAGTCCTGTATTTTGTTTATAGAATTTGTTTTCAAATTGAAAATAATTTTGTTTAACACAGACATCAAACGCTTGATAAAGTTCGTTTTTTGTGACAACATCAATATTTAATTTATCTAAGATATTTTGAATTATTGCCAGGCAATCATCTGTGGGAATATTGGAGAACATGTTGGTAACATCAAAGGACACAAGTTTGGAATTTTTCGGGGTAGTTATGGTTTTTAGGTGATCAGAGAGGATTAGGGAATTTTTAACGGAATATTTTGGTTTGAAATTGGTATATTTTTTGAAAAGAGTATTTAATTCAACTCCTAATTCACGTGCAGGGCTATTGATATAAGAAACTACTGGCCTAACGGGAAAATCTCCTTAAAGATACTACGGTCATTTTCTCAAAATTTAAAAAAATTACAAATTATTAACAAAAATCCGAGAGCTCCAAGACTTTATGGACTAATAAAAAACACACAAACAAAATTTTCCCGTTAGGCCAGTAGCTTCTTATATCAATAGCCCTGCACGTGAATTAGGAGTTGAATTAAATACTCTTTTCAAAAAATATACCAATTTCAAAC